>JAIEZT010000084.1:32430858-32476979 GCA_019594935.1 Periophthalmus modestus
CCACAGTTGAAACACAGAAAGATCCATATCATGCATAATGCGGGAAATTGTCAAGGCAAACAATAAACGTTCCTCGGAGACCAGTAGACAAGTTGAAATGTTACATAGTGCTGCTCAGTAAAGGTTGATATTTAGTTTGGGCAAACACCAGAGATTAAAGAAATACAGAAGGATTTTTTAAATACTTTTGGACAATTATGTTTTGTGTTTTGTTCAGTTCGGTCGTTTGATGCTCTGACAAAAACTCGTTGTCCCACTCACTGCATCTCCACAAACCGACTCTTACATGGGCCTCTTCCAGCTTGTTCCATGGAAATGTGGCTTTGGCTATAATAATAAATAAATAAAAAAAACAGGACTGAACCAGGACTGAACCAGGACTAAACAGGACTAAAACCAGGACTAAACCAGGTCTAAACCAAGACTAATCCAGGGATCTGAACCAGGGACTGAACCAGGACTGAACCAGGACTGAGCCAGGACTGAACCAGGACTGAGCCAGGACTGAACCAGGACTGGAACCAGACTGGAACCAGGACTAAACCAGGACTAAACCAGGACTAAAACCAGGACCTAAACCAGGTCTAAACCAAGACTAATCCAGGACTGAAACCAGGACTGAACCAGGAACTCCAGGACTAATTCAGGACTAATCAAGTTTAGAACAGGACTAAAAACCAGGACTAAAACCAGGACTAAAACCAGGACTAAAACCAGGACTAAACCAGGACTAAACCAGGACTAAACCAGGACTAATCCAGGACTGAACCTGGACTGAACCTGCACTGAACCAGGACTGAACCAGGACTAAACCAGGACTACACCAGGACTAAACCAGGACTGAACCAGGACTAATTCAGGACTAATTCAGGACTAATCAAAGTTTAGACAAGGACTAGACCAGGACTAAAACCAGGACTAAAACCGGGACTAAACCGGGACTAAACCAGGACTAAACCAGGACTAAACCAGGACTAAACCAGGACTATTACTGAAACAGGACCGTGGGACTTGCATCTCCACAAATGTTGTCCCTTTGGCTATAATCTTCTACAGAATGGCAGTAAAACATCTCTATTTCCTGTTTCCATGGACATGACTGTCCAGCTCCAGAAAGTTACACACTGTGCCTTTAACCCGGTTCATGTATCATTTCTGCTTTTCTTGTTCTGAGATGTGGGAAAACATCTCGTCTTTAGATCTCCAGTCTCCATCTCGCCCTCAGACAGCACAAGGTCAGGCTCTGTATGAAATATCATCGTATTTTCTGTTTTTGATGCAGTTTTTCAGGGAGGAAGCGGCACGTGGGGACCATAAATCAGCCTGGCCCGTCCTCCCCCCCTCCGTCTGAATAAACATCCCGGCTTTGAAGCTCCAAACTGGGGCTGCGTGTTTAGGCTGGGTCCCCTCTTATCTCCGTGTCCTTATCAGCTCTCCGTCTGGTGCATGCAGGTACAGTGAGCTCCGCCAAAGCCTCACATATTCATGGATTTTCCCCCCGCGGAGGTGACACGCGCCAGTGCTGAGCGACCAGCAGGGGGCGAGAACAAAGGGACGAGCCGCACAGTGAATCCGATTGGGGCCTTTTGATTTCAGATACAAGAATCATCCCCCATTTTTCACATATACCGAATTTTTTCCCATGTATTTGAGCAAAATGTAAGATTTAGTACAGGTGTATTGTATAAGCAGGTCAAAACAGGAAGTGCACATTGGCATGCTAGTTGTCGTTAGCGTTATAGTGACGGCAAAACTCTGGTCTCTGAAAGTTGCGCTTATAAACTCATTGTGGTGGATAACTGCAAACGGTTTAAAATGAGCTATTTCTGTTTTTTGTGTTTTTAAGATGGTAAAAATCAGACTTTAAAGCAACACTGCGTAACTTTCTAGAGGTGGAACGGATGTTTTATGCCATACTGTGGAACATTATAGCCAAAGGAGCAACATTTCTAGTTGGAAGCTCTCATCCAGGCCAAATACGAGTCAGGTTTCGAGTCATGTTGTTACTTTAGTCTATTTTTGGCTGAAAAATTCCCCAGTGAGGCTTTAAGTCACGCTCTGTGTTTGACTCTCTCAAAAAATCCTCCCTTCTCAGGAATCTGCTCTCACAAACATTGGATTTGGCAAAACACGACGTTAGCCGCGTTAGCCGCTAGCGCTGTAACAAGCCTCCGATTCATCCGACGTCCAGAGAAAATATCTGTCGGTATGTGGCTGAATCAGGCCCAGGGTCCAACAACAACCAGAGACGCTCAAAACACACGAGACGCTCATTCAGAAAACTACTTTACAAAGGTTTAACGCACAAACTGTGTAGAGAAGTGGACTGAGTGTGAGTGCGACGTCGCCCACAGAGTTCAGCTCCAGTCAAATGAAACTCAGCAGGTACAGGGACTGATTTGGAGACGAGTATCATAGCAACCAACGAGCCAATCCAGAGCGAGGATGTTGAAGGTAACGCCCCTTCCTGCTCACTTCCTGCTAAACCAGCACTGTGGGCGGGAAGGGCGTCGCTGTCAATCGAACCTGTTGCTAATGCTAGCGGGAGCAATCTAAAAGAAAGAAGGTGCCTGATTTGTCTGTTATTAATGTTTATATATAGACACAATAGTGAAATAAAAACCCCAGGATCGTGTAGAGGGTTAATACGAACATTTAAGACCAAAATGACGAGTCTGACAGCAGCAGTTACAGAGAGAGAGACACAGTTTTTCAGTAAAATGTGAATTGGAGCCAGAGTCGACGCTCACGTGCTCACTTTCTGCTTGAAACGCTGTGGCTAGCAGGTTAGCTATGTCCAGTTATATATACAGTCTATGGTTAAACGTAATAACTGTAACACGCGCCCCTACTGGTTTAAAACAGCATTACAATCACTACAGAACCTGTCAGTCAAGTCCAATTTAAACCGATTTATCAAAATGCAGTCGCAGTTGAGACGTCATGGTTCAATTCACATCTGGAGAAGACAAAACTCAGATACTTGCTTCGTGTCAGATTTACATTAAGAGCCAACTAGGAGAGGCGTTCAACTGCGCTGGGTAAGAAACAGCCAGAAAAATTAGACATGTGCTTGGATGTTGACTCATTTTTAGGTTTATTACTAACTGGGTTGCCAGATTGTGTGACTAAAACCAAAGTGAAGAGTTTTTTTATGCTTTCTGTTTGGATTTTCAGTGTGAGAAGCAAAACCCAAAATGTAAATGTGAAAAACAAATTGGAGATAAGTTTGTATTACTGTTGTTATCAGTAAAATCTATATTACATGTATAATTTGACACAGAGCGGTAAGATTATATTTATTACATGCTACTCCTGAATTCCACCAGTCACAGTCATAAAGTTTTATAGAAAATTACTACTATCTTGTGCATCTTCTTGTATTTTCAGACCTATCTTGCAAAATTTTCAGAGCTTTTAACCGTGATATAGATGTTTCTTCTCATTTACACTCGCAAAGTTCTATCTGCAAATGGATGTGCATCAGTCCTGGACACATCTGCAGCATTTAGTCCTGGTTTGGTCCTGGTTTGGTCCTGGTTTAGTCCTGGTTTAGTCCTGGTTTAGTCCTGGTTTGGTCCTGGTTTAGTCCTGGTTTAGTCCTGGTTTAGTCCTGGTTTAGACCTGTTTTAGTCCTAGTTTAGACCTGGTTTAATCCTGGTTTAGTCCTGGTTTGGTCCTGATTTAGTCCTGGTTTAGCCCTCGTTTAGTCCTGGTTTAGTCCTGGTTTTGTCCTGTTTTAGCCCTGGTTTAGTCCTGGTTTAGCCCTCGTTTAGTCCTGGTTTTGTCCTGGTTCAGTCCTGGTTTAGTCCTGGTTTAGTCCTGGTTTATTCCTGGTTTAGTCCTGGTTTAGCCCTGGTTTAGTCTTGGTTTAGTCCTGGTTTAGTCCTGGTTTAGTCCTGGTTTAGTCCTGGTTTAGCCCTGGTTTAGTCTTGGTTTAGTCCTGGTTTAGTCCTGGTTTAGTCCTGGTTTAGTCCTGGTTCAGTCCTGGTTCAGTCCTGGTTTAGTCCTGGTTTAGCCCTCGTTTAGCCCTCGTTTAGTCCTGGTTTAGTCCTGGTTTAGTCCTGGTTTAGTCCTGGTTTAGCCCTGGTTTAGTCTTGGTTCAGTCCTGGTTCAGTCCTGGTTTAGTCCTGGTTTAGCCCTCGTTTAGCCCTGGTTTAGTCCTGGTTTAGTCCTGGTTTAGTCCTGGTTTAGTCCTGGTTTAGCCCTGGTTTAGTCCTGGTTCAGTCCTGGTTCAGTCCTGGTTTAGTCCTGGTTTAGCCCTCGTTTAGCCCTCGTTTAGTCCTGGTTTAGTCCTGGTTTAGTCCTGGTTTTGTCCTGGTTTAGTCCTGGTTCAGTCCTGGTTCAGTCCTGGTTCAGTCCTGGTTTAGTCCATGGAAGTGCATCTCTCCTTCACTGTGTTTCTCCTCGATGTTTCTCTTTTTCCCACTGTTTTTTTTTATTTTTCCTGCAGAAGAGGGTCTGAAGACGGTGGAAGTTCTGGGACAGTTCTCCATTTGCTTATTTTCTGTTGATTCATTTTGTCTGTTTCTGTTTCACTGTTGATTTTCTAACTTTCTGTTCGTTCTATCTTTCTCATGTCCAGCCCTAAGAGACGACCTCTGCTGTGATTTCAGGCTTTACAAAGATAAATTGAAAGTCGTACTAGGAGAGATTCGTGCGTGTTTAATCGCTTATTTTCAAGACGCCATTTTGCAGATCCACCCCCGTTTTCACCTCCACCGACACACGCCCACTGCTTACGGAAAACATTTGTGGATTTACATTATTTTAAAACCGAACACTGGCTCTTGGGACTCGCATTTGCTGTGATTCGCCCCAGAATAGGACACTCCCCTCCCCCACTGTCTCTGCCCTGCCCCCAAAGGTGCTTAGTCCGTCCAGACTCTCTCTCGCTTCGAAATAAAAGATATAATTCAAACGTGATCTTACACAAATGTTTAAATCTGTCAAAAAGAACAGCTGACCTCCAAACATGCAGAGTGAATGAAGCAGACAAGGGTTTAATAAGCTTTTACAACAATATATACAGTCCTGATATAATCCCGATGACGATATTTAGACCAGGGCCTGTAAATCCGTTAGTTTTATCTGTTGAGTATTTATTTTTGTACATAAATTATGATTAAATCTATAAGTGACAGGGGCCGTGACAGATCTGAGCTCATGCTGGGGGAGGGTCACATGGCATCGACTCCTGCTTCATAAACAACCTCATTAAAAAAACATGGACTTTCTCCTCCACAAATGTAATTAGTCACTTGGGGGAAATGGGTCTCAAACAATTCTGGGAAGTATATACATGGATTTCCGACGTTTGGCGATGAAAAAACATGAAAAACGGCAGTAGTTCGGTTCATTTTAAAGCAGTGGAGTCATTCCTCACTTGTCTTATCCATTCAGAGCATGCTAAGTATTCACCACGATGAGTTTATAAGGGCTTTTTATAACTTTCAGATGCCAGAGTGCGGTTTTCAACAACTAGCATGCTAACACACACTTTCTAAGTAGATGCAGACAGCACACAACAGACTTATTTTGACCTCGAGAGCTGCTTATAAAATATACATGAGGAAAAAAATCCGGCACATGGATTTTAATGGTATTTTTTCGGAAATAGTTGAAACTTTAAACTTATTTCGGCTCCAGAGAGGGACGTCAGAGCGTTTTACTGTCTGAAAACAACGACCTGAGTAGCTTATAATGATGACTGTTTGACTTTTTCTATTTGGAGTCGAGCGATTTGGGGAAAAAAAATATCTAGTGTGAGTCACGTGATCAAAAGTCACATTTTAAACACACCCAGAAGAACAGACAAAAGGAGATTATTATGGCACATCAAAAACGTCGCTCATTCAAATTTCAAAACTATTACCGGAGAGTAGCTTATAATAGCAGCTACTTGACTTCTTCACAAGGTCCTACAGTCCTCTTAAAGCCGAAAGGATCCACGCACATTAACACGAGACCCCCCCTCCTCCACTGTCCTCACATGAGCAGCTGGGGCCCCCCGTCTCAGCCCTCTGCTCCCGGCTCACGGGTCCCGGATTGGCCCCTGTTATTCTCCGGGGCCGTGAAACTGTCCAGGACTCAATGAACGTTTGTGTCCTTGTTCCTGATTTACAGCTGCCATTGGTCTCGTCCTCGTGGTGTCATAGATGTGTGGCGGAGAAGACGCTGTAGTTTCACATTAAGATGGAGGACAGGTCAGGAGGACTCATTCGGTTTTGAAGAGAGACGGACGCAGATGTGTCCTGAGGTGGTTTACGGTTAAAATGTCGCTGTAATTACTGGGCCGATCCATGCGGAACCAAAACTGACGCAAAGTTCGACCTTTAGGTGTCGGTGGTATCAAGCGCAGACTGTAAAGAAGTGGATTAAGTGAGTGTGACGTCACGATAAAGTCAAATAAAGCAGTTATAGAGACGAATTTGGACCCGAGTTACATATTAGGAATTCCAATCGTATCATAGCAACCAAAGAGCCAATCAGGAGCGAGGCTGTTGAAGGTAACGCCCCAGGCTCTTAGCAACGCTGTCAATCGCCTGGTTTGTCTGTTACTAACCCTATAGCGTCGGATGCTATCGCCGCTGATAGACTCACGGTTGCGGACTTTCGATTACCGTAAGTTCGTAACCAATTGTGCTTCATTTCTTCTCATTTACACTCGCAAAGTTCTATCTGCAAATGGATGTGCATCAGTCCTGAACACATCTGCAGCATTTAGTCCTGGTTTAGTCCTGGTTTAGTCCTGGTTTAGTCCTAGTTTGGTCCTGGTTTAGTCCTGGTTTAATCCTGGTTTAATCCTGTTTTAGACCTGGTCTAGTCCTGGTCTACTCCTGGTTTAGTCTTTCGATTACCGTAAGTTTGCAACCAATTGTGCTTCATTTCTTCTCATTTACACTGGCAAAGTTCTATCTGCAAATGGCTTGCATCAGTACTGAACACATCTGCAGCATTTAGTCCTGGTTTAGTCCTGGTTTAGTCCTAGTTTGGTCCTGGTTTAGTCCTGGTTTAATCCTGGTTTAATCCTGTTTTAGACCTGGTCTAGTCCTGGTTTAGTCCTGGTTTAGTCTTGGTCTAGTCCTGGTCTACTCCTGGTTTAGTCTTTCGATTACCGTAAGTTCGCAACCAATTGTGCTTCATGTAAATTCAGAATCAGAAGACTTTTATTTCCACCGTCAGTGAACACAACTCACAAACTAGCAACTTTCTTCGGTGATAAAGTGCAACATAAAAACACTAAATAATAAATAGGAAAAAAATAGAAATATAGCTATTATAAGTACAAATAAGGGCATGGATGACGTTAAAAAAAGATGTGCTTAAAATAAAATAGACTTAGAGATAGATGTATGCAACAAGATCAGAACAACAGCACAAACATGACATTTTAAGGCGGTATTATAAAGTTTTGTACAGATACAAACAGAATCTCAACATTTAAATATGTGACTGTCATTACGGTAATGTGCTAACTTCCGACGGATAAGGATGGATATGTAAGAAGAGGAAGTTATGTGAAAAAAAGGCAAAAGTACATGCTGATACTTCCTTTAACATGATTTGAAGTTGAAGGATCATGTAGAGCGGGTTAATATGAACATTTAAGACCAAAATGACGAGTCTGACAGCAGCAGTTACAGAGAGAGGAGACACAGTTTTTCAGTGTAAAGTGAATTGGAGCCAGACTCGACGGCTCTTTTGTTGAATTCTGCGTTGTTTTGTCGTCTCCGGTCGTGCGAACTTACAACAAAGATGGCGGATTTTCCAAATAATGTTCGATTTATAAGGTTGAATCAAAGCATCTGATCTAACTTTTTCGGTTCTTATTTGGAAAATTCTTGTTACATTTGAGACTTAAACAGCTTGAGGTTTGAGTCGAGCTTTTTGCTTCTGCCAGGTTACAAAAATAGTGCATGGTGGATTATGTAACGACAGGCCCACCTTGTAACTAGCGCTGGGAGATATTTGTCTAAAAAAATTGCTTTCAGAATTAATTTCCTGAACAGACTTTTAATCATCTGCATTTATTTGTCATTTAACACAAAAATAGTCACATTTTTTCCTCCAAAGTCTCCCGTCTGCTCCAAACCACACGCTTTTCCCGGTGACCAGATTTTCAAAATTCCAAACTGGGACACAGCCGGGTCGGGACGGTTGGTATGAATAAAAAAAAGTGAAAATGGAGCGTAACGTTGTCTATTCTGGACTCGCTTATGTCAGTGTATAATCTGAGGCTCTTCTGTCTGTGCTTTAGTGATGGGATTTTCGGCTCTTTTACAGGATCTGAATCTTTTCAAAGAGCCGTTCAAAGAGTGGCTCTTTTACTGTGACATAAACCAGTGTGGGACTCATACCGAGAGACGACCAAGGCTCAGACGTGTTTAAAATGGTTCAAATTATGAATATTGGTTTTTAGTTTAGTCCTGGTTAGGCCTGGTTTAGTCCTGGTGCAGTCTGGACTTAGTCCTGGTCTAGTCCTGGTTTAGTCCCATTTCTGTCCCATTTCATACTTGTTTTAGGATAACTTTAACATAGTTTGGATTGGTTTAGAGTGGTTTTAGTTTAGTCCTGGTTTAGTCCTGGTACAGTACAGTTTAGGGTTTAGTCCTGATTAGAACTGGTTTAATCCCATTTCAGACTTGTTTTAGGATAACTTTAACCCAGTTTGGATTGGTTTAGTGTGGTTTTAGTTTAGTCCTGGTTTAGTCCTGGTTTAGTCCTGGTTTAGTCCTGGTTTAGTCCTGGTGCTGTGTGGGTTTAGTCCTGGTTTAGTCCTGGTTTAGACCTCCTTCACACCTCATTTGAACCTGGTTTACTCTAGTTTTAAACCAGTTTGCATTAGTTTAGTACTATTTTGTTCAGCCCTTGTTTCATTCTTGACTTGGCTCTTTTACTGTGACAAAAACCAGTGTGGGACTCATACCGAGAGACGACCAAGGCTCAGACGTGTTTAAAATGGTTCAGATTATGAATATTTTAAATAAAACACAGCACTATAATAATAATAATTTAAAAATCTAACTGTTAATATGTTTTTTCTGCACAAATCTCGTGTTCCCTGCTCTGCTTCCATCCTGATTCTTGTGATGTTCAGGGTTAATTGGTGTAAAAATGCATAAAAATTAAGAAAAAGATTCGGTTCTTTTACAAAATGAGAGCCGGTTCCAGCTGATCACGTTCAGATCAGCCGACTCGTTCATGACGCACACATCGCCGCTCTGCATTTTTTTGCCTTCTGCGCCGTTTTTGTACTTTATCTAAACAAATATCAAACATCGGGTTGATATTTGGACTTTAAGCGTTTCGTCTATCGGCCTTAAATCTCCAGCACAGACCAACATATTGTTCTCATCGATTTGCTGCCTTAAAAATACACACAAAGTTTTATATTAACACTTAAATATAAATAGAACTGCACAGAACGTGACTGCACAGCTCTGTTAAAGGTCTGTGGTTAAAAAAAGGGCTTGAGCGGAGTTTGTAGTGAAGTGAAATGACATTATTTGGGGTTAGTTTGGATTGGTTTAGTGTGGTTTTAGTTTAGTCCTGGTCTAGACCTGGTTTAGTCCTGGTTTAGTCCTGGTTTAGTCCTGGTTTAGTCCTGGTTTAGACCCATTTCATACTTGTTTTAGGATGACTTTAATCTAGTTTGGATTGGTTTAGTGTGGTTTTAGTTTAGTCCTGGTTTAGTTCCTGGTGAAGTCTGGGTTTAGTCCTTATTTAGACCTGGTTTAGTCCTGGTTTAGTCCCATTTCAGACTTGGTTTGGGCTAACTTTAACCTAGTTTGGATTGGTTTAGTGTGGTTTTTAGTTTAGTCCTGGTTAGGCCTGGTTTAGTCCTGGTGCAGTCTGGGTTTAGTCCTGATTCAGACCTGGTTTAGTCCTGGTTTAGTCCCATTTCATACTTGGTTTAGGATGACTTTAACCCAGTTTGGATTGTTTTAGTGTGGTTTTAGTTTAGTCCTGGTTTAGTCCTGGTTTAGTCCCATTTCAGACTTGGTTTAGGATGACTTTAACCCAGTTTGGATTGTTTTAGTGTGGTTTTAGTTTAGTCCTGGTTTAGTCCTGGTGCTGTGTGGGTTTAGTCCTGGTTTAGACCTGGTTTAGACCTGGTTTAGACCTGGTTTAGACCTGGTTTAGTCCTGGTTTAGTCCTGGTTTAGTCCTGGTGCTGTATGACTTTAGTCCTGGTTTAGTCCTGGTGCTGTGTGGGTTTAGTCCTGGTTTAGACCTGGTTTAGACCTGGTTTAGACCTGGTTTAGACCTGGTTTAGACCTGGTTTAGTCCTGGTTTAGACCTGGTTTAGTCCTGGTTTAGTCCTGGTGCTGTGTGGGTTTAGTCCTGGTTTAGACCTGGTTTAGACCTGGTTTAGACCTGGTTTAGACCTGGTTTAGACCTGGTTTAGACCTGGTTTAGACCTGGTTTAGTCCTGGTTTAGTCCTGGTGCTGTGTGGGTTTAGACCTGGTTTAGACCTGGTTTAGACCTGGTTTAGACCTGGTTTAGACCTGGTTTAGACCTGGTTTAGTCCTGGTTTAGTCCTGGTTTAGTCCTGGTGCTGTGTGGGTTTAGTCCTGGTTTAGTCCTGGTGCTGTGTGGGTTTAGTCCTGGTTTAGTCCTGGTGCTGTGTGGGTTTAGTCCTGGTTTAGTCCTGGTGCTGTGTGGGTTTAGTCCTGGTTTAGACCTGGTTTAGACCTGGTTTAGACCTGGTTTAGACCTGGTTTAGTCCTGGTTTAGTCCTGGTTTAGTCCTGGTGCTGTGTGGGTTTAGTCCTGGTTTAGTCCTGGTGCTGTGTGGGTTTAGTCCTGGTTTAGACCTCCTTCACACCTCATTTGAACCTGGTTTACTCTAGTTTTAAACCAGTTTGCATTAGTTTGGTACTATTTTGTTCAGCCCTTGTTTCATTCTTGACTTTGCTCTGGATCCTAAACAATCGGTCTGAAAAAAACGACACAAATCAATGGTTTTGGATAAATCTGATGGGACAGGGGACACGGGGCTCAAAACTGGAACTGTCAATGTGGACTGATCAGATCCTCTCCAGATAGCGGCGGTGTGGTGTATTTTAAATGTTTGACTTCCTGTTGTCTGTGTAATCGTCACATCTTTAGTGAGTTAGCTTGAGTTAGCGCCTCTGTTTGACAAAGAGGTGTTAGCGCTTTTTAATGAACCTCCAGCTTTTCACAAGGCTAGCGACGTGTTTGCTCAGGCGTTTTAGCAACTGTTAGCATGTCCGCGCGGCCTCTTTCCAGTCACAAGTCAAGTTTTATAGTCCTGGTTTAGTCCCACTTCAGATTTGGTTCAGGCTAGTTTTAACCTAGTTTAGATTGGTTAAGTGTGTTTTTTTGTTTAGTCCTGGTTTAGACCTCCTTCAGACCTGGTTTGAACTCGGTTTTGTCTAGTTTTAAACCTGTTTGCATTACTTTAGCGCTAGTTTGTTTATATTTTATTTTAGCCCTTGTTTTATCCTTGGTCTGCTGTTTCATTCATTCTGTCCCAATTGATATAGACCTGGTTTAGACCTGGTTTAGTCCTGGTTTAGTCCTGGTTTAGTACTTCATTAGACCTCATTTAGATCTTTTTTAGTACTTTGTTAAGCCTGGTGTTTAGACCTGGTTTAGTACCTTGTTAGTCCTGGTTTAGTCCTTGTTTAGTACCTTGTTAGTCCTGGTTTAGTCCTTGTTTAGTACTTTGTTAGTCCTGGTTTAGTCCTGGTTTAGTATTTTGTTAGTCCTGGCTTAGTCCTGGTTTAGTATTTTGTTAGACCTGGTTTAGTCCTGGTTTAGTATTTTATTAGTCCTGGTTTAGTCCTGGTTTAGTACTTTGTTAGTCCTGGTTTAGTCCTGGTTTAGTATTTTGTTAGACCTGGTTTAGTACTTTGTTAGATCTGGTTTAGTCCTGGTTTAGTATTTTGTTAGACTTGGTTTAGTCCTGGTTTAGTACTTTGTTAGTCCTGGTTTAGTCCTGGTTTAGTATTTTGTTAGACTTGGTTTAGTCCTGGTTTAGTACTTTGTTAAACCTGGTTTAGTCCTTGTTTAGTATTTTATTAGTCCTGGTTTAGTCCTGGTTTAGTACTTTGTTAGTCCTGGTTTAGTCCTGGTTTAGTATTTTGTTAGACCTGGTTTAGTACTTTGTTAGATCTGGTTTAGTCCTGGTTTAGTATTTTGTTAGACTTGGTTTAGTCCTGGTTTAGTACTTTGTTAGTCCTGGTTTAGTCCTGGTTTAGTATTTTGTTAGACTTGTTTTTAGTCCTGGTTTAGTACTTTGTTAAACCTGGTTTAGTCCTTGTTTAGTATTTTATTAGTCCTGGTTTAGTCCTGGTTTAGTACTTTGTTAGTCCTGGTTTAGTCCTGGTTTAGTACTTTGTTAGTCCTGGTTTAGTCCTGGTTTAGTACTTTGTTAGTCCTGGTTTAGTCCTGGTTTAGTACTTTGTTAGTCCTGGTTTAGTCCTGGTTTAGTACTTTGTTAGACCCGGTTTATTCCTGGTTTAACTGTGTTTTATTTAGAGCAGTGGAATCTCTCTGTGATGGCGTCTTTATTCTTCACAAAACTGTTTTGTGTCACGGTTCTTTGCAGCTCCAGGCCCCATGTGACCAGCCTCACCTCTGTGTGCTCCTCTCAGCCCCGATTTAGCCCTCACCGAGTCCACGGTTTAGTCCACGGTTTAGACCTGGTTATGACCTGGTTTAGACCTGGTTTAGGCCTGGTTTAGACCTGGTTTAGACCTGGTTTAGACCTGGTTCAGACCTGGTTTAGACCTGGTTTAGACCTGGTTTAGACCTGGTTCAGACCTGGTTTAGACCTGGTACTGGCCCAAAGCAGTCTACACATTTTTAGTGGACTTTGATTATTCTTATCAATAAACAATTATTTAGTTACTGACAATACGACCCACAGTTCTGTCGACTGAAACACACATTGATTTTTAACCAGATTCATTGAAAAAATGGGACAAACCTCTACTCCATCACAGACAGCGCTGGTTTAGATCTGGTTTAGTCCTGGTTTAGTCCTGGTTTAGTCCCGGTTTAGTCCCGGTTTAGTCCCGGTTTTGTCCTGGTTTAGTCCCGGTTTTGTCCCAGTTTAGTCCCGGTTTAGTCCCGGTTTAGCCCCGGTTTAGTCCCGGTTTAGTCCCGGTTTTGTCCCGGTTTAGTCCCGGTTTAGTCCCGGTTTTGTCCCGGTTTTGTCCCGGTTTTGTCCCGGTTTAGTCCTGGTTTAGACCCGGTTTAGTCCCGGTTTAGTCCCGGTTTAGACCTGGTTTAGACCTGGTTTAGTCCCGGTTTAGTCCCGGTTTAGTCCCGGTTTAGTCCCGGTTTTGTCCCGGTTTTGTCCCGGTTTAGTCCCGGTTTAGTCCCGGTTTAGTCCCGGTTTTGTCCCGGTTTTGTCCCGGTTTTGTCCCGGTTTAGTCCCGGTTTAGTCCCGGTTTAGTCCCGGTTTAGTCCCGGTTTAGTCCCGTTTTAGTCCCGGTTTAGTCCCGGTTTAGTCCCGGTTTAGACCCGGTTTAGCCCTGGTTTAGACCTGGTTTAGTCCCGGTTTAGTCCCGGTTTAGTCCCGGTTTAGTCCCGGTTTAGTCCCGGTTTAGTCCCGGTTTAGTCCCGGTTTAGTCCCGGTTTAGTCCTGGTTTACTCCCGGTTTAGTCCCGGTTTAGCCCCGGTTTAGTCCCGGTTTAGTCCTGGTTTACTCCCGGTTTAGTCCCGGTTTAGTCCCGGTTTAGTCCCGGTTTAGTCCCGGTTTAGTCCTGGTTTAGTCCCGGTTTAGTCCCGGTTTAGTCCCGGTTTAGTCCCGGTTTAGTCCTGGTTTACTCCCGGTTTAGCCCCGGTTTAGCCCCGGTTTAGTCCTGGTTTAGTCCTGGTTCATGGCCGGGGGCTCGTTATAGCTCAGGTCAGTTCTCATGTCGGATCGATTAGGTTCAAATTTAGACAGAATCACTCAAACTCTGTGATGTCTGGGGGATATTTGACTTTGTGGGATATTTCAGGGGGAGGAGAGAAGGTTTTGGAAAACATTTAATTGCAAAATAAAAAAATAATAAAGTGTAAATTTAACCGAGGAGCTTTCACATTTGAGAGAAGACTGAAATCTGATCTGCTAAACTACAAGAATCCCGTGTATTTCAAAACATAACCGGGTTTTACAACAAAGGTCAAAGGTCAAAGGTCTTATTTTTCTTTTACACATGTTTGAGTAATTAAAACACTCTGTCCCACCTTGTGATGTCATCAGGTGGTACCCCAGAACGTGCTCCTACACATAAAGTCCAAATAGACCTTTCCCCGGACTCGTTATAATGACTTGAGCGCAGCGTGCTAATCAGTTGTTAGCCTAATTTGAGCTGGAGGCTGTGAGATAACGGCTAACGGCGTCTGACCTCGTGTGACTCACCCGCCGACTCGTCACAGACAGAAGCGCCGTGAGTGACAAAGACCTGACCGGGTTTAACAGAAAAACAGAAATATATTCACCCTGTTGTCACCTTTTTACATAATTTTATATTGATCCAAAGCAAAATATGGAGTTAGTGAAGTTAATTTGGTGAAATAGGCCTTTAGGATCCTCGGATTTATTTGGAAATCTCACTGGAAGTAACGTATTTTGTAGATTATTTAAAAACATTATTTAGTTTAGTAAAGAAAATCTGTCATAATATAGATGTGATTAAATAAATTTATTTTTTTTTCCTTCTGATCAGTGGAAACAGTGAGGTTTGTCCAGGCCATGTGCGAGTTTAGTCCTGGTTTAGTCCTGGTTTAGACCTGGTTTAGTCCTGGTTTAGACCTAGTTTAGTCCTAGTTTAGTCCCGGTTTAGTCCTGGTTTAGTCCTAGTTTAGTCCTAGTTTAGTCCTGACTTAGTCCTGGTTTAGACCTAGTTTAGTCCCGCTTCAGTCCCGGTTTAGTCCTGGTTTAGTCCAGGTTTAGTCCCAGTCTAGTCCCAGATTAGACCTGGTTTAGTACTGGTTCAGTCACAGTTAATCCTGGTTCAGTTCTAGTTCAGTTCTAGCTTTGTCCTGGTTCAGTCCTAGTTTAGTCCTGACTTAGTTCTAGTTTAGTCCTAACTTAGTCCAGGTTTAGTCCCAGTTTTGTCCCAGTTTAGACCTGGTTTAGACCTGGTTTAGTCCTGGTTCAGTTCTAGCTTAGTCCCAGTTTAATCCTGGTTTAGTCCCAGTTTAGTCCTGGTTCAGTTCTAGTTTAGTTCTGTTTTACCACCATCACTATTTAGTTATAAATCGTTTTTTTCTGTGAACCAGGAAGTAACACTTTCATCAGTCGCTCGGTTGGTTGTTTGTTCCCTGATCTGAAAGTTGCCGGTGCGATTCCAGCTCCCACAGATGAACACTGTCATTGTGTCCTTGAGCAAGACACTAAACCCTCCTCAGCCCCAGTGTCTGTGCTCTGGTGTATGAATGTGTGAGTGAATGGGTGAGTGGTTCTTTGATGTAAAGGTGGAAAATGTGCTATATAAAAATGTGAGTGTGTGATCAACGCTAGTGCGCTAGTAGCATGCTAGTTGTTCCTCTCTGGCCTCTAAAAGTTGAGAAAAGCTCTTATAAACTCATCATGGTGAATAAATTGGATGCTCAGAATGTTTAAGGTAAGTGAGGAATAACTCTGGACCACTGCAAACCGTTAACATGCAGCATTTAAACTCTTTTTTTTCTTTTTTTTTTTTTTTAGCTGCAGTGGTTGAAACAGTTGAAACAGTTGAACACTCTGAATCAGCAGCTCGTTTTGTTTGTCTCACACTTCAGACGCCTTTTCTACTTTTTCACATCTCAAGATTGTTTTTTTTTTATGAGAAAAAACAAAACCAAACTCATTTGTGTCTCCATTTGGTCCATAATCTGGCGTCTGGTTTAATTAGACCCTGAACTCACCGCTGTGATCGAGACGACGCAATCCTCTTAACACAGTGCAGCCTTCTAAGCCATGTGCTCGTTTAGTCCTGGTTTAGTCCTGGTTTAGTCCTGGTTTAGTCCTGGTCTAGTCCTGGTTTAGTCCTGGTTTAGTCCTGTTTTAGTCCTGGTTTAGTCCTGGTTTAGTTCTGGTTTAGTCCTGGTTTAGTCCTGGTTCAGTCCTGGTTTAGTCCTTGTTTAGTTCTGGTTTAGACCTGGTTTAGTCCTGGTTTAGTCCTGGTTTAGTCCAGGTTTAGTCCTGGTTTAGTCCTGGTTGAGTCCTGGTTGAGTCCTGGTTGAGTCCTGGTTCAGTCCTGGTTTAGTCCTGGTTTAGTCCTGGCGTCTGTGGGATTTCCTCTCTCTCGTTCCTTTGTCCTGCTTTGATGCTTTGAACCCCACCCCCACCTCCCCTCTCTCTTCTGTCTCTCATTTTTCTACCCTCCTCTCTCTGTTTCTCTCTCGCTCATTTTTTCTCTCATTCCTCTCTTTCCTCGCTTTTCTCTCTCCCTTCATATTTTTACCTGCTCTCACCTCTTTCACTGTCTCTCCTCCTCTTCTTCTCTCTCCCTTTTCACTTTCCCTGTTTCTCTCCCTCTGAACCCCTCCTACCTCCCTCTCACTTTTTTCTTCCTCTCTCTCTTCTCCCCTCATCCTTCCCCCTCTTTCTTCTCTCTCTCCCTCCCTCTCTCTCTCTCTGCTTCCTCTGTCTTCCTCTCTTTCTCTTCTCCTTTCTCTTTCTCTCATCCTCTCTCTTCTCCTTGTCTTTTTCTCTCTCTCCCTCTCCATCTCTCTCCCTTCCCCTCCTCTCTCTCTCCTTCCTATCTCTCTTTCTCCTCCCTTCTCCTTCGCTTTCTCTCACTCTCTTTCTCCTTCCCCTCTCTCTCACTCTCATTCTCTTCTCTTTCTCTCTCTCTTCCCCCTCACCCTCCCTCTCTCTCTCTTCTCCTTCTCTCTCTCTCTCCCTCTCGCTCTCTTCTTCCTCCCCTGTCTCTCCCTCTCTCTTCTCCTTCTTTCTCTACCATTCTCTCTCTTCTCTTTCTCTCCCTCTTTCTCGTTTATAGACCTGTGTGGCAGCAGCAGTGTCTCTCTCTTCTCTTTCTCTCCCTCTTTCTCTCGTTTATAGCCCTGTGTGGCAGCAGCAGTGTCTCTCTCTTCTCTTTCTCTCGTTTATAGCCCTGTGTAGCAGCAGCAGTGTCTCTCTCTTCTCTTTCTCTCCCTCTTTCTCTCGTTTATAGCCCTGTGTGGCAGCAGCAGTGTCTCTCTCTTCTCTTTCTCTCTCTCCTCTTTCTTTCTCGTCGTTTAGAGCCCTGTGTGGCAGCAGCAGTGTCTCTCTCTTCTCTTTCTCTCTCCTCCCTCTTTCCTCTCGTTTATAGCCCTGTGTGGCAGCAGCAGTGTCTCTCTCTCTTCTCTCTCTCTTCTTTCTCTCTCGTTTATAGCCCTGTGTGGCAGCAGCATGGTCTCTCTCTTCTCTTTCTCAGCTCTCCCTCTTTCTCTCGTTTATAGCCCTGTGTGGCAGCAGCAGTGTCTCTCTCTTCTCTTTCTCTCCCCCTCTCTCTCTCGTTTATAGCCCTGTGTGGCAGCAGCAGCAGTGTCTCTCTCTCTCTCTTTCTCTCCCTCTCTCCTCTTTCTCTCTCGTCGTTATATAGCCCTGTGTTGGCAGCAGCAGTGTCTCTCTCTTCTCTTTCTCTCTCTCTCTCTCTCTCGTTTATAGCCCTGTGTGGCAGCAGCAGTGTCTCTCTCTCTCTTTTCTCCCTCCCCCTCTCTCTCTCGTTTATAGCCCTGTGTGGCAGCAGCAGTGTCTCTCCTCTTCTCTTCTCTTTCTCTCCCTCTTTCCCTCTCGTTTATAGCCCTGTGTGGCAGCAGCAGTGTCTCTCTCTTCTCTTTCTCTCCTCCCTCTTTCTCTCGTTTATAGCCCTGTGTGGCAGCAGCAGTTGTCTCTCTCTTCTCTTTCTCCTCTCCCTTTTTCCCTTTTTCTCTCGTTTATATAGCCCTGTGTGGCAGCAGCAGCGTCTCTCTCTTCTCTTTCTCTCTCCCTCTTTCTCTCGTTTATAGTTTATAGCCCGTGTGGCAGCAGCAGTGGTCTCTCTCTTCTCTTTCTCTCCCTCTCTCTCTCTCTCTCGTTTTATAGCCCTGTGTGGCAGCAGCAGTGTCTCTCTCTTCTCTTTCTCGTCTCCTCTTTCTCTCGTTTATAGCCCTATGTGGCAGCAGCAGTGTCTGTCTCTTCTCTTTCCCTCCTCCCTCTCTCCCTCTTTCTCTGTTTATAGCCCTGTGGGCAGCAGCAGTGTCTCTCTCTTCTCTTTCTCTCCCTCTTTCTCTCATTTATAGCCCTGTGTGGCAGCAGCAGTGTCTCTCTCTCTCTTCTCTTTCTCTCCCTCTCTCGTTTATAGCCCTGTGTGGCAGCAGCAGTGTCTCTCTCTTTCTCTTCTCTCTCTCCTCTTTCTCTCGTTTTATAGCCCTGTGTGGCAGCAGCAGTGTCTCTCTCTTCTCTTTCTCTCCCTCTTTCTCTCGTTTATTTTTCCAGCCCTGTGTGGCAGCAGCAGTGTCTCTCTCTTCTCTTTCTCTCCCTCTTTCTCTCGTTTTATAGCCCTGTGTGGCAGCAGCAGTGTCTCTCTCTCTTCTCTTTCTCCTCTCCCTCTTTCTCTCGTTTATTAGCCCTGTGTGGCAGCAGCAGTGTCTCTCTCTTCTCTTCTCGTTTCTCTTCTTTCTTCTTCTTTCTTTCTGGTTTATAGCCCTGTGTGGCAGCAGCAGTGTCTCTCTCTTCTCTTTCTCTCCCTCTTTTTCTCTCGTTTATAGCCCTGTGTGGCAGCAGCAGTGTCTCTCTCTCCTTCTCTTCTCTCTCTCTCTTCTCTTTCTCTTTCTTTCTTTCTCTCGTTTATAGAGCCCTGTGTGGCAGCAGCAGTGTGTCTCTCTCTTCTCTTTCTCCTCCCCTCCTCTTCTCTCGTTTTTTATAGCCCTGTGTGGCAGCAGACGGAAACAAGAGGAAGGAAGTTGTAGCTACACTGTAAAAAAAACCCACCAGTTAAACGAGCGGTGCAGTGATATTCATGTTATTTTAGTCAGAAACAACCAGCTCAGCCACTCATTTCTCCCATTTCTCTGCACGGGCAAACATAAACTGTGTATGTACATGGACATCGGGGGGCATGAGGTCGAGGATTACTCAAACATGCATCACTCCAAACACAACTTGGGGAGAAAATGAGAAAAGAAGCATTATAACACACTCAAACGCTCTGAAAAGTCCTTTTTGCAGAGCTTTAAACCTGAGACCACTCCCAGCACCTCCGGCGAGAGCATAAACCACAACACGGGCTCAGGTTGCACTAGCCTACAGTAGGTAAATTAGTTTTGCAGTCAGACGGCGCTGGTCTCACGTTTCACATTTCATTCATTCATATTCGACGAGTATATTTATAAAAGCGAAAATGAAAAATGTGCTAATTCTCACTCTTCACTAACGGCTGTTTTTACTGTGACTGATCTAATCTTAAGTACTTCCCCTGGCCTTAATACACAGGTCTGTAAACGGATGCAGGCTCTTCTTTTTTACAGTGTAGAGATAGTCGCTGAGAGGAGGAGGAGGAGGAGGAGGAAGAGGAGGAGGAGGAGGGAGAGACCGAGAGGAGGAGGAGGAGGAGGGTGGCTGCTGCTCTGTGCTTGGTTTGCAGTCCACAGCTGTTATAGAGGCTGGTCTATCCCCCTCCTCTTTCCCTCTCTCTCTCTCTCTCTCTTTCCCTCTCTCTCCGTCCTTCCTTCCCTGTGTCCCTCGCTCTCTCATTCGCTCTCGAACAATGGGAAAACATGGCAGCGCCTACGAACTGCCCTGATTCAAACAAGCTAAACACATGCCTGAGGAGGTATCTAAGCTAGCAAGAAGGAGACGAGCTCCACCGGCCGATGGTTTTTTTATGAAGCGAGATTCCAGGGAGGAGGAAAACGGGAATGTAGCTGGGATTTTGGATTTTTAATTTTTTCATTTTTGGTGCCTTTGCTGCTTTTTGCTGCTTGGATGACAGGAGATAAGACCAGGAGTGAGGGGAGCAGAAGGTAAAACATGTTTGGAAATATCAGGTTTTTGGATGAGCGACGGCTAATTGGGAATTTTCTGACAATTGGAATTTTGTCAATGAGAATCCCATAGATTTCAGAACATGTTTGTGGAGGTTTCAGCTACAGGGTTAGCAGGACATTAGATTCAAATTTCAATCTTATTTTGCTGAGATCTGCCAGTTGTTCTTGTCTTTTATCTCTTGTCACATTTACAGTTTATATACAGCCTTTTATTACAACAATACTTCACACACTCGAAATCACAATTTGAGGCACAGTACTGAGAATGTCGTCTGTGAAGATTAAAATATCCTCAAACAAGTTGTGAAACACGTGGGATTCTTGTGTTTAACAGTTCAGAGTTTAGTCTCTCTCCTGGAGTTTACAACCATCGTCCACTCTGAACAGAATCCTACTTTATAAATATTTACTGCAGGTTTAGACCTGGTTTAGTCCCGATTTTGTCCCAGTTTAGTCCCGATTTAGCCCTGGTTCGGTCCCGGTTTCAGTCCAGTGCAGTCCTGGTCTACTCCTGTTTTAGTCCTGGTTTAGTCCTGGTTAAGTCCCAGGTTTAGTCCTGGTTTTAGACCTGGTTTAGACCTGGTTTAGTCCTGGTTTAGTCCAGGTTTAGACCAGGTTTAGTCCAGGTTTAGTCCTGGTTTTGAGACCTGGTTTAGTCCTGGTTTTAGACCTGGTTTAGTCCTGGTTTAGACCTGGTTTAGTCCTGGTTTAGACCTGGTTTAGTCCCTGGTTTAGACCTGGTTTAGTCCCTGGTTTTAGACCTGGTTTAGTCCAGGTTTTAGTCCAGGTTTAGTCCCTGGTTTAGACCTGGTTTAGACCTGTTTTAGTCCTGGTTTAGATCCTGTTTTAGTCCTGGTTTAGGTCCTGGTTTAGGTCCAGGTTTAGTCCAGGTTTAGTCCAGGTTTAGTCCAGGTTTAGTCCAGGTTTAGTCCAGGTTTAGTCCAGGTTTAGTCCAGGTTTTAGTCCAGTTTTTAGTCCAGGTTTAGTCCAGGTTTAGACCTGGTTTTAGACCTGGTTTAGTCCTGGTTTAGTCCAGGTTTAGTCCTGGTTTAGTCCAGGTTTAGTCCTGGTTTAGTCCTGGTTTAGTCCAGGTTTAGTCCTGCTGCAGACTGTGAATGAGGCTTTGTTTTTGGCTGGAGCTGGTGTCATAAATCTGCCAGAGAAGGTACAACAGCAGTAATGGAGTAAATGGAAACCGCATTTCAATGAGCGTAGCATCTTAGCAGCTAATTAAGCTAACATGCTATTTACACTCACATGCTGCAGGGTTTTCAGAGCTGGACAGGGTCAGAGGTTAGAGTGTGACAATACCCACAGCCCTTTCACATCTTTGTCATTTTTTTAATATTTTGTCTGAAAATTGTCTTGCTTTTGGGCAGAGAATCGGCTCCCCTCCTCCAGCCCACCCCCATCTCTCCATCTCTCTCCCTCTTCCCCAAATATTGCCTGATTCGTTTCAGTCGCTGCACTGCAAAAAAAATATATATTCATCGGCTTTCAGAACGATGATAAAGTACGACCGTTGCCATGGCGATTAACGACTTAAAAAGAATACATCGTCTCGTTCTCGTGCGTGGGATTCTTGCTGTTCTTCTCTCAAACGTGAACCGTCCCTGTGTGTCAGATGCCCTCCCGTCCTCCTCCTGTGTCCCTGTATCTGAATCTGCAGATGCTGTATTGCGTCAGATGCCCTCCCGGATGTCGTGTTGTGGTTGGATAATGCCGTGGACAGGACTGACCAGGGAAAATCATTTGTCCGACTTTACTTCATGAAAATACTGTGGAGTAATTCAGTGTTGTACAAATTGAACTGCGTTGATATTTCTGCAGTACGCCTGAATATGTAAATGCTTGCAGACAGTGAAGGATTGATGTTTGAAAATACTGACCCAGATTCACGCTCCCCCCGTCTCTCATCGCGCTGTTTACTACTTCTGTCTGCGTTCTGTGCGTAAGTGAAGGGAAAGATGTCTGCGCTTTTCTCTCAGATGGATTTAAAGAGGAGCTATTATGATAAATCTTTTTTTTTTTTAGCTTTCTCCTTCTCCCCATGTTATAACACTTTTCCCTCATCAAAAATCAGGCCTGAAGAGGTTTTAAAAAATGTCATCCGTGCATGTTTGAATAATCTAGCGATCTCTCTTGGACCCGATTCGAACCATCTTTACGGTTTAGCTGTACGATTCTGTACGAGGCTCCCGCCCACAAGCCTACGTCACCCATGCCTCCCACACGACAACTCTCTAGGATTGTGTTGCGATAGTGCTCTGAAGGGGGAGGGGCTTAGCGCAGCGAGTAACGGGAGACTCAAAAACGAAAGTGAAAGTCATAAAATGCTCTGTTCCACCTTGTTGATGTCATCATGTGGTAATACAGGAAGTGCTCCACTGTGGTTTTAAACTCCACCAACACCTTCACTAGAATCATTTGGACCTTTTCAGCTCTGAAATTTTTCAATCTGTACAGAGCTAAAGGTAAAAAGGAGATGTTAACTTGAAAACTACCCACTTCATGACATCACAAGGTGGAACAGAGCGTTTTGAGCTTTAGAGATGTACAGACTAATAATTAAGTGTGACTTGAAGGTGTTGATGAAACAAAACACAAGTCCCAGGTCTGTTTTCGAGGAGATAACAGTATTATAACACGACTTAAACCTCTCAAGAGTCAATTTTGTGTAATCTAGGCCCTTTAAGAAGCTTGTGTGATACGATCCCATTCTTCTGATTCTTCTGATTCTTCTGATTCTTTTGATTCTTCTGATTCTTTTGATTCCTGGCCTCGTTCCTCGTCTCATCTCCCGCCGCTCCGCTCACAGCCGCGCCGAATCAAAAGGAAATCTCCCCATGTTTGATCTCGCAAACCAGAGCGTCTTTTTGTGCTGTGACGCTGTGATTGTGGATGTTCGAAAAGCTGACGTTTGACCTGGTTTATGGCAACGCAGCAAAACTGGCAACACAGGCAGCTTATATTTTTTACAATGTGCTAAAATCGTGACAGTGTCGGTTGAGAATGAGAGAGGAGGATTTGGGGAAAAATGTGATTTTTTCTGACGGGCGTTAGGATTATATTTGCCACTGATGTTTTAATAATAAGGTTTTGTTCAAAGTTCACGAAGAAATGACAAAATAATACAAGAATCAGAACTAGCTTTATTGGATCAAATCTTAAATACTTTTACTTTTTACTCGTTTAAGTACATTTTAAACTGGTACTTTAATACTTTTACTTCAGTATATTTTTTCATGTGATACTTTTACTTATTTTTTTAACATGATTTTTATCTTTTACTTCAGTGACACAATAGAATACTTCTTCTTCTACTGTCTGAACTACAGGTAGAGCAGGTTTTATGTAGAATAACACAGGAGATTTAGTCGTTTATGGAGGAAATGGTTGTATTTTTGTTAATTGGTTCATTCAAATTTCAATTTTGATTCTGTTCTGTCTAAATCTGCAGCCCTAGAATAACTATACACGTTTCTACTTTTAAATATGAAGATTCTCTCAGTTTATTTTGCTCCACTGTGGGTGCTCCTGCTCAGGTGCGCCCCTTGTGGACAGGTGGAGTACACACAGACTTTGACCCAGACTGAACTGGCCTTAATCTGATCTCAGACTCACAAACCTAAAAGGATCAAGTCCAAGTCTGCGATCCTCCCACACAGACAAGACAACGAGGACTGGACCAGGACTGGACCAGGACTAAAGGAGGACTAGAGCAGGACTAGAGCAGGACTAAAGGAGGACTGAACCAGGACTAGACCAGGACTAAAGGAGGACTAAAGGAGGACTAGACCAGGACTAGACCAGGACTAAAGGAGGACTGAACCAGGACTAGAACAGGACTAGAGCAGGACTAAAGGAGGACTAGACCAGGACTATAGCAGGACTAAATCAGGACTAGACCAGGACTAAAGGGGGACTAAAGGGGGACTAAAGGGGGGCTAAAGGGGGGCTAAAGGAGGACTAGACCAGAACCAAACCAGGACTAAACCAGGACCAAACCAGGACTAAACCAGGACTAAACCAGGAATAAACCAGGACTAAACCAGGACTAGACCAGGACTAGACCAGGACTAGACCAGGACTAGACCAGGTGTAAACCAGGACTTAACCACCTGGACTTAACCTGGACTAAACCAGGTCTAAACCAGGCCTAAACAAGGTCTAAACCTGGACTAAACCAGGACTAAACCAGGACTAAACCAGGACTAAACCAGGACTAAACCAGGACTAGACCAGGAATAGACCAGGACTAGACCAGGACTAAACCAGGACTAAAGGAAGACTAGACCAGGACTAAACCAGGACTAAATCAGGACTAAACCAGGACTAAACCAGGACTAAACCAGGAGTGACATATTTGTATGATTGATATAAAACTCTGGGGTAGCACTCTTTCACTCTTTCACTCTTTCACTCTTTCACACTTTCACTCTTTCACTCTTTCACTCTTTCACTCTTTCACTCTTTCACACTTTCACTCTTTCACTCTTTCACTCTTTCACACTTTCACACTTTCACTCTTTCACTCTTTCACTCTTTCACTCTTTCACACTTTCACTCTTTCACTCTTTCACACTTTCACACTTTCACTCTTTCACTCTTTCACTCTTTCACTCTTTCACTCTCTCCCGTCGTTCACTCGAGGCCCTGCATTTTTTTTTGTAGAAAATCTGCGGTTTATAAAGACTCTGAATAATTCATCCATCGTTCTTTGATTCCACTTTACAATGACACACGCATGAAAGAAGAGAAGAGAGACGGAGAGATGGAGGAGGAGTGGAGGGAGGATGGAAGGAGAGAGAGGGGGAGGAGTGGAGGGAGGACAGGAAGAGACAGAGGAGGAGAGGGAGAGATGGAAGAGGAGTGGATTAAGGGAGAACAGAAGGAGAGATAGGAGTAAAGGAGGAGTGGATCGGAGGCAGAGAGGAAAGGGATGGAGGGAATGAGAGAGAAGGGGGTTTAGAGAGGGGAAATATGGAGGAGGAGGGATGAGATAAAAAATGGATAGAGGAGAAAGGAAAGAGAAGGCGAGGAGCAAGAAATGGAGGGAGGATGAGAGAGAAGGGCTTGGAAAGAAGGCAAGAGAAGGAGGAGATTGAGGGTTGGAGGAGAACAGGAGGAAGAGGAGGCGTAGAGAGAGGAGGAGGAGGCGGAGTGAGGTAAAAAATGGATAGAGATGAAGGAAGAGAGGAGAAAGGAACGAGAGAAGGTGAGAAGAGAAAGCGAGGAGCTTCTCTTCTCCTCTCTCTCTGCCTGCCCTCTCTCCTTCTCTCTCTTCTCTGTCTCCTCTCTCCTCTCCTTGTCTCTCTTCCTTCTCTCTTCTCCTCTCTCCTCTCTCTCTCCTCTCTCCCCCTCTCTTCTTCTCTCTCTTCCTCTCTTCACTCTTCTCTCCCCCCCCCTTTCTCCTTCTCTCTCTTCCTCTCGTCGCTCTCGCTCCTCTCTCCCCCCCTCTCCCTTCTTCTCTTCTCTCTCTCTCCTTCTCTCTCCTCTCTCTCTCCTCTCTCCCCCTCGCTCTCTTCTTCTCTCTCTTCCTCTCTTCACTCTTTCCCTCCTCCCCCCTTTCTCCTCCCTCTCTCTTCCTCTCGTCGCTCTCTCCTCTCTCCCCCTCTCTCCTTCTCTCTTCTCTCTCTCTTCTGTCTCCTCTCTCGCTCTTTCCCTTTCTCTATCTCTCCTTTCTCTCTCTCCCTCTCCTCTCTCTCTTTTTCTGTTCCATTCTCTCCTCTCTCTCTCTCTCTCTCTCTCTCTCTCTCTTTTCTGTCCCCTCTCTCCTCTCTCTCTCTCTCTTCTCTCCTCTCTCTCTTCTCTCTCTCTTTCTGTCCCCTCTCTCCTCTCTCTCTCTTCTCTCTCTCTTCCTCTCCTCTCTCTCTTTTCTGTCCCCTCTCTCTCTTCTCTCTTCTCTCTTTCCTCCTCTCTCTCTCCTTCTCTCTCTCTTCCTCTCATGTGATATTTTTACTTGAGTATTTTTTGTACTTTTACTTCAGTCACTTCTTTCATCTCGTGATCAGACTCTGATCAGTTTTAAACTTCATCATTTCCTGTTTACATGTTTTTTTAAATGTTTTTCCGAGCGTCACGTCAGACTTTCACTGAACGAGGGACAAACTGTGTCAAAATGAAACTGAGGCCACATCCAGACACTTAACACAGAAACTCGAGAGTAAAATCGTCTTTATTCAACACGTCTCGTTAAAAACATTTTGTGTTTTTGTCGGTTTAAACTCGGCGTCGCTGTGATTTTTCGTTTGTTCTGATGTTTTGCTGTTTTCTGATTTGTTCTAATGTCGTTTCCTCGTCACAAACAGACCTGGAGTTGTGTTTTGTTTCACGAGTTCTTCTCTCAAACTGAAAACACTCTGTTCCACCTCGTGATGTCATCGTGTGGTGACACAGGAAGTGCTCCACTGTGTTTTTAAACTCCACCTTCATTAGAATCATTTGGATCATTTCAGACCCAGAGTTTTTGTATTTCCGCTGAACTAAAGGTAAAAAAAGGAGCTGTTGACTTGAAAACTACCACTTGATGACATCACAAGGTGGAACAGAGCGTGTGTGAGTGAAACAAAACTCAACTCCAGGTGTTTTTGAGGAGGTAACAGTTTTATAACATGACTTTTAAAAACTCTGATTATTCACGTGTGTTTTGTCCTCGTCCTCAGCTCGTCGGGTTTGTGTCTGGGAGCCAGAGTCTGACGGAGCCACGGAGACGACGTCACAGGTCAGAGGTCACACAGAGGTCACACAGAGGTCACACACAGGTCACACTGTGAGCCACGAGTGAGTCAGGGTCATTATGTCATGATCAGGGTAAAGAGATATATGGACCACAGCAGAGAGAGAGAGAGAGAGAGGGAGGAGGAAGAGAGAGAAAGAGGAGGAGAGAAGAGAGAGAGAGAGAGAGGCGGAGAGAAGAGAGAGAGAAAGAGGATGAGGAGAGAAGAGAAAGAGGAAGAGGAGAGAAGAGAGAGAGGGAGAGAAGGAGAGAGGAGGAGGAGAGAAGAGAGAGAAGAGAGAGAAGAGAGAGAGGAGGAGGAGGATGAGAGAGGAGGAGAGTAGTCTCTCTCTCTACTCTCTATGAGTAGAGAGAGAAAGTAAGGTAAGGAGGAGAGGAGGACTGAGAGAGGGGCGAGAAGGAGGAGGAAAAGAGAGAAGGAGAAGGAGGAGATGTCCAGGGAGAGGAGGAAGAGGAGGAGAAGAGGAGGAGAGGAGGAGGAGGAGGAGAAGAGGAGGAGGGGGCAGACAGCTGTCGGGAATGGGATGAGCTGGAGCAGTGAATTGTGGGAGATAAAGAGCTCGATCAGACGGACGATCAAATAACAAAACGACAAGCAGCACTTTGAGACGAGAGGAACGAGGGAAGCACAGGGAGAGAAAGAGAGAGGAGGAGGAGAGAGGAAGAACGATGTGTTCACTGAAGGACGAGTGATACTGGGGTTGAATATCCTGGAGTATCCTGTTTAAGCCTGTAGTACATGGAGTAGTAGTAGTAGTATTAGGTCCAATCACTGCATCTATGATTTCTGGGCTTTAAGTAGTAGTAAATGGAGTGATAGTATTTGTAGTAGTAATAGTACTAGTAGTAGTAGAAGGGGTAGTACTAGAAGTAGAGAGAGACATTGGGGTTGAGTATCTGCTCTGATCCAGAACATGAGGACAGAGCTGCAGTGGCTCAGTCGGTAGAGCGTTTGCCCTTTGTTCTCACAGATGAATATTATGGGATATTTGGGGATTTGAACCACCAACCTTCAGGTCAGGGGCAAACGCTCTACCAACTGAGCCACGGTGTGGTCACTTCACACAGTAGTATTTCTGAAAGTATTTTTAGGACGTAGTGTTTCCTCAGAGCAGCAGATGTCTTCAGACTCTCTCCTCTCGTCCTCTTCCTTATTTCACTTCCTCTTTTCTCTCGTTTCAAACTCGATATCGATACTGAGGAACAGAAGCTGAAGCTCTTTCTCTCCTCTCCTCCCTCTCTTTCTCTCCTCCCTCTATCACTCGTTCCCAGTCGTTCCTCGTCTCTGTCCTGAAGCTCTTTCTCTCTCTCTCCTCCTCCTCCCTCTCTCTTTCTCTCCTCCCTCTCTATCACTCGTTCCCTGTCGTTTCCTCCTCGCTCTCTCCTCCTCCCTCCTCGTCTCTTTCCTCTGAAGCTTCTCTCTCCTCCCTCCTCCTCCTCCTCCCTCTCTCTTTCTCTCCTCCCTCTCTATCACTCGTTCCCTGTCGTTTCCTCGTCTCTGTCCTGAAGCTCTTTCTCTCTTCTCCTCCTCCTCCCTCTCTCTTTCTCTCCTCCCTCTCTATCACTCGTTCCCTGTCGTTCCTCGTCTCTGTCCTGAAGCTCTTTCTCTCTCCTCCTCTTCCCTCTCTCTTTCTCTCCTCCCTCTCTATTACTCGTTCCCTGTCGTTCCTCGTCTCTGTCCTGAAGCTCTTTCTCTCTCCTCCCCTCTCCCTCTCTCTTTCTCTCCTCCCTCTATCACTCGTTCCCTGTTGTTCCTCGTCTCTGTCCTGAAGCTCTTTCTCTCTCCTCCTCCTCCCTCTCTCTTTCTCTCCTCCCTCTCTATCACTCGTTCCCTGTCGTTTCCTCGTCTCTGTCCTGAAGCTCTTTCTCTCTCTCCTCCTCCTCCCTCTCTCTTTCTCTCCTCCCTATCACTCGTTCCCTGTCGTTTCCTCGTCTCTGTCCTGAAGCTCTTTCTCTCTTCTCCTCCTCTCTCCCTCTCTCTTTCTCTCCTCCCTCTCTATCACTCGTTCCCTGTCGTTCCTCGTCTCTGTCCTGAAGCTCTTTCTCTCTCCTCCTCTTCCCCTCTCTCTTTCTCTCCTCCCTCTCTATTACTCGTTCCCTGTCGTTCCTCGTCTCTGTCCTGAAGCTCTTTCTCTCTCCTCCTCTTCCCTCTCTCTTTCTCCTCCCTCTCTATTACTCGTTCCCTGGTCGTTCCTCGTCTCTGTCCTGAAGCTCTTTCTCTCTCCTCTCTCCTCCCTCTCTCTTTCTCTCTCTCCTCCCTCTCTATCACTCGTTCCCTGTCATTCCTCGTCTCTGTCCTGAAGCTCTTTCTCTCTCTCCTCCTCCTCTCTCTCTCTTCTCTCCTCCCTCTCTATCACTCGTTCCCTGTCGTTTCCTCGTCTCTGTCCTGTCCTGAGCTCTTTCTCTCTCTCCTCCTCCTCCCTCCTCTCTCTCTCTCCTCCTCTCTCTATCACTCGTTCCCTGTCGTTTCCTCGTCTCTGTCCTGAAGCTCTTTCTCTCTTCTCCTCCTCCTCCCTCCCTCTCTCTCTCTCCTCCCCCTCTCTATCACTCGTTCCCTGTCGTTCCTCGTCTCTGTCCTGAAGCTCTTTCTCTCTCCTCCTCCTCCCTCTCTCTTTTCTCTCCTCCCTCTCTATTACTCGTTCCCTGTCGTTCCTCGTCTCTGTCCTGAAGCTCTTTCTCTCTCTCTCCTCCTCCTCCCTCTCTCTTTCTCTCCTCCCTCTCTATTACTCGTTCCCTGTCGTTCCTCGTCTCTGTCCTGAAGCTCTTTCTCTCTCCTCCTCCTCCCTCTCTCTTTTCTCTCTCCTCCCTCTCTATTACTCGTTCCCTGTCGTTCCTCGTCTCTGTCCTGAAGCTCTTTCTCTCTCCTCCTCCTCCCTCCTCCCTCTCTCTTTCTCTCCTCCCTCTCTATCACTTGTTCCCTGTCGTTCCTCGTCTCTGTCCTGAAGCTCTTTCTCTCTCTCCTCCTCCTCCCTCTCTCTTTCTCTCCTCCCTCTATCACTCGTTCCCTGTCGTTCCTCGTCTCTGTCCTGAAGCTCTTTCTCTCTCTCCTCCTCCTCCCTCTCTCTTTCTCTCCTCCCTCTATCACTCGTTCCCTGTCGTTCCTCGTCTCTGTCCTTGAGTTGTTTTTATATAAAGGCACATTTCTATTCTGGTCGTTTCTTTCTGAGTTAAACTAAACCCACAATGCACTATGCAAGTACTACTACTACTACTACTACTACTACAAATACTACTACAAATACTATCACTCCATTTACTTTACTACTTAAAGCCAGAGAAATCATAGATGCAGTGATTGACCTAAAACTACTACTACTACTACTCCACGTACTACAGGCTCAAACAGGATACTCCAGGATATTTCAAACCCCAGTATCACTCGTCCTTCAGTGAACACACATCGTTCTTCCTCTCTCTCTCTCTCCTCCTCTCTCTTTCTCTCCCTGTGCTTCCCTCGTTCCTCTCGTCTCAAAGTGCTGCTTGTCGTTTTGTTATTTGATCGTCCGTCTGATCGAGCTCTTTATCTCCCACAATTCACTGCTCCAGCTCATCCCATTCCCGACAGCTGTCTGCCCCCTCCTCCTCTTCCTCCTCTCCTCCTCTTCTCCTCCTCTTCCTCCTCCTCTCTCTCCTCCTCCTCCTCCGCATCCTCTCCTCCTCTTCTCCTCATCCTCTCTCCTCTCTCCATCCTCTCTCCCCTTGTCCTTATCCTCTCCTCTCCTCCTCTCCCTCTCTCTCCTCATCCTCTCCATCCTCTCCATCCTCTTCTCCTCCTCTCCTCTTTCTCTCCCTCCTCTCCTCATCCTCTCCCTCCTCATTCTCTCCTCATCCTCTCCCTCCTCTCCTCATTCTCCCAATCCTCTCCTCCTCCTCTCCTCCTCCTCTCCTCTTTCTCTCCCTCCTCTCCTCATCCTCTCCTCTTCCTCTCCCTCCTCATTCTCAGCTCATCCTCCTCTCCTCATCTCCTCATCCTCTCCTTGTTCCATCCTGCCCATACTCCTTGTGTCGCTTTCTCTTTACCTCCCTCTCTTTCTCCTTATCTTCTCCGTCCTCCTCCCCTCCTCCCCCTACTTCTCTCTCCTCTCTCTCCTTCTTCTTCTGTCTCTGTGTGGATCTCTCTCCTCTCCTCCTCATACTTCTTCTCTTTCTCCTTCGCTCTCTGTCTCTCTTTTTCCTCTCCTCTACTTCTCCCTCCTCGCTTCTCCTCCTCCATCTCTCTCTCTTCTTCCTCCTCTTCTCTTCCTCCTCTTCCCCTGAGTCTGTCTGTTTGAAGAACCACATGTTATTTTTAGATCCACTTTAGGTGCTTTTTACCTGCTCCTCCTCTCCTCATCCTTTCCCTCTCTCCTCTTCTCCTCACACTCCTTCCCTCTCTCCTCCTCTCCTCATCCTTTCCCTCCTCCTCTTCTCCTCACACTCCTTCTCTCTCCTCCTCTTTCTCTTTCACACTCCTTCTCTCTCTCCTCTTCTCCTCACACTCCTTCTCTCTCTCCTCTTCTCTCACACTCCTTCCCTCTCTCCTCTTCTCCTCACACTCCTCCTCCCTCTCTCCTCTTCTCTCCTCACCTCCTTCTCTCTCTCCTCTTCTCCTCACACTCCTTCCCTCTCTCCTCTTCTGCTCACACTCCTTCTCTCTCTCCTCTTCTCCTCACACTCCTTCCCTCTCTCCTCTTCTCCTCACACTCCTTCTCTCTCTCCTCTTGTCCTCACACTCCTTCCCTCTCTCCTCTTCTCCTCACACTCCTTCTCTCTCTCCTCTTCTCCTCACACTCCTTCTCTCTCTCCTCTTCTCCTCACACTCCTTCTCTCTCTGCTCTTCTCCTCTTAGTTCAGTAGAGTTTGGCAATTCCAGGTCTGAAATCATCCACATGATTCTAGTGAAGGTGTGTGGAGTTTAAAAACACAGTGGAGCACTTCCTGTTTTACCACATGATAACAGTGTAATCTGGGCCCTTTAAACAGTGTAATCCGGGCCCTTTAAACAGTGTAATCCGGGCCCTTTAAACAGTGTAATCTGGGCCATTTAAACGATTTGCTTTGACTGGATTGTAACTCTCGTTTCTCGTGTCTGGCCTGACGGCTCCGTGTGTCGTGTGTCGTTTAGGCGAAGGGCAGGTTCAGTTTGTTTTTTATAAAAGTTTTTTCTTCATATTTTAAAGTTGGTCCATTTTTATGGTGTGAGTCAGATCTGTGGAGGGGAGGTCGGCCCATTTCCGCTCTCACTCACCACATTGATCAGACTCCAGTATAGATCTGACTGGGTAATAACTCCTTCTCTCCTCCCTCTTCTCCCTCACTCTCTCCTCTCTCTCTTTTCTCTCCATCTTTCCTTCCCCAATCTCCTCCTCCTCTCCATCTCTCCTCCTCTCTCCTCCTCCTCTCCCTCTCTCCTCCTCCTCTCCATCTCTCCTCCTCTCTCCTCCTCCTCTCCCTCTCCCCTCCACCTCTCCCTCCCTCTCCTCCTCCTCTTCCTCTCTCCTCCTCCTCTCCCTCTCTCCTCCTCCTCCTCTCTCCTCTTCCTCTCTCCTCCTCTCCTCCTCCTCTCCCTCTCTCCTCCTCCTCTCCCTCTCTCCTCCTCTCCTCCTCTCCCTCGCGCCTCCTCTCCCTCGCGCCTCCTCTCCCTCTCTCCCTCCTCGCCCTCTCTCCCTCCTCGCCCTCTCTCCTCCTCTCCCTCTCTCCTCCTCTCTCCTCCTCCTCTCCCTCTCTCCTCTTCCTCTCCTCTCCTCTCTCTCCCTCCTCCTCTCTGCTCCTCTCTCCTCCTCCTCCTCTCCCCTCTCTTCTCCTCCCTCCTCCTCTCCTCTCTCCTCCTCTCTCCTCCTCCTCCTCGTCCTCCATCCTCTCTCTTCCTCTCTCCTCCTCTCTCCTCCTCCTCCTTCCTCTCTCCTCCTCTCTCCCTCTTCTCCTCTCCCTCTCTCCTCCTCTCTCCTCCTCCCTCTCCTCTCTCCTCTTCTCTCTCCTCTCTCCTCCTCATCTCTCCTCTCTCCTCCTCCTCTCTCCCTCCTCTCCTCTCTCCTCCTCCTCTCTCCTCTCTCCTCTCTCCTCCTCTCTCCTCCTCTCTCTCCTCTCTCCTCCCTCTCTCCTCTCTACTCCTCCCTCCTCCTCCTCCTATCTCGCTCCTCCTCTCTGGGCTGGGTCATTTTAAGCGCGGGTCGATAAAGTTCCTGTAAACAGATCGTGTTTCTCTCTGTATTTTCCTGAGCCCCTCGGGTCCTCGGAGGTTTGGGTTTCTAAAGTTGTACAAAACACGAGGTCCCTGAACGCATCACTGACACTGATCCTGCGACACGCTCAGACTGCTTTACTTCTACCAGAAAAATACAAAATTCAATCCACAGACTGTATATATAAATGGACATAGCTAACGACTCTGGCTCCAATTCACTTTCTATTGAAAAACCGTCTTTTCTCTCTGTCCCTGCTGCTGTCAGTCTCGTCATTTTGGTCTTAAATGTTTGTATTAATCCTCTACATGATCCTGGGTTTTTATTTCACTTGTGTCTGTAACTCAACATATGAACATTAGTAAGAGACAAATCAGGCACCATCTTTCTCCGAGGTCGCACCCGTTAGCCTTAGCTACAGGTTTGATTGACAGCGTTGCTAAGGCTGGGAGGCAGGAGTGGCATGAACTGAGCTTGTGTCTTTAGGCAAGACACTTCACGTACATGGTCTAGTGTGGGTGAAGTGTGTCGATGTGGTGTTACACGATAAAAAATGACAAATAAAACTTCAAATGTAGTGATTTTGATAAAGATTTGAGCTGAATTTTGAACCGAAACAATTGAATTAGTCGTTTTTTTCTACTTGTTTTTATCAGTTCTCAGACAATAATAAAAAATACTTTTATTTTTGAATCCTGTTCAAAAATGTAGTGGAGTAGAAAGTACAGATACTGCTCTCAAGTGTAGTGAAGTAAAAGTAAATCCACTTTAAAATCTACTCAAGTAACCTCAAATGTATACTTAAGTACAGTACTTTACTACTTTTACTCTGTTGAGTTAGCAGGAGTTAGCAAGAGTTAGCAAGAGTTAGCAAGAGTTAGCAAGAGTTGGCAGGAGTTGGCAGGAGTTGGCAGGAGTTAACAGGAGTTAGCGAGAGTTAGCGAGAGTTAGCGAGAGTTAGCAGGAGTTAGCAGGAGTTAACAGGAGTTAGCGAGAGTTAGCGAGAGTTAGCGAGAGTTAGCGAGAGTTAGCGAGAGTTAGCGAGAGTTAGCAGGAGTTACATTTTCCTTTGTCCCCTGCTGCAGCCTGGGCACAGGAGCGTTGGTTTAAAGACCTGAAATCAGGAGATCCTCCATTCTTGATTATTGTTCCAAATCCTCAATTTGTCTTTCTAAATGCTCGATTTTCTCGTCCTTTTCTTGTATCAGTGCCTTCAATTATTTAAATTCATCTGTTAGTTCCTTTCAGGTTGTTTGTTGTTTTGTCTTCATCTTCTGTCAGTTTTTTGTTGAACATTGTTGGTTTGAATATTTTTTTTGGAGGTTCGGTTTGAGGCCTGCTCTCTGGTAGTTGATCCACTGGTTAAGCCCAAAATATGTCACAGCAAGTTTGAAATGTTTGCAGTAAATGTTCTTAAATCTTCAAAACATTATCCAGTCCTTTAGATGTAATGGATGCAGTCCCTCAGCCAATCAGGACACAGAACACAATGGTCTACAGTCTCTTAGCCAATCAGGACGCAGAACACAATGGTCTATAGTCCCTCAGCCAATCAGGACGCAGAACACAATGGTCTACAGTCTCTTAGCCAATCAGGACGCAGAACACAATGGTCTATAGTCCCTCAGCCAATCAGGACGCAGAACACAATGGTCTACAGTCCCTCAGCCAATCAGGACGCAGAACACAATGGTCTACAGTCTCTTAGCCAATCAGGACGCAGAACACAATGGGCTACAGTCCCTTAACCAATCAGGATGCAGAACACAAGGGTCTACAGTCCCTCAGCCAATCAGGACGCAGAACACAATGGTCTACAGTCTCTTAACCAATCAGGACGCTCCACTGTATCATGTTAGTGTCAGGGTCAAACGAGTGTATTTGATTGATCTGCTTAACCTGGTTCGTCTGAGGTCCGAGGTCCAGATCCCGTCCCAGATCCTGACTGGCCCCGGTCCAGAGTCCGGATCATCCTCAGATCTGCACCTGTTCACACCTTTCCTTTCCGGGAATGTTCCACAGTATGGCATTACACTCCTCTATCTCCATGGAAACAAGCAGGCGACTCCACTGGTCCAAGTCGTAGGACAGATCTGTGTCACAATATGAATACACGTTTTTTTTCAAGGTATTTTTGGGGCAATATAGACGTTTAATGCCATACTGTGGAACATTTCAGACGCAAAATGAGCCATATATGAAGCGTACTCTGGTATTTTAATATGAGTGGTGGAAAAGCGCTGTATAAAAATGCGTTCATGACCATTTACCGTGTTACCGAGCAATGTGTGTGGGAAGTGTCTTGCTCAAGGACACGACAACAGCACCACTACCACCAGCAGCAGCAGCAGCGTAGTTGGATTCCCACTGTAACCATGTGATAAGTGGATTTACTGAAGCAGAGAATATTGAAACTAAGGCTTATCCTCCCAGTGCTTTGGCCAGTGGATTATGTGTTTGTCTATAATCTTTTACACACAATGGGATTCAGTGCATTGGAATCAGGTGACAAAAACAGTGCCGGATTTCAGACAGGAGAAGTTGGAGTCAGTATTCCCGTATTACGAACATCAGAATTTCTATCACAGGGATGTAGCAGGATATTAACGAACCTTGTCACTACTTTTTCCCCGTTTCGTAGTCATCAGTATTATTATTTTTTTATTTTTTCGTAAAAAATGTGATTCAAATGTCTTCCTCCAAGTCCATCGTTTCAGAAAACACTCCGGCTCCGTCTGAAACGCGGGGGTGAGGGTCCAGACTCCTCGTTTCTGTATATTTCGTGAGTTTAGTGTGATGTGGAGCAGTGGACTTGAATCTGGATGTTGAATGTGTCGGATAAACACGGAGAGGCGCTGTAATAAAGCTGGCACCAGGCTGACGGAGCAGGTGGAGGAGGTCAAAGGTCGTCTACGAGATCACGTCACATGATCTGAATCTGCAGATCAGCTGAGAAAATAAAAAGAACTAATGCTGTTAAAGTAACCTCATTTCTGCTGCAAGTGGCCAGAGATTATTTATGTCTAAACCCTGGAGTTTAGACCTCTGCAGTTATTTTCTGAAGTACATGGGGTTTTTGTTCGCTGAGCATTTCTGATGTGAAAGTTAGAAAAACATACAGTTTAATCTAATTATTTTGAAGTAAAAGGAAATGACTTTATGAGGAGATGTGTCTGAGACGCAGTGTAATGGACGTGTGTGTATGGGACGTCTATGATGGGGCGTGTACATGACGTGTATGATGAGACGTGTATGAGGCGTGTTTGGGACCTGTGTGGGACGTGAATGAGGCGTGTATGAGGCGTGTATGAGGCGTGTATGAGGCGTGTATGAGGCGTGTATGGGACGTGAATGAGGCGTGTTTGAGACCTGTATGGGACATGTATATGACGTGTATGATGAGACGTGTATGGGACATGAATGAAGCGTGTTTGAGATGTGTATTGGACGTGTTTGGGACGTGCATGAGACATGTATGGGACGTGTATTGGCCGTGTATGAGACGTGTATATGACGTGTGTATGAGACCTGTATGGGACGTGTTTGGGACATGTATGAGACGTGTATGGGCTGTGTATTGGACGTGTTTGAGACCTGTATGGGACGTGTATTGGACGTGTGTGAGACCTGTATGGGACGTGTATGGGACATGTTTGGGACGTGTATGGGACATGTGTGAGACCTGTATGGGACATGTATTGGACATGTGTGAGACATGTATGGGACGTGTGTGAGACCTGTATGGGACATGTATTGGACATGTTTGGGACGTGTTTGGGACATGTGTGAGACATGTATGAGACCTGTATGAGACCTGTATGAGACATGTTTGGGACATGTTTGGGACATGTTTGGGACATGTTTGGGACATGTTTGGGACGTGTTTGGGACATGTGTGAGACCTGTATGGGACGTGGAGCAGAGCCGGTCCGTGTTTGTATCAGAATCACACCCGCCTCTAGAATGTCCCGTCTCTGCTCTAATGCTGCTGTCACTCATCTTTATGTTTCATATAACGTCACTGATGGAGGAAACGCCTGAGCTCAGACCAGAGTCACTGGTCCAAACCGGGACACACCCGAGTCGGATGGTTGGGATAAATAAAACTGTGAAAAGTTCTATTGTTCAGTCAGAATCTGAGAGACGTCTGTCGCTGCGTTTTCTGCCTTCTCATTTTCAACCTGTTTTGTTTATTTTAGCAAAACAAATGACAATATATTTCTCTCTTTACTGTTGGCAGGGATCAGATCGGTCAAAAACAAGGATACCTGGTTCAGTCCTGGTTTAGACCCGGTTTAGACGCAGTTCAGTCCTGGCTTAGTCCTGTTTTAGTGCTGGTTTTGTCCTGGTCTAGACCTGGTTTAAACCCGGTTTACACCCGGTTTAGATGCAGTTTAGTCCTGGTTTAATCCTGTTTTAGTCCTGGTTTAGACCTGTTTAGACCTGGTTTAGTCCTGGTTTAGACCTGGTTTAGTCCTGGTTTAGACCTGATTTAGTCCTGGTTTAGTCCTGGTTCAGTGCTGGTTTAGTCCTGGTTTAGTCCTGGTTTAGTCCTGGTTTAGTCCTGGTTTAGACCTGATTTAGTCCTGGTTTAGTCCTGGTTTAGACCTGTTTTAGTCCTGGTTTAGTCCTGGTTTAGACCTGCACTAACACTTGAGTCTTTCGTGAAATAAAGGTCAGTGCTGTAATGTGCCCGAGTCTCTTGTTTGTGGTTCTGGTTTTGAGGAGATCGTGTGACAATATTTAGATAAACGCCGATAAACTTTGACGACACCTGGAGCCAGTCACACCGAGAATGAGAAAAACTCGTGTGTTTCCTCTATCTGCTGGTTAAAGCTTTGACAACCATAGACTGTATATACATGGACATAGCTAACCTGTTAGCCGCTCTGTTCCAAACAGGAAGTGATCGTGGGCGCACTTCCTGTTCCATCGACTCCAGTTCACTTTACATTGAAAAACTGTGGCCCAGAATTGCAAGCTCTGCCTATTGATTTATATACTGTAAGAGGGGGGCCCATATAAACCTTCTTGTCCCCGGGCCCCCAAATACCTGTCGCCGGGCCTGTTTGTAGCACATTTGACCTGCTCTGACCCGGTTTATCGCTGTGGTTTCAGATGAGAGCTATGTCAGATGCCCTGGAGCAGAGAGTGAGTGAGGAGGGCTTCGGCTCAGATGAAGGAGAAGAGGCCGATGTGGAGAGTTTCCTCGAGGACAACAGCTCCGAGCTCATGGACCGACTCAGGGAGCTCGAGGTGAGACGGTGTACTCAAGTAAAAGTACAGATACAGAGGTAAAAAGTTACTCAAGTGAAAGGAAAAGTATCACATGAAAAAATCTATTTAAGTAAGTGTTTAAGTACCTGTTTAAACATGTACTTTAAGAGTAAAAAGTATTTCACACTGGTCCCTCTGACTGGACTGTGGCTCTTGTGGTTGCAGCCGACTGAGCAGTAACACCAGCTCCGTGGAAGTGAAACGAACAGAGTCTGATCAGGAAATACTGCGTTTATGTTCAGGCTGTATTTCTCAAGTACTTGTTGTAGTCCTAATGAAAGTAGAAGGTTTAAAGTGAGGTTAACTGGCTGTCAGATGCACGGCCTGTGTGGTATATAAGGCAGTGTGTTTTACTACTAAACCAGATCAGTATAAAGGACGTACCCACTCTGACGCAGGAGAGAAAAGTCCCAGAGCAAAACTTTAAACAGAATATTCTAAAGCCACACAAAATCCTGCTCATAACCGTGTTCTTTCTTCCTCAGGCGGAGAACTCGGCTCTGATGTTGGCCAACGAGAGCCAGAGGGAGGCGTACGAGCGCTGTCTGGACGAGGTCAGATCATTTCAATCTTTATTAAACTTTTGTCCCTGAGGAAAAGTCTGAAGCACGTCTCTGTAATTACAGGTGGCCAACCACGTGGTGCAGGCGCTGCTCAATCAGAAGGTAACACTGCAAATACCTCTGTACTGTCCTCGATAAAACCAGCTGGCTGTGATAAAATGAATCTGTAATAGTTCAGTTTAAAGCCATACTGTAGAACATTCCAGGTAAAGCTGTTCTTTCTGGAGCAGGACCTGAGGGAGGAGTGTATTAAGCTGAAGATGTTGGTCTGTGACTTGGAGAGACAGAACAGAGCTCTGTGTGAACTGTTCCAACAGAAGCTGCCCAACCACCCCACCACAAACTATCAGGTAAAAGTAAAACCGAACGAACTAAAACCAACCACCACAAACTATCAGGTAAAAGTAAATCAGACTAACTATAACCAACCACCACAAACTATCAGGTAAAACTAAACCTAAACGAACTATAACCAACCACCACAAACTATCAGGTAAAACTAAACCTAAACGAACTATAACCAACCACCACAAACTATCAGGTAAAACTAAAACCGAACGAACTCTAACCAACCACCACAAACTATCAGGTAAAACTAAAACCGAACGAACTATAACCAACCACCACAAACTATCAGGTAAAACTAAAACCGAACGAACTATAACCAACCACCACAAACTATCAGGTAAAACTAAAACCGAACGAACTAAAACCAACCACCACAAACTATCAGGTAAAACTAAAACCAAACGAACTATAACCAACCACCACAAACTATCAGGTAAAACTAAAACCAAACGAACTAAAACCAACCACCACAAACTATCAGGTAAAACTAAAACCGAACGAACTAAAAACCAACCCCCACAAACTATCAGGTAAAACTAAAACCGAAACGAACTATAACCAACCACCACAAACTATCAGGTAAAACTAAAACGAACGAATTATAACCAACCACACACAACTATCAGATAAAAACTAAAACCGAACGAACTAAAACCAACCACCACAAACTATCAGATAAAACTAAAACCGAACGAACTAAAACCAACCACCACAAACTATCAGATAAAACTAAAACCGAACGAACTAAAACCAACCACCACAAACTATCAGGTAAAACTAACCAAACGAACTATAACCAACCACCACAAACTATCAGGTAAAACTAAAACCGAACGAACTATAACCAACTACCACAAACTATCAGGTAAAACTAAAACCGAACGAACTAAAACCAACCACCACAAACTATCAGATAAAACTAAAACCAAACTAACTCTAACCAGGGTTAGGCAGGACGACCCAGGGGGACATATAGACACCACAAACTGTAAAACTAACTATAACTTCTCACTATCAGGTCAAACAGAGGCTACTGAATAAGTACATTTCTGTTTCATCTGCACTGACCTCTGACCTCTGACCTTCTCCACTGTGCTCTTCTCCTGCAGGTTCAGACCGGACCTCTCCCAGAATGCACTGCTCCTCTGCACCACGAGTCAAAGCCGGAGCCCGCACACACAGAAGCACAAGCCAAGGTGAGTAGGAACGTTGCCGTAGCGATTGATAAATTAAAACAAAACATGATCTATTTTGAACGGGGGGAAAAGGCTGAAGAAAATGTCTTTTTTTGTTAAATAGATCTGAAAACTGTCAGAAAAATGTGCATAAATAGACAGTAGCGCCTGGCAACCTCACCGTCAGCGTCACTACTTCCTGTCCAATTTTATTTTTATGAGCTTTTTGCAGAGTCACAGTAAAATGAATAAATATTTAAAGATCAGGCTGGGTGGATGTCACTGGAAACATGTTAAAAACTACACAAATAAAAAATACTTGCTGCCATTTTGAGGCATAATACATATTAAAAGACAAACACCACTAACTGAAGGACATATAAAAATAATCGGGACGTCATTATTTGGACTAATAGGTCGTTTATTTCATGTTTTCTGACTTTAATGAAAGACATGGATAGAATTTTGTTTAATCATGACACAGCAGGAGGGATTTTGTTTTAAAACTCAGCACAACTTCCTGTAATTCCCCAATTTTTCACAACTTTTTCCTGATGTGAAGCCGTTACGACCTGTCACATGTACTTTAAACGTGGTTCTATAACTACAAACACATGATACTTTTTCAATTAAAGTGTCCGAACCTGCTTAAAAATACAAAATCTAAAGCCATGCTACTCGACTGTTCCTTCTCTCTTACACTGCGGTGGATATAAGTGCTTTGACATTTGGCTTGTTTCACTGTTGTTCTTTAAAAAGCTCCTCTGCCTCTAATCTGCTGCAGTCTGCTTCCTGTGCGCAGTAACCCAAAGGTCTCCACACCAGTCATTCTTTTTAATTATTTAGACGAACGAAATGCCCCTGTGTCTCCATGGGGTCTAACTCTGTAGTTTAGACTTTGACAAACATGTTCAGAGATGTCCCTGTGTGTCAGATGCCCTCCCTGTGTCTTCTTTGGGTCTTATTCGGTGTAAAAGCTGCAAACTCTGTAGCTTAAACCTCTGCAAACATGTCCTGAAATACATGGGATTGTCAAATATTGTCTGAATTTTAAACAAGTTCACGATCTATAATTTGAAGATGTCGTGATTTCAGATGGAGAGCAGGGGCCAGTATAACTCGTCAGTTGAATTGTTGAGTCCTGTTACTTCTAACCTCCAGCGTTGACGGCTTGTTCTGCCCGTCTCCTCTCAGGTCCTCCGGCCTCAGCACGCCTCTCCGCCCGCGGGCGCTCAGACCTCCATGGACGCGCTGTCTCCGTTCTTTAAGAAGAAGGCTCACATCCTGGAGGTCCTGAGGAAGATGGAGGAGACCGACCCCTCAAGTTCCACCCCTCAGCAGCCAGTCTGTCCTTCTGCGACTACAGCCAGGTGCTCAAGTCCACAGGTGAGACACGAGACCGGGACTAGACCGGGACTAGACCAGGACTAGACCAGGACTAGACTGAGAGCTAGACCAGGACTAGACCGGGACTAGACCGGGGACTAGACCAGGACTAGACTGAGGGCTGGACCAGGACTAGACCAGGGACTAGACCCAGGGACTAGACCAGGGACTAGACCGGACTAGACCCATAGACTAGACCGGACTAGACTGAGAGCTAGACCAGGACTAGACCAGGACTAGACCGGGACTAGACTGAGAGCTAGACCAGGTCTAGACCAGGACTAGACTGGGGATAAATCAGGACTAGACTGAGAGCTAGACCAGGGACTAGACCAGGGACTAGACCAGGGACTAGACCAGGGACTAGACCGGGACTAGACCAGGACTAGACCGGGACTAGACTGAGAGCTAGACCAGGACTAGACCGGGGACTAGACCAGGACTAGACTGAGGGCTGGACACAGGACTAGACCAGGGACTAGACCAAGGACTGGACCAGGGAGTAGACCAGGACTAGACCAGGGACTAGACCAGGGACTAGACCAGGGACTAGACCAGGACTAGATCAAGGACTAGACCGAGGGGCTGGACCAGGACTAGACCAGGGACTGGACTAGGGGACTAGACCGGGGATGGACTGGGGGACTAGTCCGGGGATAAATCAGGACTAGACTGAGGGCAAGACCAGGGGACTAGACCAGGGACTAGACCAGGACTAGACTGGGAATAAATCAGGACTAGACTGAGAGCTAGACCAAGGGACTGGACCAGGGAGTAGACCAGGACTAGACCGGGGGACTAGACCAGGACTGGACCAAGAACTAGACCAGGAACCAGACCAGGGACTAGACCAGGGACTAGACCAGACCAGGACTGGACCAGGACTGGACCAGGAACCAGACCAGGGACTAGACCAGGGACTAGACCAGGACTGGACCAGGGACTGGACCAGGACTGGCCCAGGGACTGGCCCAGGGCCACCAGGGACTAGACCAGGGACTGGACCAGGATTTGGACCAGGACTAGACCAGGACTAGACCAGGACTTCACCAGGACTTCACCAGGGACTAGACCACGGACTGGCCCCAGGGACTAGACCAGAGGACCGGACCCAGGACGGACCAGGATCGACTAGGGACTAGACCGGGGACTGGACCAGGACTGGACCAGGACTGGACCAGGGACTCAACCAGGGGCTAGACCAGGGACTAGACCAGGACTAGACCAGGACTTCACCAGGGACTAGACCGGGACTTGACCAGGGACTAGACCCGGACTAGACCAGGACTAGACCAGGGTTTAGCCCAGGGACTAGACCAAGGACTAGACCAAGGACTAGACCAGAACTAGATCGGGGACTGGATCAGGACTAAACCATGAATTAACAGCAGTAAAATAACATCAGATTAACACTGGTCTGATGTACTTTACTAAATCCTCCGTGGAGATGTTATGGCTTTGTCTTGAATAAAAAATGTTCCGCACTGCACTAATTAAATAAATATCTCACGATTACCCAAACCTTTACCTTTTCAGAAGCCGTCCTGGCCTCAGCCGACCCTCACTCTCTGCAGTGTAAACCCCACCACACCCACACCCACTGCCACTGCACCCGACCCGAGACAGAGCACCCACAGCTCAACGGGGACGGCGCCCAGTCCGAGGAGGCCACCAAATGTTGCTCCCACTGCAAGAGGAGTCCCCCCGAGAGCCCCCCGAAAGCCTGCAAAAGTGTGTGTGGGTCCAGCAATGCACAGAGAGGAGGAGGAGGAGGAGGAGGAGCTACGGCCTCATCGGGCGACGGTCCCGTGGGGAAGAGCAGAGCAGGAGCAGAGGCTGTGGGCACCTCCAAACAGAGCTCCAGGACTGAGCCTCAGCTGCAGCAGAGTGACCCAGGGGAGGAGGCCGGGACTGGGGGAAGAGAGGAGGGACTGGAGGGTGCACAGGTGAGGACGATTTTAACGGTGTAACGCTTTCAAGGTTCATAATACTGACTTGTATTTGTGTATTTCACTTTTAATAGTTAGAAAAATATGTAATAAAAATGGTTAATACTAAGTCAGCCATCTTTATGTTTCCACAGGATCCAGACACAGGAGGCGCCGTCCCGGAGGAGCTGACCGTTTCTTCCGCCTCCACCCACCCCATCATCGAGTCCGACCCACCTCCTCCCCCCTCATCCCGAACGAGACACCTCCGACCCCCCCTCTGTCCGCGCCTCCTCCTCCATCAGCCCCAGCCCCTCCTGTCTCAGCGACGTCAAAAACCGTCGCCATCAACTCCCCCTCCAAACTCCTGAAATTCCTCAAGATCCCAAACATCACGGAAAAATGCCAATCCAATCCCAATGCATCCGCGGTCCGCTTGAGCCCGCAGCTTACCCGAAATTCCCGAATTCCCTGTCGCACAAATAACTACGAGGTTTACCATTCTCCGGTACCGACGAGGAGAGCGGACTACTACGGAAAGGTGTAGGCAACCTCCGCCGCCTCCAACCAGATCGGAATCATATCCGGCAACGCACTCTGCTCCGACTTCTCCGCCGCAATCCGAGGATGCGCTTTCCGAAAAAAGAATACGCGAGTCCGGCTAAAGCAAAGATGGTCGCTCCTTCCACCAACACTGCTGCTGCTGCTACTACTACTATTACTACTCCGGTTTCGTTGAAAATCTCGCAAGCAATTCCGCATTACGAGAACATTTGCGACATCCAGACAGGCGTGGCGAAAGGTGCGGCGAAGTTGGGGTAGAGAGAAAAGGACAATCCCGCAAATCAAAAACGGGCGTAGGAGAACGAAAGTTGGTCAAATCGTTACGGAATCGGTTTTTTTTAAGCATCAAAAATGAACGGAAACAGTCCTCTGTCTTCGACAACTGATACCACAGCGGACGACGAGGATTCAGATAGTCCCGTTTGGGTCAACCAACAGAAGCTTGCCCACTGTCAACCGTCCTCAAAGCACAAACGGCTAACTTTGCACGACCGATTGAGAAGCAAGATTCGAAAAGATGGGTTTGCTGGTTCGATTCCCGTGGCAACGCAACCTCCTCCGCCAACAAGAAGGTCCGAGGCGGCGGTCGTCCATACCCAAACGACCTAGTGTAGTAGCAGTACGATCACAAGGCGATCCAAGCCAACACGCATTCAAAGAGCGGTTAGCGGCGTTGGTAAGCTAAGGAGTTCAGAGGACTTGCAAGTTGGCAGAAAACAGGTGGAGACTGCGAGTTTGGGCGAAGCTAAATCGAAGAACGAAATGTTCAGGACGGTAGATAGACAACAAGTTACTGAAATCCAAAAAGAGGAGGTGAAGTTTTCAAAATATGCAGAATCGGATGGGAAAAAAAAAAAGTGAACGAAAGAGGTTTAAATATGCAACCCCAATGTTTGAGCAAGGCATGAAATCTCAGCAAACCACCAGCAGGAGGCGCGAAGCAGGAGTTAGCGAAGTCAGACGGTTTCGAAAAGTAAAATTGGTCTTCCTTCTCCCATAACGGACGCTCCACAGGTTGCTAGCTACGCAATAATATAAAATGCCCCGGATCGTTGAACTTAGCATACAATGTGAAAACGACGAGTAGTCCGAAACAAAATCCCGCCAAAGTCGCCATCGAAAACCGTGTCGAGTTCTGTTCAGAGGATGGAGTAAGGCGCCCGAAAACGCCGAGGTATTCGTCCAAATCGGAAGAACGAACGAACGAAAATTAGCGGGGAAAGGCAAGAAAAATCCCATATTTGGAGATAGCTTACCTCCTCCGCCACCCAACGCACACCCGTCGAAATCCAAACGGAGAAGAAGCCAGCGCAACCGGCGACGAGCCCGCAGTCCGCCATCGAGCAAAAAGTTATGAAAGGAATTTGAAAGAGAATATGTTGAAAAGAGCAAGACAAGGTCGTGCAAATCGGGGAGGTGAAACAAAAAAACATCCATGGGACGGCCATCGCTCAGCTGGTTCGGTTTGAAAAAAAAGCAAGCTCTCCAGCGCTTAGCCGCAAGGCCGACCGGCGTTAAAAGCCAAAGACCGAGAAGCTGGCGGAGTGGAAGATAAACATACCGTCCGTGGGCAGGGCTCGGTCAAAGTGGCGAGCCGGTGTAAGGAGGGCGTGGGAGGGGCTGAACATATCGACGCTGATGGAGAAACAAAGCGGAGGGTCTTCGGAGGGGGCGCTGGAGGAGGAACGGCAGTTTGTGGAGCGAAAGAGCAGGGGGTCATTCGTCAGTGAAGTGGTGATGGAAACCAGAGTCAGTGGCAAAGCGCATGTCCTGTACAGGAGGGGGCGGGCCTCTGACAACTCATAGCAACAGCTGTCTCAACAAGGTGAGGAAGGGTAGGGGAAGGGATAGGTAAAAGGACTCAATTTGTAACAGATCCTTAAGAAGGTTTGCAGCAATAGTTTCTACGTTCTTTCACAACTGATTCAGAGAAACAGAGCGCCGAGGGTTTTCCCCATCAAAAAAGCGCCATGCAACAGTGCACTTCTGATGACACACAATGACGCCTTATAATCA
>JAIEZT010000084.1:32477079-32746515 GCA_019594935.1 Periophthalmus modestus
TGAGCTTAAGTCACGCTCTGGTGTTTGACTCTCCTCAAAAAATCCTCCTTCCTCAGGAATCTGCTCTCACCAACATTGGATTTGTCAAAAAACGACGTTTACGCGTTAGCCGCTAGCGCTGTAACAGCCTCCGATTCTCCGACGTCCATAGAAAATATCTCTCGTATGTTGCTGAATCAGGCCCGGGTCACAACACCAGGACGCTCAAAAACCACGAGACTCTCATTCAGAAAACAGAGTTTTACACCATAGTTTAACAACGGCACAACTGTGTAGAGAATGGCTGAGTGTGAGTGCGACGTCACCCCCAGATTCAGCTCCAGTCTATGAAACTCAGCAGTACAGGACCTGATTTGGAGACGAAGTATATAGCCACCCGACCATCCAAGCGAGGATGTTTGACTGTAACGCCCCTCCTCATCACTCCTGCTAACCACCACTGTGGTCGGGAAGGGCGTCACTGTCCCATCAACCTGTTGCTAATGCTAACTGGAGCAATCTAAAAGAAAGAAGTTGCCTGATTTGTCTGTTATTACAGTTTATATGAGACAACAATGTGAAATAAAAACCCCAGATCGTGTAAGGGTTAATACTAAACATTTAAGACTCAAAATGCCTGTCTGACAGCAGCATGTACAGAGAGAGGACTCGTTTTTCAGTAAAAATGTGAATTGGATCCAGATTCGACGCTCAGTCTCATTTCTGCTTGAAACGCTGTGGCTATCAGTTAGCTCTTTCCAGTTATAATACCGTACTATGGTAAAAGTAATAACCGGCAGTTAAACATATGACGAGTAACATGCGCCCCTACTGGTTTAAAAACACATTAACAGTCCTACAGAACCTGTCAGTCAATGCCCATTTAAACCGTTTATCAACGCAGTCGCAGTTGAGACCTCCGGTTCACGAAGACAAAACGCAGATACTGCTTCGTATCCATATTCCATTAAGAGCCATACTAGAGGGCGTTCAACTGCGCTGGTCCAAGAAACAGCCAGAAACTTAACATGTGCTTGGATGTTGACTCCTTTTTAGGTTTATTACTAACTGGGGTTGCCAGATGTGACTCAAACCACAGTGAGGAGTTTTTTTTCTGCTTTCTGGTTTGGATTTTCAGCCGTGAGAAGCAAAAACCCAAATGTAAATTGAAAACCCACTGAATGGAGTATAAGTTTGCATTACTTTTTTTTTCAGTAAATCTTATGACATTGTATATAGTCATAATGTTTTTATAGAAATTACTACTATCGTTGTGCATCGTCTTGTATTTTCAACGTATCTTGCAAATTTTCCAGAGCTTTTTAACAGTGCTATAGAGTTTCTCTCATTTACACTCGCAAAGATTCTATCTGCAAATGGATGTTGCATCAGTCCTTGACACATCGCAGCTTTTTGTCCTGATTTAGGCCTTTTTAGTCCTGTTTTTAGTCCTGGTTTGAGTCCTGTTTAGTCCTGGTGTAGTCCTGGTGGTAGTCCTGGTGTAGTCCGGGTTTAGTCCTTGTTTAGTCCTGGTTTCGTGGTCCTTATGTTTAGTCCTGTTTAGTCCTGGTTTAGTCCTGTCAGTCCCTGGTTTCAGTCCTGTTTAGTCCTGTTTTAGCCCCTGGTTTAGCCCGGGTTTAGTCCTGGTTTAGGCGTCGGATTTAGTCCTGGTTTAGTGCTGGTTCAGTCCTGATTTGTGTCTTGGTTTAGAGTCGTGGTTTAGTCGTGGTTTTAGGTCGGGGTTTAGTCCTGGTTGTTCGTCCTGGTTTAGTCCTGTTTCAGTCCCGGTTTAGTCCCTGTTCCGTCCCGGTGTTTTAGTCCCTGTTTTTCATCCATTTTTAGTCCCGGGTTATTCCCTGTTTCAGTCCCTGTTTTAGTCCTGGTTTTGTCCTGGTTTTAGGTCCTGGTTTGTCCTGGTTTAGTCCCGGTTTAGTCCCGTTAGTCCCGGTTTAAGTCCCGTTTTAGGTCCTGCTTTAGGTCCTGGTTTTAGTCCGGGTTCATTCCTGGTTCAGCCCCGGTGTTAGTCCCAGTTGAGTCCGGTTTTAGTCCCGGTTTGGTCCCGGTTTTAGTTCCTTTTTGTCCCGTTTAGTCCCGGTTAGATTCCCGTTTAGTCCTGGTTTAGGACCTGTTTAGTCCATGGATGCATCTCTCCCTTCACGTGTTCTCCTCGATGTTTCCTTTTCTCTGGTTTTATTTTTCCTGCAGAAGCGGGATGAAGACGTGGAAGTTCTGGGACAGTTCTCCATTTGCTTATTTCAGTTGAACTTCATTTTGTCTGTTTTGTCTTCACTGTTGATTTTTTCTAACGTTTTTTTTCTGTTTTGTTCTATCCTTTCTCAGGTCCTGGCACTAAGAGGCGTGGACTTCTGCTGGGGTTTCCAGGCTTTCTCAAAGGAGAAACTTGAAAGTTGTTTCTACACGTAGGGGAGAGATGTCGTGGCTGTTTTTAATCGATCTATTTTCCCGAGAAGCCATTTGCCGATCCACCCCGCGTTGTCACCTACACTGACACACGCCCGACTGCTGATGGAAACAGCATTTTGTGGATTTACTTATTTTAAAAACGAGCACTGCTCCTGGGACTCGCATTTGCTGTGATTCGCCCAAAGAAAGAGGACCACTACCTCCCGCCACTGTCTCTTCTGGCCCTGCCCCCAATAGGGCTTGAGTCCGTCCAGGCTCGCTCTCGCTTTCGAAATATAACGATCGTAATTCCAAACATGATCTTCAACAATGTTTGTTAATCTGTCAAAAAGAACAACTGAACCTCCAAACATGCAGAGGAATGAACCAGACAAGGGTTTAAATTAAGCTGTTAACAACAAATTATACAGTCCTGATATAATAACCGATTACGATATTTAGACCAAGGGCCTGTAAATTCGTTAGTTTGTATCTGGTTGAGGTATTTATTTTTTGTACATAAAATTATGATTAAATCTGTCCGTGACAGAATGGCCGTGAGACAGAGTGCCTCACGCTGGGGGAGGGTCCCATGGCATCGACAATCCAGCTTCATAAACAACCTCATTAAAAAAACAATGACTAGAAATTCTCCTCCACAAGATGTAATTAGTCACTTGGGGAAATGGGTCTCAAACAATTCCGGGGAAGTATATCCATGGATTATCCGACGTTTGGCAGATGAAAAAAACCATGAGAAAACGGCAGTAGTTCGGATCATTTTAAAGCAGTGAATAGTTATTCCTCACTTGTCTTATCTATCCATGGTAAGACAGAGCATGCCTAAAGTATTCAACCACGATGAGTTTATAAGAGCTTTTACAAACTTTCAGATCCCCAGAGTGCGGTTTTTCAACAGACTAGCATGCTACACACATTGCTAATAGATGGCAGACAGTACACACACAGGACTTATTTTGACCTCGAGAGCTGCTTATAAAAATATACATGAGAGAAAAAATCCGGCACATGGAGATTTTAATGGCATTTTTTTTTTTTCGGATAGTTTTGAAACTTTAAACTTATTTCGGCTCCAGAGAGGGACGTCAGAGCGTTTTATAAGTCCTGAAAACAACAACCTGATGTAGCTATAAATGATGACTGTTTGACTTTTTTCTATTTGGAGACCGCGCGCGATTTGGGGGAAAAAAATATCTCTAGTGTGAGTCACGTGATCAAAAGTCACCTTTTTTACCCACACAACCCAGAAGAGAACGCAGAAGAACTGACAAAAGGAAGATTATTATGGCACATCACAATGAACGTCCTCATTATGAACTGTCAAGGTTCAAATTTCAAACTATACCGGAGATAGCTTATCATAGCAGCTACTTGAACTTCTTCACAATGTCTACTACAGTCCTCTTAAAGCCGAAGGATCCACGAGCACTTACACGAGACCCCCCCCTCCTCCAACGGTCCTCACATGAGCAGCTGGGGCCCTCCGTCTCAGCCCTCTGCTCCCCGCTCAACGGGTCCTCGGATGGCCCCCATTTTTTTATTCTCCGGGGCCGTGAAAAACTGTGTTCAGGACTCAATGAGCGGTTGTGTCCTGATGTTAAAAACAGCCTGCCATTATTTACTTAGCTCGCAAATTGGTCTCGTCCTCGTGGGGTCATAGATGTGTGGCGGAGAAGACCGCTGTACAGTTTCACATTTAAGATGGAGGACAGGTCAGTGAGGACTCATTTGGTTTTTGAAGAGGAGACGGACGCAGACTGTGGTCCTGAGACTGGTTTATGGTTAAAATGGTCGCTGTAATTACTAGGGGCCGATCCATGCGGAACCAAAAACTGACGCAAAGTTCGACCTTTGGTGTCGTGGGTATCAAGCGCAGACTGTAAAGAAGTGGATTAAGTGAGTGTGACGTCACGATAAAGTCCAAATAAAGCCAGCAGATTATAGTGGCGAATTTGGACCGCTTTACATATTAGGAATTCCGATCGTATCATAGCAACCAAGAGCCAGATATCAGGGGAGCGAGGCTGTTGAAGGTAACGCCCCAGGCTCTTTAGCAAACCCTGTCAATGGCCGGAGTTTGTCTGTTTACTAACCGCTATAACGTCGGATGCTATCGCTGCTGATAGACTCACGGTTGCGGACTTTCGATTACCGTAAGGTTCGTAACCAAGTGTGCTTCATTTCTTCTCATTTACTTGCTTGCAAAGTTCATATCTGCAAATGGATTGCATCATTCCCTGACACATCTGCAGCATTTTAGTCCTGGTTTAGTCCCTAGTTTGGTCCTGGTCTAGTCCCTGGTTTTAGTCCTGGTTTAGTCTTGGGTCTGTCCTAGTCCTGGTCTACTCCTGGTTTAGTCTTTCTCGATTTTACCGCCTTTTCTCACCTGGTTGGTTCGCCACCATTGTGCTTCAGGTTAATTCCCAGAATCAGAAGACTATTATTTCCCACCGTTCAGTGACCACAACTCACACAACTAGGGAACTTTCTTCGGTGTTAAAGTGCCACATAAAAACACTAAATAATAAATAGTAAAAAATAAAATATCGCTATTAATAAGTACCAATAGGGCATGGATGCCGTAAAAAGGGATGTGCTTAAAAATAAACATAGACTTGGAGGTAGATGTATGCACAAACAACATCAGAAACAACAGCACAAACATGACTTTAAAGGAGGCGGTATATAAAGTTTTGTACAGATACAAACAGAATCTCAAACATTTTTTTAAACTATGTGGCTGTCATTACGGTAATGTGCTAACGTGGACGGATAAGATGGATATGTAAGACAGGAGGAAGTTATGTGAAAAAAAAGCAAAAGTACATGCTGATACTTCCTTTAACACTGATTTGAAGTTGAAGGATCATGTAGAGTGGGTTAATATGAACATTTAAGACCAAAAATGAACGAGTCTGACAGCAGCAGTTCAGAGAGAGGAGACAGACACCAGTTTTTCAGTGTAAAGTGAATTGGAGCCAGAACCGACGTCTCTTTTGTTTGAATTCGCGTGTTTTTGTCGTCTCCGTCGTGCGAACTTACAACAAAGATGGCGGATTTTCCAAAAATGTTTCGATTTATAAGGTCGATCAAAGCATCTGATCTAACTTTTTCGGTTCTTATTTGGAACAATCCTTGTTACATTTGAGACTTTAGAACATGAGTGAGCTTTTTGAGTCGAGCTTTTTTGCTTCTGCCAGGTTACAAAAATATGCATGGTGGATTATGTAAACGCCAGGCCCACCTTGTAACTAGCGCTGGGAGATATTTGTCTAAAAAAATTGCTTTCAGAATAAATTTCTGAACAGAGCTTTTAATCATCTGCTTTATTTGTCATCTTAACACAAAAATAGTTCACATTTTTTCCTCCAAAGTCTCCCGTCTGCTCCAAACCACACGCTTTTCCCGGTGACCAGATTTTCGTTGCCCAATTTCAATTCCAAACTGGGACACAGCCGGGTCGGGACCGGTTGTATGAATAAAAAAAAAAGTGAACAATAGAGCCGTAACGTTGTCATTCTGGACTCGCTTTATGTCAGAGTATAATCTGAGGCTCTTCTGTCTAGTGCTGCATTTAGTGAGGGATTATTGTCGGCTCTTTTACAGGAATCTGAGTCTTTTGGATGGATCATTCTAAAGAGCCGTTCAAAACGGACTGGCTCTTTTTTACTGTGACAATAAACCAGTGTGATGGGGCTCATACCGAGAGACGACCAAGGCTCAGACGTGACGTTTTTAAAATCGGTTCAAAATTATGAATATTGTTTTTGTTAGTTTAGTCCTGGTTAGGCCTGGTTTAGTCCCCTTGTGCAGTCTGGACTTAGTCCTGGGACTCGAGTCCTGGTTTTAGGTCCCATTTCAGTCCCATTTCATACTTGTTTTAGGATAACTTTAACATATTTTGAATTGGTTTAAGAGTGGTTTTAGTTTAGTCCTGGTTTATCAGTCCTGGTACAGTATGGGTTTAGTCCCTGATTTAGAACTGGTTAATATCCCATTTCAGACTTGTTTTTAGGATAACTTTAACCCAGTTTGGCTTGGGTTTAGTTGTGGTTTTAGTAGTTTAGAAACCTGGTTTAGTCCGGTGCTAGGGTTTAGTCCTGGTTTAGTCCGTTTAGTCCTGGTTTAGTTATTAGTCCTGTTGGTCGGTTTAGTCCTGGTTTAGTCCCTGGTTGTAGGCATGGTGCTGTGTGGTTTAGTCCTGGTTTTAGACTCCTCCTTCACACCTCCTTTGAACTGGTGTTTTACGCTCTTTCTAGTTTTAAACCAGTTTGCATTAGTTTAGTACTATTTGTTCAGCCCTTGTTTCATTCTTTGACTTGGCTCTTTTTACTGTGGACCAAAAACCAGTGTGGGGCTCAGACGTGTTTTAAATGGTTCAAATTATGAATATTCTAAATTTAAAAACACAGCACTACAATAAATAATAATTAAAAAACCCCTCTAACTGTTACTCTATGTTTTTTCTGCACAGATCTCTCACTCGTGTGTTCTGGCTCTGCTTCCATCGTGATTCTTGTGATGGTTCAGGGTTAATTAGTGTAAAAAATGCATAAAAATTAAGAAAAGATTCGGTTCTTTTCTTTTACAAATTATAGCTCGGTTACAAGCTGATCACGTTCAGATCAGCCGACCTCGTTCATGACGCACCCATCGCCGCTCTGCATTTTTTTTGCCTTCTGCACCGTTTTTGTACTTTAGCTAAACAAATATCAAACGTCGGGTTGATATTTGGACTTTCAGCGTTTCGTCTATCGGCCTTACACATATCCAGCACAGACCAACATATTGTTTTTCGTCGATTTGCTGCTTTAAAATACATCACAAAGTTTTTATATTAACACTTTTATATAAATAGAACTGCACAGAAACGTGACTGCAAGGGACAGCTCTGTTAAAGGTTCTGTGGTTTAAAAAAAGGCTTGAGGGGAGTTTTGTAGTGAAGTGAAATGACATTTATTTTGGGTTAGTTTGATTGGTTTTTTTTAGTGTGGTTTTAGTTTAGAGTCCTTAGGACCTGGTTTAGTTCTCATTTCCATACTTGTTTTAGATTACTTTAATCTAGTTTGGATTAGTTTAGTGTGGTTTAGTTTAGTTCCTGGTTTAGTCCCTGGTGAAGTCTGGGTTTAGGTTTCCCTTATTTAGTCCTTATTTAGACCTGGTTTCTTAGTCCTGGTTTAAGTCCCCATTTCAGACTGTTGGTTTGGGCTAACTTCAACCTAGTTTTGGATTGGTTTTAGTGTGTTTTTTTAGCTTAGTCCTGGTTTAGTCCTGGGTACAGTATGGGTTTAGTCCTTATTTAGACCTGGTTTAGTCCTGGTTTAGTCACATTTCAGACTTGGTTTGGGCTAACTTTAACTGAGTTTGGATTGGTTTAGTGTGGTTTTTAGTTTAGGTCCTGGTTTAGTCCTGGTTTTAGTCCTGGGTTTAGTCCCATTTCAGACCTTGGTTTTGGCTAACTTCAACCTAGTTTGGATTGGTTTAGTGTGTGGTTTTTAGTTTTAGTCTGGTTAGGCCTGGTTTAGTCCTGGTGCAGTCTGGGCTTAGTCTGGTCTAGGTCCCATTTCATACTTGTTTTAGGATAACTTTAACATAGTTGGATTGGTTTAGAGTGGTTTTTAGTTTAGTCCTGGTTTAGTCCTGGTACAGTATGGGTTTAGTCCTGATTTAGAACTGGTTTAAATCCCATTTCAGACTTGTTTTAGGATAACTTTAACCCAGTTTTGGATTGGTTTAGTGTGGTTTTAGTTTAGTCCTGGTTTAGTAGTACCTTGTTTAGTCCTGGTTTAGTCCTGGTGCTGTGTGGGTTTAGTCCTGGTTTAGACCTGGTTTAGACCTGGTTTTAGTCCTGGTTTAGTCCTGGTTTAGTCCTGGTTTAGTCCTGGTTTTTGTCCTGGTTTTGTCCTGGTTTAGTCCTGGTTTAGTCCTGGTGCTGTGTGGGTTTAGTCCTGGTTTAGTCCTGGTTTTAGTCGTTCCTGGTTTAGTCCTGGTTTAGTCCTTGTTTAGTCCTGGTTTAGTCCTGGTGCTGGTGTGGGTTTAGTCCTGGTTTAGTCCTGGTTTAGTAGATGTTTTAGTCCTGGTTTAGTCCTGGTTTAGTCCTGGTGCTGTGTGGTTTAGACTGGTTTAGACCTGGTTTAGTCTGGTTTAGAGTCCTGGTTTAGTCCTGGTTTAGACCTCCTTCACACCTCATTTGAACTGGTTTACTCTAGTTTTAAACCGTTTGCATTAGTTTAGTACTATTTCGTTCAGCCCTTGTTTTTCATTCTTGACTTTGCTCTGGATCCTAAACAATCGTTCTGAAAAAAACGACACAAATCAATGGTTTTGGATAAATCTGATGGGACAGGGACACGGGCCTCAAAACTGGAACTGTCATGTGGACTTGATCAGATCCTCTCCAGATAGCGGCGGTGTGGTTTATTTTAAATGTTTGACTTCCTGTTGTCTGTGTAATCGTCACATCTTTAGTGAGTTAGCTTGAGGTTAGCGCCTCTGTTTGACAAAGAGGTGTTAGCACTTTTTTAATGAACTACTCCAGCTTTTCACAAGGCTATACGACGTGTTTGCTCAGGCGTTTTTAGCAACTGTTAGCATGTCCGCGCGGCCTCTTTACAGTCACAAGTCAAGTCTTATAGTCTGGTTTAGTCCCACTTCAGATTTGGTTTAGGCTAGTTTTTAACCTAGGTTTAGATTGGTTAGGTGTGTTTTTTTGTTTAGTCCTGGTTTAAGACCTCCTTCAGACCTGGTTTGAACTCGGTTTTGTCTAGTTTTAAACCTGTTTGCATTACTTTAAGCGCTAGTGTTGTGTTGTATTTTATTTTTAGGCCTGTTTTTAATCCTGGTCTGCTGTTTCATTCATTCTGTTTCCAATTGAGTTAGACCTGGTTTAGACCTGGTTTAGAGAACTGGTTTAGTCCTGGTTTATTAGTCCTGGTTTAGTCTGGTTTAGTCCTGGTTTAGTCCTGGTTTAGTCCTGGTTTAGGTCCTGTTTAGACCTGGTTTTAGTCCTGGTTTAGACCTGGTTTAGATCTCTGGTTTAGATCTGGTTTAGACCTTGTTTAGTCCTGGTTTAGACCTGTCTTTTTTAGTACTTTGTTAGACTTTGCTTTGACCTGGTTTTAGTCCTGGTTTATGACCTTTTTTTTGTTAGATCTGGTTTAGTCCTGGTTTAGTATCCTGGTTTAGTATTTTATAGTCCTGGTTTAGTCCTGGTTTAGTATTTTTTGTTAGACCTGTTTAGTTCCTGGTTTAGTATTTTGTTAGACTTGGTTTAGGTCCTGGTTTAGTATTTTGTTAGTCCTGGTTTAGTCCTGGTTTAGTACTTTGTTAGTCCTGGTTTAGTCCTGGTTTAGTACTTTGTTAGACCCGGTTTTTTCCTGTGGTTTAACTGTGTTTTATTTGAGCGTCGAAAGCAGTGAATCCCTCTCAGTGATGGCGTCTTTATTCTTCACAAAACTGTTTTGTGTCACGGTTCTTTGCAGCTCCAGGGCCCATGTTACCAGCCTCAGCCCTCTGTGTGCTCCTCTCAGGGCCCCGATTTAGCCCTCACTGAGTCCCACGGTTTAGTCCTGTTTAGACCTGGTTTAGACCTGGTCCCTGGTTATGACCCCTGGTTTAGGCCTAGTTTAGGTCTGGTTATGACCTGGTTTATGACCTGGTCTAGACCTGGTTAGACCTGGTTTAGCACCCTGGTTTTTTTTAGACTTGGTTTAGACCTGGTTATAAATACTGGTAGCTATGGATGGCCCAAAACGCACGTGCTGCACATTTTTTAGTGGACTTTGATTATTCTTATCAATATAAAACAATTATTTAGTTACTGACATATTATGACCCACAGTTCTGTCGTCTGAAACACATATTGATGTTTTTTAACCAGATTCATTGGAAAAATGGACAAACCTCTACCAATCCATCAGACAGCGGTTTTAGTCAACGGTTTTACGTCCAGGTGTTTAGTCCCGGTTTTTGTCCCCGTTTTGTCCCCGTTTTTTCACCGGTTTAGTCCCGGGTTTAGTCCTCGTTTAGCCCCGGTTTAGACACCCGGTTTTAGACCCCGGTTTTTTAGTCCCGGTTTTGTCCCCGGTTAGTGATCCCCGGTTTAGTCCCCGTTTAGCCCCCGGTTTAGTCCCCGTTTTAGTTCCCGTTTTAACAAGAAAGGTCAAAGGTCAAAGGTCTTATTTGTCTTTTACACATGTTTTGTAGTAATTAAAACAACATCCTGTCCTGCCAACCTGTCCCACCTTGTGATGTCATCAGGTGGTACCCCAGAACGTGCTCCTACACATAAAGTCCAAATAGACCTTTCCCCCGTACTCGTTATAATGGACTTGAGCGCAGCCCGTGCTAATCAGTTGTTAAGCCTAATTTGAGCTGCAGGCTGTGAGATAACGCGATAACGCGGCGTCTGAACCTCGTGTGACCCACCCCGCCGACTCGTCACCAGACAGAAGAGACGTGAGTGACAAAGACCCCTGACCCGGGTTTAACAACAGAAAACGAGAAATATATTCACCCTGTTGTCACGTTTATTACATAATTTTATATTGATCCAAAGCAAAATATGGAGTTAGTGAAGTTAATTTGGTGAAATCGGCCTTTAGGATCCTCGGATTTTATTTGGAAATCTCACTGGAAGTAACGTATTTTGTTGATTTTTAAAAAACATTATTTAGTTTAATAAAGTAAATCTGTCATAATATAGATGTGATTAAACACATTTTTTTTTTATCCTTCTGATCAGTGGGAAACAGTGAGGTTTTTCCAGGCCATGTGCGAGTTTTAGACCTGGTTCAGTTCAGTCCTGGTTTAGTAACCCTAGTTTCGGAGAGTCCTAGTTTAGTCCGGTTTAGGGTCCTGGTTTAGTCACTAGTTTAGTCCTAGTTTAGTCCCTGACTTAGTCCTGGTTTAGTCCTAACTTAGTCCAGGTTTAGTCCCAGTTTAGTCCCTGGTTTAGTTCTAGTTCAGTTCTAGCTTAGTCCTGGTTTAGTCCTGGTTTAGTCCTGGTTTAGGTCTGACTTAGTCCCTGGTTTAGTCCTAAGTTAAGTCCAGTTTTAGTTTAGTCTACACGTTTAGTCCTGGGTTTAGGTCCTGGTTTAGACCTGGTTTTTAGTAGTCCTGGTTCAGTCCCGTTCTTTTAGTCCTGGCCAGTTAGTCCTGACTTAGTCACTGGTTTAGGTCCTAAGTTCCAGGGTCCAGGTTAGTCCCACAGTTTAGTCCTGGTTTAAGTCCCAGTTAGTCCACCAGGTTAGACAGTTCGGTTTAGACCTGGTTTAGTCCTGGGTTTCAGTCCTGGTTTCAGTCCCGGTTTAGTCCTGGTTCAGTTCTAGTTCAGTGTTCTGCTTAGTCCTGGTTTAGTCCTGGTCTCTTCCTGGTTTAGTCCCGGTTTAGTCCCGGTTGTAGTCCCGGTTTAGTCCCCAGTTTAGTCTCGGTTTAGTCCCAGTTAGTCCCTGTTTTAGTCCCGGTTTAATCCTGGTTCAGTTCTAGTTAGTTCTGGTTTAGTCCTGGTTTAGTCCTAATTTAATCCTGGTTTAGGTCCCGGTTTAGTCCTAGTAACACATTCATCGTTAACGACAGAATGCGCTCGGTTGGTTGTTTGTTCACTGATCTGAAAGTTGCCGGTGCGATTCCAGCTCCCACAGATGACCACTGTCATTGTGTCCCGTTGAGCAAGACACTAAACCCTCCTCATCCCCAGTGTCTGTGCTCTGGTGTATGAATGGGTGAGTGAATGGGTGAGTGGTTCTTTGATGTAAGGGGGAAAATGTGCTATATAAAAATGTGAGTGTGTGATCAACGCTAGTGCGCTAGTAGCATGCTAGTTTTTCCTCTCGGGCCTCTAAAAGTGTTGAAAAAGCTCTTATAAACTCATCATGGGGAATAAATTGGATGCTCAGAATGTTTAAGGTAAGTGAGGAATAACTCTGGACCACTGCAAACTGTTAACATGCAGCATTTTAAACTCTTTTTTTTCTTTTTTTTTTTTTAGCTGCAGTGTGGGTTGGGGTGGTTGAAAACAGTTGAAACAGTTGAAAACTCTGAATCAGCTCTCGTGTTGTTTTGTCTCACACTTCGACGCTTTTTCTACTTTTTCACATCTCAAGATTTTTTTGTTTTTTTTATGAGAAAAAACAAAACCAACTCATTTGTGTCTCCATTTGGTCCATAATCTGGCGTCTGGTTTAATTTAGACCCTGAACTCACCGCTGTGATCGAGACGACGCAATCCTCTTAACACAGTGCAGCCTTCTAAGCCATGTGCTCGTTTAGTCCTGGTTTAGTCCTCGTCTAGTCCTGGTTCAGGTCCTGTTTTTAGTCCTGTTTCAGTCCCGGTTCAGCCCTGGTTCAGTCCTGGTTAGGTCCTGGTCTAGTCCTGGTTTAGTCCTGGTCTAAGTCCTGGTCTAGTCCTGGTTTAGTCCTGGTTTAGTCCTGGTTTTTAGTCCCTGGTTTAGTCCTGGTCTAGTCCTGGTCTAGTCCTGGTTTAGTCCTGGTTTAGTCCTGGTTTAGTCCTGGTTTAGTCCTGGTCTAGTCCTGGTCTAGTCCTGGTTTAGTCCTGGTTTAGTCCTGGTTTAGTCCTGGTTTTAGTTCTGGTTTAGTCCTGGTTCAGTCCCTGGTTCAGTCCTGGTTTAGTCCTGGTTTAGGTCCTGGTTTAGTCCTGGTCTAGTCCTGGTTTAGTCCTGGTTTAGTCCTGGTTTAGTCCTGGTTTAGTCCTGGTTTAGTTCTGGTTTAGTCCTGGTTCAGTCCTGGTTCAGTCCTGGTCTAGTCCTGGTTTAGGCCTGGTCCCTGGTCTAGTCCTGGTCTAGTCCTGGTTTAGTCCTGGTTTAGTCCCTGGTTTAGTCCTGGGTTTAGTCCTGGTCTAGTCCTGGTCTAAGTCCTGGTTTTAGTCCTGGTTTTAGTCCTGGTTTAGTCCTGGTTAGTTCTGGTTTAGTCCTGGTTCAGTCCTGTTTCAGTCCTGGTTTAGTCCTGGGTTTAGTCCTGGTCTTAGTCCTGGTTTAGTCCTGGTCTAGTCCTGGTCTAGTCCTGGTCTAGTCCTGGTTTAGTCCTGGTTGTTTAGTCCTGGTTTAGTCCTGGTCTAGTCCTGGTCTAGTCCTGGTTTAGTCCTGGTTTAGTCCTGGTTTAGTCCTGGTTTTAGTCCTGGTTAGTCCTGGCGTCTGTGGGATTCCTCTCTCTCGTTCCTTTGTCCTCCTTTGATGCTTTGAACCCCACCCCCACCTCCCCTCTCTATCTTCTGTCTCTCATTTTTCTAACCCACCTCTCTCTCTTTCTTCTCTCCCCCACTTTTTCTCTCATTCCTCTCTTTCCTCGCTTTTCTTTCTCCCTTCATATCTTTACCTGCTCTCACCTCTTTCACTGTCTCCTCCTCCTCTTCTCTCTCTCTCTCCCTTTTCACTTTCACTCTCCCTCTGAACCCCTCCAACTACCTTCAAAATTTCATCACTTTCTTTCTTTCCTCTCTTCTCCCCCCCTCTTCCTTCCCCCTCTTTCCTTCTCTCTCTCCCTCTCTTCTCTCTCTCTCTTCCAATCTCTTTCTTCCCTCTCTCCATTCTCTTCCCCTCTTTCTCTTTCTCTCACCCTCTCCTCTCTCTTCTTCTTCTCGTTTTTTTCTCTCTCCCTCTCCATCTCCCCTCTCCTTCCTCTCCTCTCTCTCTCCCTCCCTCCTCTCTCTTTCCTCCTTCCTTCCCCCTTCGCTTTCTCTCACTCTCTTTCCCCTTCCTCTCCTTCCTCTCTCCTCACGTCTCCTCTCTTTCTCTTCTTCCTCTCTCTCTCTTCCCCTCTCTTCTTCTCTCTCTTCTCCTTCTCTCTCTCTTCTCTCCTCTCTCCTCCTCCCTGTCTCTCCCTCTCCTCTTCTCCCCCTGCTTTCTCTCTCCTCTCTTTCTTCTCCTTTCTCCCTCCCCTTCCTCTCTCTTCCGTCTGCTCTTCTCTCGCCGTCCCTCTCACTCGTCTCTCTCTCTCCCTTCGTCTTTCTTCCCCTCCTCTCTTCTTCGCCCTGAAAACTCTCCCTCTCTCTTAAGCCTTCTTCTCATTCTCTTACAGGACTCTCCCTTCTCTTTCTCTCCCTCTTTTTCCTCTCGTTTATAGCCCTGTGTGGGCAGCAGCAGTGTCTCTCTCTTCTCTTATTTCTCCTTCCATCTTTCCTCGCAGTCGTTTCTCTCGCTTGGCTAGCATGTCTCTCCTGGTGTTCTCTCCACTCTTTTCTCTCGTTTTCTCTTTCCCACCTCTTCCTCTCTCTTCTCTTTCTCTCTCGTTTTCTCCTAAGCCCTGTGTGGCAGCAGCAGTGTCCTCTCTCTTCTCTTTCTCTCTCCCTCTTTCCTCTCGTTTATTAGCCCTGGGTGGCAGCAGCAGTGTCTCTCTCTTCTCTTCTCCCTCCCTCCTCCTCTTTCTCCTCGTTTATAGCCCTGTTGGCAGCAGCAGTGTCTCTCTCTTCTCTTTCTCTACCCCTTTTCCCTCCCTTTTTTCATTTCGTTTATAGCCCTGTGTGGCAGCATCAGTGTCTCTCTCTTCTCCTTTCTCTCATTTATTAGCCCTGTTGTGGCAACAGCCGTGTCCCTCTCTCTTCTCTTTCTCCTCCCTCTTTCTCGTTTATAGCCCTGTGTACAGCAGCAGTGGTGTCTCTCTCTTTCTCTTTCTCTCCGCGTCTTTCTCTCGTTTATAGCCCTGTGTTAGCAGCAGCAGTGTCTCTCTCTTCTCTTTTTCCTCTCCCTCTTTCCTCTCGTTTATAGCCCTGTGTGGCGGCAGCAGTGTCTCTCTCCTTCTCTTTCTCAATCCCTCTTTCCTCTCGTTTATTAGCCCTGTGTGGCAGCGCAGTGTCTCTCTCTTCTCTTCTCCTCTCCCTCTTTCTCTCTTTTTATCGCCCTGTGTGGCAGCAGCAGGTTGTCCCTCTCTTTCTTTCTCTTTCTCTCCCTCTTTCCCTCTCGTTTATTAGCCCTGTGTGCAGCAGCAGTGTCCTCTCCTCCTTCTTCTTTCTCTCTCTCTCTCTCTCGTTTATAGCCCTGTGTGGCAGCAGCAGTGTCTCTCTCTTCTCTTTCTTTCTCTCCTCCTCTCTGCCTCGTTTATAGCCCTGTGGGTGGCAGCAGCAGTGTCTCTCTCCTCTCCTCTCTTCTTCTCCTTCTTTTTTTCTCTCGTTTTAGCCCTGTGTGGCAGCAGCAGTTGTCTCCTCTCTTCTCTTTCTTCTCCCTCTTTCTCCTCGTTTATATCCCCTGTGTGGCAGCAGCAGTGTCTCTTCTCTCTTCTCTTTCTCTCCCTCTTTCTCTCCCTCGTTATAAGCCCTGTGTGGCAGCAGCAGTGTCCTCTCTCTTCTCTTTCTCTCCCTCCCTCTCTCTCGTTATTAGCCCTGTGTGGCAGCAGCAGTGTCTCTCTCTTCTCTTTCTCTCCCTCTCTCTCTCATTTTATAGCCCTGTGTGGCAGCAGCAGTATCTCTCTTCTCTTTCTCTCCCTCTCTCCTCTCTGTTATAGCCCTGTGTGGCAGCAGCAGTATCCCCCTCTCTTCTCTTTCTCTCCCTCTCTCTCGTTTATAGCCCCTGTGTGGCAGCAGCAGTGTCTCTCGCTCCCTCTCTTCTCTTTCTCTTCTCCCTCTTTCTCTCTTTTCAGCTCGTTTATAGCCCTGTGTGGCGGCAGCAGTGTCTCCTCATCTTCTCTTTCTCTCCCTCTGTCTCTCGTTTTATAGCCCTGTGTGGCGGCAGCAGTGTCTCTCTCTTCTCTTTCTTCTCTCTCTCTCTTTCTCTCGTTTATTAGCCCTGTGTGGCAACAGCAGTGTCCTCTCCTCTTTCTCTTTCTCACTCCCTCTTTCTCTCGTTTATAACCCCTGTGTGGCAGCAGCAGTGTCCTCTCCTCTTCTCTTTCTCTCCTTCTCTCTCGTTTATAGCCCTGTGTGGCAGCATTGTCTCTCTCCTCTCTTTCTCTTTCTCTCCTCTTTCCTCCTCGTTTATAGCCCTGTGTGGCAGCAGCAGTGTCTCTCTCCTTACTCTTTCTCTTTCTTTCTTTCTCTCTCGTTTATAGCCCTGTGTGGCAGCAGCAGTGTCTCTCTCTTCTCTTTCTCTCCCTCTTTCTCTCGCTTATAGCCCTGTGTGGCAGCAGCGTGTCTCTCTCTCCCTCTTTCTCTCCTCCTTTCTCTCTCTTATTAGCCCTGTGTGGCAGCAGCAGTGTCTCTCCTCTTCTCTCTCTCCCTCTTTCTCTCCGTTTATATAGCCCGCTGTGTGGCAGCAGCAGTGTCTCTCTCTTCTCTTTTCTCCTCTCCCTCTTTCTCTCGTTTATAGCCCTGTTGTGGCAGCAGCAGTGTCCCTCTCTCTTCTCTTTCTCCTCCCTCTTTCTCTCGTTTTATAGCCCTTGTGGCAACAGCAGTGTCTCTCTCTCTCTCGTCTCTCTTTGGCTCCCCTCTTTCTCTCGTTTATAGCCCTGTGTGGCCGCAGCAGTGTCTCTCTCTTCTCTTTCTCTCCCGCTCATCTCTCGTTTATAGCCCTGTGTGGCAGCAGCAGTGTCTCTCTCTTCCTTTCTCTCCCTCTTTCTCCTCGTTTATAGCCCTGTGTGGCAGCAGCAGTGTCTCTCTCTTCTCTTTCCTCTCCTCTTTCTTTCTCTCGTTATAGCCCTGTGTGGCAGCAGCAGTGTCTCTCTCTTCTCTCTTTCTCTCCTCTTTCTCGCTCTAGCCCTGTGTGGCAGCAGCAGTGTCTCTCTCTTCTCTTTCTCTCCCTCTTTCTCTCGTTTATAGCCCTGTGTGGCAGCAGCAGTGTCTCTCTTCTCTCTCTCTCCCTCTTTCTCTCGTTTATAGCCCTGTGTGGCAGCAGCAGTGTCTCTCTTCTCTTTCTCTCCCTCTTTCTCTCGTTTATAGCCCTGTGTGGCAGCAGCAGTGTCTCTCTCTTCTCTTTCTCTCCCTCTTTCTCTCGTTTATAGCCCTGTGTGGCAGCAGCAGTGTCTCTCTTCTCTTTCTCTCCCTCTTTCTCTCGTTTATAGCCCTGTGTGGCAGCAGCAGTGTCTCTCTCTTCTCTTTCTCTCCCTCTTTCTCTCGTTTATAGCCCTGTGTGGCAGCAGCAGTGTCTCTCTCTTCTCTTTCTCTCCCTCTTTCTCTCGTTTATAGCCCTGTGTGGCAGCAGCAGTGTCTCTCTCTTCTCTTTCTCTCCCTCTTTCTCTCGTTTATAGCCCTGTGTGGCAGCAGCAGTGTCTCTCTCTTCTCTTTCTCTCCCTCTTTCTCTCGTTTATAGCCCTGTGTGGCAGCAGCAGTGTCTCTCTCTCTCTTCTCTTCTCTCCCTCTCTCTCTCGTTTATAGCCCTGTGTGGCAGCAGCAGTGTCTCTCTCTTCTCTTTTCTCTTTCTTTCTTTCTCTCGTTTATAGCCCTGTGTGGCAGCAGCAGTGTCTCTCTTCTCTTTCTCTCCCTCTTCTCCTCGTTTATAGCCCTGTGTGGTGGCAGCAGCAGTGTGTCTCTTCTCTTCTCTTTCTCCTCCTCTTTCTCTCGTTTATAGCCCTGTGTGGCAGCAGCAGTGTCTCTCTCTTTCTCTTTCTCTTCTCCCTCTTTCTCTCGTTTATAGCCCTGTGTGGCAGCAGCAGTGTCTCTCTCTTCTCTTTCTCTCCCTCTTTCTCTCGTTTATAGCCCTGTGTGGCAGCAGCAGTGTCTCTCTCTTCTCTTTCTCTCCCTCTTTCTCTCGTTTATAGCCCTGGCAGCAACGAAACAAGTGAAGGAAGTTGTAGCTAACTGCAAAAGAACTCCCCAGTTAAACGAAGTGCAAGTGATATTCATGTTATTTTAGTCAGAACAACCAGACTCAGCAACTCATTTCTCCCATTTCTCTGCACGGGACAAACATAAACTGTGTATGTACATGGACATCGGGGGCATGAGGTCGAGGATTACTCAAACATGCATCACTCCAAACACAACTTGGGGAGAATAAATGAGAAAAGAAGCATTTATAACACGCTCAAACGCTCTGAAAAGTCCTTTTTGCAGAGCTTTAAACCTGAGACCACTCCCAGCACCTCCGGCGAGAGCATAAACCCAAACACGGGCTCAGGTTGCACTAGTCCTACAGTAGGTAAATTAGTTTTGCAGTCAGACGGCGCTGGTCTCACGTTTCACATTTCATTCATTCATATTCGACGAGTATATTTATAAAAGCAAAAATGAAAAAATGTTTGTGCTAATTCTCACTCTTCACTAACGGCTGTTTTTTACTGTGACTGATCTAATCTTAAGTACTTCCCCTGGCCTTAATACACAGGTCTGTAAACGGATGCAGGCTCTTCTTTTTTACAGTGTAGAGATAGTCGCTGAGAGGAGGAGGAGGAGGAGGAGGAGGAAGAGGAGGAGGAGGGGAGAGACCGAGAGGAGGAGGAGGAGGAGGAGGGTGGCTGCTGCTCTGTGCTTGGTTGCAGGTCCACAGCTGTTATAGAGGCTGGTCTATCCCCCTCCTCTTTCCCTCTCTCTCTCTCTCTCTCTTTCCCTCTCTCTCCGTCCTTCCTTCCCTGTGTCCCTCGCTCTCTCATTCGCTCTCGAACAATGGGAAAACATGGCAGCGCCTACGAACTGCCCTGATTCAAACAAGCTAAACACATGCCTGAGGAGGTATCTAAGCTAGCAAGAAGGAGACGAGCTCCACCGGCCGATGGTTTTTATGAAGCGAGATTCCAGGGAGGAGGAAAACGGGAATGTAGCTGGGATTTTGGATTTTAATTTTTCATTTTTGGTGCCTTTGCTGCTTTTTGCTGCTTGGATGACAGGAGATAAGACCAGGAGTGAGGGGAGCAGAAGGTAAAACATGTTTGGAAATATCAGGTTTTTGGATGAGCGACGGCTAATTGGGAATTTTCTGACAATTTGGAATTTTGTCAATGAGAATCCCATAGATTTCAGAACATGTTTGTGGAGGTTTCAGCTACAGGGTTAGCAGGACATTAGATTCAAATTTCAATCTTATTTTGCTGAGATCTGCCAGTTGTTCTTGTCTTTTATCTCTTGTCACATTTACAGTTTATATACAGCCTTTTATTACAACAATACTTCACACTCGAAATCACAATTTGAGGCACAGTTACTGAGAATGTCGTCTGTGAAGATTAAAATATCCTCAAACATGTTGTGAAACACGTGGGATTCTTGTGTTTAACAGTTCAGAGTTTAGTCTCTCTCCTGGAGTTTACATCGTCCACTCTGAACAGAATCCTACTTTATAAATATTTACTGCAGGTTTAGACCTGGTTTAGTCCCGATTTTGTCCCAGTTTAGTCCCGATTTAGCCCTGGTTCGGTCCCGGTTCAGTCCCAGTGCAGTCCTGGTCTACTCCTGGTTTAGTCCTGGTTTAGTCCTGGTTTAGTCCAGGTTTAGTCCTGGTTTAGACCTGGTTTAGACCTGGTTTAGTCCTGGTTTAGTCCAGGTTTAGACCAGGTTTAGTCCAGGTTTAGTCCTGGTTTAGACCTGGTTTAGTCCTGGTTTAGACCTGGTTTAGTCCTGGTTTAGACCTGGTTTAGTCCTGGTTTAGACCTGGTTTAGTCCTGGTTTAGACCTGGTTTAGTCCTGGTTTAGACCTGGTTTAGTCCAGGTTTAGTCCAGGTTTAGTCCTGGTTTAGACCTGGTTTAGACCTGGTTTAGTCCTGGTTTAGTCCTGGTTTAGTCCTGGTTTAGTCCAGGTTTAGTCCAGGTTTAGTCCAGGTTTAGTCCAGGTTTAGTCCAGGTTTAGTCCAGGTTTAGTCCAGGTTTAGTCCAGGTTTAGTCCAGGTTTAGTCCAGGTTTAGTCCAGGTTTAGTCCAGGTTTAGACCTGGTTTAGACCTGGTTTAGTCCTGGTTTAGTCCAGGTTTAGTCCTGGTTTAGTCCAGGTTTAGTCCTGGTTTAGTCCTGGTTTAGTCCTGGTTTAGTCCTGCTGCAGACTGTGAATGAGGCTTTGTTTTGGCTGGAGCTGGTGTCATAAATCTGCCAGAGAAGGTACAACAGCAGTAAATGGAGTAAATGGAAACCGCATTTCAATGAGCGTAGCATCTTAGCAGCTAATTAAGCTAACATGCTATTTACACTCACATGCTGCAGGTTTTCAGAGCTGGACAGGGTCAGAGGTTAGAGTGTGACAATACCCACAGCCCTTTCACATCTTTGTCATTTTTTAATATTTTGTCTGAAAATTGTCTTGCTTTTGGGCAGAGAATCGGGCTCCCCTCCTCCAGCCCAACCCCCATCTCTCCATCTCTCTCCTCTTCCCAAATATTGCCTGATTCGTTTCAGTCGCTGCACTGCAAAAAAAAATATATATTCATGGCTTTCAGAACGATGATAAAGTACGACCGTTGCCATGGCGATTAACGACTTAAAAAGAAATACATCGTCTCGTTCTCGTGCGTGGGATTCTTGCTGTTCTTCTCTCAAACGTGAACCGTCCCTGTGTGTCAGATGCCCTCCCGTCCTCCTGTGTCCCTGTATCTGAATCTGCAGATGCTGTATTGCGTCAGATGCCCTCCCGGATGTCGTGTTGTGGTTGGATAAATGCCGTGGACAGGACTGACCAGGGAAAATCATTTGTCGACTTTACTTCATGAAAATACTGTGGAGTAATTCAGTGTTGTACAAATTGAACTGCGTTGATATTTCTGCAGTACGCCTGAATATGTAAATGCTGCAGACAGTGAAGGATTGATGTTTGAAAATACTGACCCAGATTCACGCTCCCCCGTCTCTCATCGCGCTGTTTACTACTTCCTGTCTGCGTTCTGTGCGTAAGTGAAGGGAAAGATGTCTGCGCTTTTCTCTCAGATGGATTTAAAGAGGAGCTATTATGATAAATCTTTTTTTTTTTAGCTTTCTCCCATGTTATAACACTTTTCCCTCATCAAAATCATGCCTGTAGAGGTTTTAAATGTCATCCGTGCATGTTTGAATAATCTAGCGATCTCTCTTGGACCCGATTCGAACCATCTTTACGGTTTAGCTGTACGATTCTGTACGAGGCTCCGCCCACAAGCCTACGTCACCCATGCTCCCACACGACAACTCTCTAGGATTGTGTTGCGATAGTGCTCTGAAGGGGGAGGGGCTTAGCGCAGCGAGTAACGGGAGACTCAAAAACGAAAGTGAAAGTCATAAAATGCTCTGTTCCACCTTGTGATGTCATCATGTGGTAATACAGGAAGTGCTCCACTGTGGTTTTAAACTCCACACACCTTCACTAGAATCATTTGGACCTTTTCAGCTCTGAAATTTTCAATCTGTACAGAGCTAAAGGTAAAAAAGGAGATGTTAACTTGAAAACTACCACTTCATGACATCACAAGGTGGAACAGAGCGTTTTGAGCTTTAGAGATGTACAGACTAATAATTAAGTGTGACTTGAAGGTGTGAATGAAACAAAACACAAGTCCAGGTCTGTTTTCGAGGAGATAACAGTATTATAACACGACTTAAACCTCTCAAGAGTCAATTTTGTGTAATCTAGGCCCTTTAAGAAGCTTGTGTGATACGATCCCATTCTTCTGATTCTTCTGATTCTTCTGATTCTTTTGATTCTTCTGATTCTTTTGATTCCTGGCCTCGTTCCTCGTCTCATCTCCCGCTCCGCTCACAGCCGGCGCCGAATCAAAAGGAAATCTCCCATGTTTGATCTCGCAAACCAGAGCGTCTTTTGTGCTGTGACGCTGTGATTGTGGATGTTCGAAAAGCTGACGTTTGACCTGGTTTATGGCAACGCAGCAAAACTGGCAACACAGGCAGCTTATATTTTTACAATGTGCTAAATCGTGACAGTGTCGGTTGAGAATGAAGAGGAGGATTTGGGGAAAAATGTGATTTTTCTGACGGGCGTTAGGATTATATTTGCCACTGATGTTTTAATAATAAGGTTTTGTTCAAAGTTCACGAAGAAATGACAAAATAATACAAGAATCAGAACTAGCTTTATTGGATCAAAATCTTAAATACTTTTACTTTTTACTCGTTAAGTACATTTTAAACTGGTACTTTAATACTTTTACTTCAGTATATTTTTTCATGTGATACTTTTACTTATTTTTTTAACATGATTTTTATCTTTTACTTCAGTGACACAATAGAATACTTCTTCTTCTACTGTCTGAACTACAGGTAGAGCAGGTTTTATGTAGAATAACACAGGAGATTTAGTCGTTTATGGAGGAAATGGTTGTATTTTTGTTAATTGGTTCATTCAAATTTCAATTTTGATTCTGTTCTGTCTAAATCTGCAGCCCTAGAATAACTAATACACGTTTCTACTTTTAAATATGAAGATTCTCTCAGTTTATTTTGCTCCACTGTGGGTGCTCCTGCTCAGGTGCGCCCCTTGTGGACAGGTGGAGTACACACAGACTTTGACCCAGACTGAACTGGCCTTATCTGATCTCAGACTCACAAACCTAAAAGGATCAAGTCCAAGTCTGCGATCCTCCCACACAGACAAGACAACGAGGACTGGACCAGGACTGGACCAGGACTAAAGGAGGACTAGAGCAGGACTAGAGCAGGACTAAAGGAGGACTGAACCAGGACTAGACCAGGACTAAAGGAGGACTAAAGGAGGACTAGACCAGGACTAGACCAGGACTAAAGGAGGACTGAACCAGGACTAGAACAGGACTAGAGCAGGACTAAAGGAGGACTAGACCAGGACTATAGCAGGACTAAATCAGGACTAGACCAGGACTAAAGGGGGACTAAAGGGGGACTAAAGGGGGGCTAAAGGGGGGCTAAAGGAGGACTAGACCAGAACCAAACCAGGACTAAACCAGGACCAAACCAGGACTAAACCAGGACTAAACCAGGAATAAACCAGGACTAAACCAGGACTAGACCAGGACTAGACCAGGACTAGACCAGGACTAGACCAGGTGTAAACCAGGACTTAACCACCTGGACTTAACCTGGACTAAACCAGGTCTAAACCAGGCCTAAACAAGGTCTAAACCTGGACTAAACCAGGACTAAACCAGGACTAAACCAGGACTAAACCAGGACTAAACCAGGACTAGACCAGGAATAGACCAGGACTAGACCAGGACTAAACCAGGACTAAAGGAAGACTAGACCAGGACTAAACCAGGACTAAATCAGGACTAAACCAGGACTAAACCAGGACTAAACCAGGAGTGACATATTTGTATGATTGATATAAAACTCTGGGGTAGCACACTTTTCACTCTTTCACTCTTTCACTCTTTCACACTTCACACTCTTTCACTCTTTCACTCTTTCACTCTTTCACTCTTTCACACTTTCACTCTTTCACTCTTTCACTCTTTCACTCTTTCACACTTTCACACTTTCACTTTCACTCTTTCACTCTTTCACTCTTTCACTCTTTCACACTTTCACTCTTTCTTTCACCACTTTCACACTTTCACTCTTTCACTCTTTCACACTTTCACTCTTCACTCTTTCACTCTCTCTCCCGTCGTTCACTCGAGGCCCTGCATTTTTTTTGTAGAAAATCTGCGGTTTATAAAGACTCTGAATAATTCATCCATCGTTCTTTGATTCCACTTTACAATGACACACGCATGAAAGAAGAGAAGAGAGACGGAGAGATGGAGGAGGAGTGGAGGGAGGACGGAAGGAGAGAGAGGGGGAGGAGTGGAGGGAGGACAGGAAAAGACAGAGGAGGAGAGGGAGAGATGGAAGAGGAGTGGATTAAGGGAGAACAGAAGGAGAGATAGGAGTAAAGGAGGAGTGGATCGGAGGCAGAGAGGAAAGGGATGGAGGGAATGAGAGAGAAGGGGGTTTAGAGAGGGGAAATATGGAGGAGGAGGGATGAGATAAAAAATGGATAGAGGAGAAAGGAAAGAGAAGGCGAGGAGCAAGAAATGGAGGGAGGATGAGAGAGAAGGGCTTGGAAAGAAGGCAAGAGAAGGAGGAGATTGAGGGTTGGAGGAGAACAGGAGGAAGAGGAGGCGTAGAGAGAGGAGGAGGAGGCGGAGTGAGGTAAAAAATGGATAGAGATGAAGGAAGAGAGGAGAAAGGAACGAGAGAAGGTGAGAAGAGAAAGCGAGGAGCTTCTCTTCTCCTCTCTCTCTGCCCTCTCTCCTTCTCTCTCTTCTCTGTCTCCTCTCTCTCCTTGTCTCTCTTCCTCTCCTTCTCTCTCTCCTCTCTCTCTCCTCTCTCCCCCTCTCTTCTTCTCTCTCTTCCTCTCTTCACTCTTCTCTCCCCCCCCTTTCTCCTTCTCTCTCTTCCTCTCGTCGCTCTCTCCTCTCTCCCCCTCTCTCCTTCTCTCTTCTCTCTCTCCTTCTCTCTCCTCTCTCTCTCCTCTCTCCCCCTCTCTTCGTCTCTCTCTTCCTCTCTTCACTCTTTCCTCCTCCCCCCTTTCTCCCTCTCTCTCTTCCTCTCGTCGCTCTCTCCTCTCTCCCCCTCTCTCCTTCTCTCTTCTCTCTCTCTTCTGTCTCCTCTCTCGCTCTTTCCTTCTCTATCTCTCCTTTTCTCTCTTCCTCTCCTCTCTCTCTTTTCTGTTCCCTTCTCTCCTCTCTCTCTCTGCTCTCCTCTCTCTCTCTCTCTTCTCTCCTCTCTCTCTCTTTTCTGCCCCTCTCTCCTCTCTCTCTCTCTTCTCTCTCTCTTCCTCTCCTCTCTCTCTTTTCTGTCCCCTCTCTCTCTCTTCTCTCTTCTCTCTTTCCTCCTCTCTCTCTCCTTCTCTCTCTTCCTCTCATGTGATATTTTTACTTTTACTTGAGTATTTTTTGTACTTTTACTTCAGTCACTTCTTTCATCTCGTGATCAGACTCTGATCAGTTTTAAACTTCATCATTTCCTGTTTACATGTTTTTTAAATGTTTTTCCGAGCGTCACATCAGACTTTTACTGAACGAGGGACAAACTGAGTCAAAGTGAAACTGAGGCCACATCCAGACACGTAACACAGAAACTCGAGTAAAATCGTCTTTATTCAACACGTCTCGTCTCATTTTGTGTGTTTCTTGTCGGTTTAAACTCGGCGTCGCTGTGATTTTTCGTTTGTTCTGATGTTTTTGCTGTTTTCTGATTTGTTCTAATGTCGTTTCCTCGTCGTCGCAAACAGACCTGGAGTTGTGTTTTGTTTCACAAGTTCTTCTCTCAAACTGAAAACACTCTGTTCCACCTCGTGATGTCATCGTGTGGTGATACAGGAAGTGCTCCACTATGTTTTTAAACTCCACCTTCACTAGAATCATGTGGATCATTTCAGACCCAGAGTTTTTGTATTTCCGCTGAACTAAAGGTAAAAAAAGGAGCTGTTAACTTGAAAACTACCACTTGATGACATCACGAGGTGGAACAGAGCGTGTGTGAGTGAAACAAAACTCAGCTCCAGGTGTTTTTTGAGGAGGTAACAGTTTTATAACATGACTTTTAAAAACTCTGATTATTCACGTGTGTTTTTTTCCTCGTCCTCAGCTCGTCGGTTTGTGTCTGGGAGCCAGAGTCTGACGGAGCCACGGAGACGACGTCACAGGTCAGAGGTCACACAGGTCACACAGAGGTCACACAGAGGTCACAGAGAGGTCACACAGAGGTCACACAGAGGTCACACAGAGGTCACACAGAGGTCACACAGAGGTCACACTGTGGAGCGACGAGTGAGTCAGGGTCATTATGTCATGATCAGGGTAAAGAGATATATGGACCACAGCAGAGAGAGAGAGAGAGGGAGAGAGAGAGAGAGGAGGAGGAGAGAGAAAGAGGAGGAGAGAAAGAGAGAGAGAGAGAGGCGGAGAGAAGAGAGAGAGGAGGAGAGAAAGAGAGAGAAAGAGGATGAGGAGAGAAGAGAGAGAGGGAGAGAAGGAGAGAGGAGGAGGAGAGAAGAGAGAGAAGAGAGAGAGAGAGAGAGAGGAGGAGGAGGAGGAGGATGAGAGAGGAGGAGAGGAGAGAGGGGAGGAGAGTAGTTTCTCTCTCTACTCTCTATGAGTAGAGAGAGAAAGTAAGGTAAGGAGGAGAGGAGGACTGAGAGAGGGGCGAGAAGGAGGAGGAAAAGAGAGAAGGAGAAGGAGGAGATGTCCAGGGAGAGGAGGAAGAGGAGGAGAAGAGGAGGAGAGGAGAAGGAGGAGAAGAGGAGGAGGGGGCAGACAGCTGTCGGGAATGGGATGAGCTGGAGCAGTGAATTGTGGGAGATAAAGAGCTCGATCAGACGGACGATCAAATAACAAAACGACAAGCAGCACTTTGAGACGAGAGGAACGAGGGAAGCACAGGGAGAGAAAGAGAGAGGAGGAGGAGAGAGGAAGAACGATGTGTTCACTGAAGGACGAGTGATACTGGGGTTGAATATCCTGGAGTATCCTGTTTGGGGCCTGTAGTACATGGAGTAGTAGTAGTAGTATTAGGTCCAATCACTGCATCTATGATTTCTGGGCTTTAAGTAGTAGTAAATGGAGTGAGAAATGGAGTATTTGTAGTAGTAATAGTACTAGTAGTAGTAGAGGGGGTAGTACTAGTAGTCGAGAGAGACACTGGAGTTGAGTATCTGCTCTGATCCAGAACATGAGGACAGAGCTGCAGTGGCTCAGTTGGTAGAGCATTTGCCCTTTGCTCTCATAATAATATAAATAAATAATTATGGATATTATCTGTTATTTGGGGATTTGAACCACCAACCCTTCAGGTCAGGGGCAAACGCTCTACCAACTGAGCCACGGCGTGGTCACTTCACTTCACACTGTAGTATTTCTGAAAGTATTTTTAGGACGTAGTGTTTCCTCAGAGCAGCAGATCTTCAGACTCTCTCCTCTCGTCCTCTTCCTTATTTCACTTCCTCTTTTCTCTCGTTTCAAACTCGATATCGATACTGAGGAACAGACTCGATATCTATACTGAGGAACAGAAGCTGAAGCTCTTTCTCTCTTCTCCTCCTCCTCCCTCTCTCTTTCTCTCCTCCCTCTATCACTCGTTCCCTGTTGTTCCTCGTCTCTGTCCTGAAGCTCTTTCTTTCTCTCTCCTCCTCCTCCCTCTCTCTTTCTCTCCTCCCCCTCTCTATTACTCGTTCCCTGTCGTTCCTCGTCTCTGTCCTGAAGCTCTTTCTCTCTCCTCCTCCTCCCTCTCTCTTTCTCTCCTCCCTCTCTATCACTCGTTCCCTGCCGTTCCTCGTCTCTGTCCTGAAGCTCTTTCTCTCTCTCCTCCTCCTCCCTCTCTCTTTCTCTCCTCCCTCTCTATCACTCGTTCCCTTTCGTTCCTCGTCTCTGTCCTGAAGCTCTTTCTCTCTCTCCTCCTCCTCCCTCTCTCTTTCTCTCCTCCCTCTATCACTCGTTCCCTGTCGTTCCTCGTCTCTGTCCTGAAGCTCTTTCTCTCTCTCCTCCTCCTCCCTCTCTCTTTCTCTCCTCCCTCTATCACTCGTTCCCTGTCGTTCCTCGTCTCTGTCCTTGAGTTGTTTTTATATAAAGGCACATTTCTATTCTGGTCGTTTCTTTCTGAGTTAAACTAAACCCACAATGCACTATGCAAGTACTACTACTACTACTACTACTACTACAAATACTACTACAAATACTATCACTCCATTTACTACTTAAAGCCCAGAAATCATAGATGCAGTGATTGGACCTAAAACTACTACTACTACTCCACGTACTACAGGCTCAAACAGGATACTCCAGGATATTCAACCCCAGTATCACTCGTCCTTCAGTGAACACATCGTTCTTCCTCTCTCCTCCTCCTCTCTCTTTCTCTCCCTGTGCTTCCCTCGTTCCTCTCGTCTCAAAGTGCTGCTTGTCGTTTTGTTATTTGATCGTCCGTCTGATCGAGCTCTTTATCTCCCACAATTCACTGCTCCAGCTCATCCCATTCCCGACAGCTGTCTGCCCCCTCCTCCTCTTCTCCTCCTCTCCTCCTCTTCTCCTCCTCTTCCTCCTCCTCTTCCTCCTCTCCCTCCTCTCCTCATCCTCTCCTCCTCTCCATCCTCCTCTCCCCTTGTCCTTATCCTCTCCTCTCCTCCTCTCCCTCCTCTCCTCATCCTCTCCATCCTCTCCATCCTCTCCCATCCTCTCCTCCTCCTCTCCTCTTTCTCTCCCTCCTCTCCTCACCCTCTCCCAATCCTCTCCTCCTCCTCCTCTCCTCTTTCTCTCCCTCCTCTCCACATCCTCTCCTCTTCCTCTCCCTCCTCATTCTCTCCTCATCCTCTCCCTCCTCTCCTCATCTCCTCATCCTCTCCTGCCCATACTCCTTGTCTCTCTCTCTCTTACCTCCCTCTCTTTCTCCTTATCTTCTCTCCGTCCTCCTCCCCTCCTCCCCCTACTTCTCTCTCATCCTCTCTCTCCTTCTTCTTCTGTCTCTGTTTGGATCTCTCTCCTCCTCATAATCCTTCTCTTTCTCCTTCGCTCTCTCTCTCTGTTTTTCCTCTCTCCTCTACTTCTCCCCTCCTCGCTCCTCCTCCTCCTTCTCCTTCTCTCTCTCTTCTTCTTTCCTCCTCTTCTCCTCCTCCTCTTCCCCTGAGTCTGTCTGTTTGAAGAACCACATGTTATTTTTTTTAGATCACTTTAGGTGCTTTTTACCTGCTCCTCCTCTCCTCATCCTTTCCCTCTCTCCTCTTTCTCCTCACACTCCTTCTCCCTCTCCTCTTCTCCTCACACTCCTTCTCTCTCTCCTCTTCTCCTCACACTCCTTCTCTCTCTCCTCTTCTCCTCTTAGTTCAGTAGAGTTTGGCAATTCCAGGTCTGAAATCATCCAGATGATTCTAGTGAAGGTGTGTGGAGTTTAAAAACACAGAGGAGCACTTCCTGTATCACCACATGATGACATCACAAGGTGGAACAGAGTGTTTTCAGTTTGAGAGAAGCCTAAATCTTCAAGGTTTGTGTGTTAAACATGTGAGAATGAAACAAAACACAACTCCAGGTCTGTTTGTGACGAGGAAAAATATGGGCCGTTTAAACAGTGTAATCTGGGCCCTTTAAACAGTGTAATCTGGGCCCTTTAAACAGTGTAATCTGGGCCCTTTAAACAGTGTAATCTGGGCCCTTTAAACAGTGTAATCTGGGCCCTTTAAACAGTGTAATCTGGGCCTTTAAACAGTGTAATCTGGGCCCTTTAAACAGTGTAATCTGGGCCTTTAACAGTGTAATCTGGGCCCTTTAAACAGTGTCATCCAATCTGGGCCCTTTAAACGTGTAATCTGGGCCCTTTAATCTGGGTGTAAATCTGGGCCCTTTTAAACACAGTGCAATCTGGGGCCTTTAAACAGTGTAATCTGGGGCCTTTAAAACAGTGTAATCTGGGCCCTTTAAAACAGTGTAATCTGGGCCCTTTTAAACAGTGTAATCTGGGCCCTTTAAACAGTGTAATCTGGGCCTTTAAACAGTGTAATCTGGGCCCTTTAAACAGTGTAATCTGGGCCCTTTAAACGGTGTAATCTGGGCCCTTTAAACAGTGTAATCTGGGCCCTTTTAAACAGTGCAATCTGGGGCCTTTAAACAGTGTAATCTGGGCCCTTTTAAACAGTGTAATCTGGGCCCTTTAAACAGTGTAATCTGGGCCCTTTTAAACAGTGTAATCTGGGCCCTTTTAAACAGTGTAATCTGGGCCATTTAAACAGTATAATCTGGGCCCTTTAAACAGTGTAATCTGGGCCGTTTAAACGACTTGCTTTGACTGGATTGTAACTCCAGACTGATGTGTTTCGTTTCTCGTCGGCTCCGTGTGTCGTTTAGGCGAAGGGCAGGTTCAGTTTGTTTTTTATAAAAGTTTTTTGTTCATATTTTAAAGTCGGTCCATTTTTATGGTGTGAGTCAGATCTGTGGAGGGGAGGTCGGCCCATTTCTGCTCTCACTCACCACATTGATCAGACTCCAGTATAGATCTGACTGGGTAATATCTCCTTCTCTCCTCCCTCTTCTCCCTCTTCTCCCTCACTCTCTCCTCTCTCTCTTTTCTCTCCATCTTTCCTTCCCCGATCTCCTCCTCCTCTCCCCTCTCCTCCCCTCCCTCTTTCTCTCCATCTTTCCCTCCACCCCTCCTCCTCTCTCTCCCTCTCTCTTTCTCTCCATCTTTCCTCCTTCTTCTCTCCCTCCCTCCCTCAATCTCACCTCTTTCTCTTTCCCTCTCTTCTCCCTCCTCTCCCTCTCACTTTCTCTCCATCTTTCCCTCCTCCTCCTCTCCCTCTCTCCCTCTTTTTCACTTTCTTCTCTCCCTCTCTCCCTCCTCCCCTCCCCCCCCTCTCCTCTCTCTTTTCTCTCTCCTCCTCCTCCTCTCTCTCTCCTCTCTCCTCCTCCTCTCCCTCCCTCTCTCCTCCTCCTCTCCTCTCTCCTCCCCCTCTCCTCTCTCCTCCTCCTCCTCCCTCCTCTCCTCCTCCTCGCTCTCCTCCTCCTCTCCCTTTCCTCCTCCTCCCTCTCCCCTCTCCTCCTCCTCCTCTCTCCTCCTCCTCCTCCCTCTCTCCTCCTCTCCCTCTCCTCCTCCTCCTCCCTCTCGCCTCCTCTCTCTCTCCTCTTCCTCTCGCCTCCTCCTCCTTTCCTCCTCTCTCCTCTCCTCTCCTCCTCCTTTCTCCTCTCTCCTCCTCCTCCTCCTCTCTCCTCTCTCCTCCTCTCTCCTCTCCCTCTCTCCTCCTCTCTCTCCCTCTCTCCTCCTCTCCTCCTCCTCTCTCCTCCTCCTCTCCCTCTCGCCTCTCTCCTCCTCTCCCTCTCTCCTCCTCTCTCTCCCTCTCCTCCTCCTCTCTCCTCCTCGCTCCTCCTCCTCCCTCCTCTTTCCTCCTCCTCTCCCTCCTCTCCTCTCTCTCCTCCTCTCCCCTCGCTCCTCCCTCCTCCTCCTCCTATCTCGCTCCTCCTCTCTCCTCCTCCTCTCCTCTTTCCTCCTCCTCTCCCTCTCTCCTCCTCTCTCCTCCTCCCTCCCTCTTTCCTCCTCCTCTCCCTCTCTCCTCCTCTCTCCTCCTCCTCTCCTCTCTCCTCCTCCTCTCCTCCTCTCCCTCTCTCCTCCTCTCTCCTCCTCCTCTCCTCTCTCCTCCTCCTCTCCTCTCTCCCCCTCTCTCCTCTCTCCTCCTCCTCTCTCCTCTCTCCTCCTCTCTCCTCCTCTCCTCTCTCTCTCCTCCTCTCTCCTCCTCCTCCCTCTCTCCTCTCTCTCTCCTCTCTCTCCTCCTCTCTCCTCCTCTCTCTCCCTCTCCCTCCCTCCCTCCTCCTCTCTCCCTCTCTCCTCTCTTCTCCTCTCTGGGCTGGGTCATTTTAAAAGCGCGGGTCGATAAAGTTCCTGTAAACAGATCGTGTTTCTCTCTGTATTTTCCTGAGCCCCTCGGGTCCTCGGAGGTTTGGGTTTCTAAAGTTGTACAAAACACGAGGTCCCTGAACGCATCACTGACACTGATCCTGCGACACGCTCAGACTGCTTTACTTCTACCAGAAAAATACAAAATTAAATCCACAGACTGTATATACAAATGGACATGGCTAACGACTCTGGCTCCAATTCACTTTCTATTGAAAAAACGTCTTTTCTCTCTGTACCTGCTGCTGTCAGTCTCATTTTGGTCTTAAATGTATTAACCCTCTACATGATCCTGGGGTTTTATTTCACTATTGTGTCTGTAAATCAAGATATGAACATTAATAAGAGACAAATCAGGCGCCATCTTTCCCCGTTAGCCTTAGCAACAGGTTTGATTGACAGCGTTGCTAAGGCTGGGAGGCAGGAGTGGCATGAACTGAGCTTGTGTCTTTAGGCAAGACACTTGACGTACATGGTCTAGTGCGGGTGAAGTGTGTCGATGTGGTGTTACACGATAAAAAATGACAAATAAAACTTCAAATGTAGTGATTTTGATAAAGATTTGAGCTGAATTTTGAATCAAAGTCGTTTTTTCTACTTGTTTTTAGCAGTTCTCAGACAATAATAAAAATAATTTTATTTTTGAGTCCTGTTCAAAAATGTAGTGGAGTACAGATACTGCTCTCAAGTGTAGTGAAGTAAAAGTAAATCCACTTTAAAATCTACTCAAGTAACCTCAAATGTATAGTTAAGTTCAGTACTTTACTACTTTTACTCTGTTGAGTTGGCAGGAGTTGGCAGGAGTTGGCAGGAGTTAGCAAGAGTTAGCAAGAGTTAGCACGAGTTAGCAAGAGTTAGCAAGAGTTAGCAAGAGTTAGCAAGAGTTAGCAAGAGTTAGCAAGAGTTAGCAAGAGTTAGCTTTTCCTTTGTCCCCTGCTGCAGCCTGGGCACGGGAGCGTTGGATTTCAAGACCTGAAATCAGGAGATCCTTCATTCTTGAATATTGTTCCAAATCCTCAATTTGTCTTTCTAAATGCTCGATTTTCTTGTCCTTTTCTTGTATCAGTGCCTTCAATTATTTAAATTCATCAACCTTTCAGGTTGTTTGTTGTTTTGTCTTCATCTTCTGTCAGTTTTTTGTTGAACATTGTTGGTTTGAATATTTGTTTTGGAGGCTCGGTTTGAGGCCTGCTCTCTGGTAGTTGATCCACTGGTTAAGTCCAAAATATGTCACAGCAAGTTTGAAATGTTTGCAGTAAATGTTCTTAAATCTTCAAAACATTATCCAGTCCTTTAGATGTAATGGATGCAGTCCCTCAGCCAATCAGGACGCAGAACACAATGGTCTACAGTCTCTTAGCCAATCAGGACGCAGAACACAATGGTCTACAGTCTCTTAGCCAATCAGGACGCAGAACACAATGGTCTACAGTCTCTTAGCCAATCAGGACGCAGAACACAATGGTCTACAGTCCCTCAGCCAATCAGGACGCAGAACACAATGGTCTACAGTCTCTTAGCCAATCAGGACGCAGAACACAATGGTCTACAGTCCCTCAACCAATCAGGACGCAGAACACAATGGTCTACAGTCCCTCAGCCAATCAGGACGCAGAACACAATGGTCTACAGTCCCTCAGCCAATCAGGACGCTCCACTGTATCATGTTGGTGTCAGGGTCAGACGAGTGTATTTGATTGATCTGCTTAACCTGGTTCGTCTGAGGTCCGAGGTCCAGATCCCGTCCCAGATCCTGACTGGCCCTGGTCCAGAGTCCGGATCATCCTCAGATCTGCACCTGTTCACACCTTTCCGGGAATGTTCCACAGTATGGCATTACACTCATCTATCTCCATGGAAACAAGCAGGCGACTCCACGGGTCCAAGTCGTAGGACAGATCTGTGTCACAATATGAATACACGTTTTTTTTCAAGGTATTTTTGGGGCAATATAGACGTTTAATGCCATACTGTGGAACATTTCAGACGCAAAATGAGCCATATATGAAGCGTACTCTGGTATTTTTAATATGAGTGGTGGAAAAGCGCTGTATAAAAATGCGTTCATGACCATTTACCGTGTTACCGAGCAATGTGTGTGGGAAGTGTCTTGCTCAAGGACACGACAACAGCACCACCACTACCACCAGCAGCAGCAGCGTAGTTGGATTCCCACTGTAACCATGTGATAAGTGGATTTACTGAAGCAGAGAATATTGAAACTAAGGCTTATCCTCCCAGTGCTTTGGCCAGTGGATTATGTGTTTGTCTATAATCTTTTACACACAATGGGATTCAGTGCATTGGAATCAGGTGACAAAAACAGTGCCGGATTTCAGACAGGAGAAGCTGGAGTCAGTATTCCCGTATTACGAACATCAGAATTTCTATCACAGGGATGTAGCAGGATATTAATGAACCTTGTCACTACTTTTTTCCCTCTTCGTAGTCATCAGTATTATAATTTTTTTATTTTTTCGTATTTTTAATGTGATTCAAATGTCTTCCTCCAAGTCCATCGTTTCAGAAAACACTCCGGCTCCGTCTGAAACGCGGGGGTGAGGGTCCAGACTCCTCGTTTCTGTATATTTCGTGAGTTTAGTGCGATGTGGAGCAGTGGACTTGAATCTGGATGTTGAATGTGTCGGATAAACACGGAGAGGCGCTGTAATAAAGCTGGCACCAGGCTGACGGAGCAGGTGGAGGAGGTCAAAGGTCGTCTACGAGATCACGTCACATGATCTGAATCTGCAGATCAGCTGAGAAAATAAAAAGAACTAATGCTGTTAAAGTAACCTCATTTCTGCTGCAAGAGGCCAGAGATTATTTATGTCTAAACCCTGTAGTTTAGACCTCTGCAGTTATTTTCTGAAGTACATGGGGTTTTTGTTCGCTGAGCATTTCTGATGTGAAAGTTAGAAAAACATACAGTTTAATCTAATTATTTTGAAGTAAAAGGAAATTACTTTATGAGGAGATGTGTCCGAGACGCAGTGTAATGGACGTGTGTGTATGGGACGTCTATGATGGGGCGTGTTTGGGACCTGTGTGGGACGTGAATGAGGCGTGTATGAGCGCGTGTATGAGGCGTGTATGAGGCGTGTATGAGGCGTGTATGGGACGTGAATGAGGCGTGTTTGAGACCTGTATGGGACATGTATATGACGTGTATGATGAGACGTGTATGGGACGTGAATGAAGCGTGTTTGAGATGTGTATTGGACGTGTTTGGGACGTGCATGAGACATGTATGGGACGTGTATTGGCCGTGTATGAGATGTATATGACGTGTGTATGAGACCTGTATGGGACGTGTTTGGGACATGTATGAGAGACGTGTATGGGACTGTGTATTGGACGTGTTTGAGACGTGTATGGGACGTGTATTGGGACGTGTGTGAGACCTGTATGGGACGTGTTTGGGACGTGTTTGAGACATGTATGGGACGTGTTTGGGACATGTATGAGACCTGTATGGGACGTGTTTGGGACGTGTTTGGGACATGTTTGGGACGTGTATTGGACGTGTGTGAGACCTGTATGGGACGTGTTTGGGACATGTTTGGGACATGTGTGAGACCTGTATGGGACGTGTATGGGACGTGTTTGGGACATGTTTGGGACATGTTTGGGATGTGTTTGGGACATGTGTGAGACCTGTATGGGACATGTTTGGGACATGTTTGGGACGTGTTTGGGACATGTGTGAGACCTGTTTGGGACGTGTTTGGGACATGTGTGAGACCTGTATGGGACGTGTTTGGGACATGTTTGGGACGTGTTTGGGACATGTGTGAGACCTGTATGGGACGTGGAGCAGAGCCGGTCTGTGTATCAGAATCACACCCGCCTCTAGAATGTCCCGTCTCTGCTCTAATGCTGCTGTCACTCATCTTTATGTTTCATATAACGTCACTGATGGAGGAAACGCCTGAGCTCAGACCAGAGTCACTGGTCCAAACCGGGACACACCCGAGTCGGATGGTTGGGATAAATAAAACTGTGAAAAGTTCTATTGTTCAGTCAGAATCTGAGAGACGTCTGTTGCTGCGTTTTCTGCCTTCTCATTTTCAACCTGTTTAGTTTATTTTAGCAAAACAAATGACAATATATTTCTCTCTTTACTGTTGGCAGGGATCAGATCTGGTTTAGTCCTGGTTCAGTCCTGGTTTAGTCCTGGTTTAAACCTGGTTTAGACCTGGTTTAGACCCGGTTTAATCCTGGTTTAGTCCTGGTTTAGTCCTGGTTTAGACCCGGTTAGTCCTGATTTAGTCCTGGTTTAGTCCTGGTTTAGTCCTGGTTTAAACCTGGTTTAGTCCTGGTTTAGACCTGGTTTAGTCCTGGTTTAGTCCTGGTTTAGACCTGGTTTAGTCCTGGTCTAGTCCTGGTTTAGTGCTGGTTTAGACCTGGTTTAGTCTTGGTTTAGACCTGGTTTAGTCCTGGTTTAGTCCTGGTTTAGTCCTGGTTTAGACCTGCACTAACACTTGAGTCTTTCGTGAAATAAAGGTCAGTGCTGTAATGTGCCCGAGTCTCTTGTTTGTGGTTCTGGTTTTGAGAAGATCATGTGACAATATTTAGATAAACGCCGATAAACTCTGACGACACCTGGAGCCACACCATCCAGTCACAGTCTCAGTCACACACGAGAATGAGAAAAACTTGTGTGTTTCCTCTATCTGCTGGTTAAAGCTTTGACAACCATACACTGTATATAAATGGACATAACTAACCTGTTAGCCGCTATGTTCCAAACAGGAAGTGATCATGGGCGCACTTCCTGCTCCATCGACTCCAGTTCACTTTACATTGAAAAACTGTGGCCCAGAATTGGAAGCTCTGCCTATTGATTTATATACTGTAAGAGGGGGGCCCATATAAACCTTCTTGTCCCCGGGCCCCCAAATACCTGTCGCCGGGCCTGTTTGTAGCACATTTGACCTGCTCTGACCCGGTTTATCGCTGTGGTTTCAGATGAGAGCTATGTCAGATGCCCTGGAGCAGAGAGTGAGTGAGGAGGGCTTCGGCTCAGATGAAGGAGAAGAGGCCGATGTGGAGAGTTTCCTCGAGGACAACAGCTCCGAGCTCATGGACCGACTCAGGGAGCTCGAGGTGAGACGGTGTACTCAAGTAAAAGTACAGATACAGAGGTAAAAAGTTACTCAAGTGAAAGGAAAAGTATCACATGAAAAAATCTATTTAAGTAAGTGTTTAAGTACCTGTTTAAACATGTACTTTAAGAGTAAAAAGTATTTCACACTGGCCCCTCTGACTGGACTGTGGCTCTTGTGGTTGCAGCCGACTGAGCAGTAACACCAGCTCTGTGGAAGTGAAACGAGCAGAGTCTGATCAGGAAATACTGCGTTTATGTTCAGCCAGTATTTCTCAAGTACTTGTTGAAGTCCTAATGAAAGTAGAAGGTTTAAAGTGAGGTTAACTGGCTGTCAGATGCACGGCCTGTGTGGTATATAAGGCAGTGTGTTTTACTACTAAACCAGGTCAGTATAAAGGACGTACCCACTCTGACGCAGGAGAGAAAAGTCCCAGAGCAAAACTTTAAACAGAATATTCTAAAGCCACAGAATCCTGCTCATAACCGTGTTCTTTCTTCCTCAGGCGGAGAACTCGGCTCTGATGTTGGCCAACGAGAGCCAGAGGGAGGCGTACGAGCGCTGTCTGGACGAGGTCAGATCATTTCAATCTTTATTAAACTTTTGTCCCCGAGGAAAAGTCTGAAGCACGTCTCTGTAATTACAGGTGGCCAACCACGTGGTGCAGGCGCTGCTCAATCAGAAGGTAACACTGCAAATACCTCTGTCCTGTCCTCGATAAAACCAGCTGGCTGTGATAAAATGAATCTGTAGTAGTTCAGTTTAAAGCCATACTGTAGAACATTCCAGGTAAAGCTGTTCTTTCTGGTGCAGGACCTGAGGGAGGAGTGTATTAAGCTGAAGATGTTGGTCTGTGACTTGGAGAGACAGAACAGAGCTCTGTGTGAACTGTTCCAACAGAAGCTGCCCACCACCCCACCACCACAAACTATCAGGTACAAGTAAAACAGACTAACTATAACCAACCACCACAAAAACTATCAGGTAAAAGTAAATCAGACTAACTATAACCAACCACCACAAACTATCAGGTAAAACTAAACCTAAACGAACTATAAACAACCACCACTAACTATCAGGTAAAACTAAAACCGAAACGAACTATAAACCAACCACCACAAACTATCAGGTAAAACTAAAACCGAACGAACTAAAACCAAACCAACCACCACAAACTACTATCAGGTAAAACTAAAAAACCGAACGAACTAAAACCAACCACCACCACAAACTATCAGGTAAAACTAAAACCGAACGAACTATAACCAACCACCACAAACTATCAGGTAAAACTAAAACCGAACGAACTAAAACCAACCACCACAAACTATCAGGTAAAAAACTAAAACCAAACGAACTATAACCACCCACCACAAACTATCAGGTAAAACGAACTATAAAACCAACTACAGGTAAAACTAAAAACAAACAACCACCACAAACTATCAGGTAAAACTAAAACCGAACGAACTATAACCCACCACCACAAACTATCAGGTAAAACTAAAACCGAACGAACTATAACCAACCACCACAAACTATCAGGTAAAACTAAAAAACGAACGAATTATAACCAACCACCACAAACTATCAACCACCACAAAACTAAAAAAACCGAACAGGTAAAAAAAAAAACGAACAACCACCACAAACTATCAGATAAAACTAAAACCGAACGAACTAAAAAACCAACCACGAACACAAACTATCAGATATCAAAACTAAAAACCGAACGAACTAAAACCAACCACCACAAACTATCAGGTAAAACTAAAACCGAACGAACTATAACCAACCACCACAAACTATCAGGTCAGGTAAAACTACAAAACGAACGTAAAACTATAACCAACTACCACAAACTATCAGGTAAAACTAAAACCGAACGAACTAAAACCAACCACCACAAACTATCAGACTATAAAACTAAAACTAAACTAACTCTAACCAGGGTTAGGCAGGACGACCCAGGGGGATCATATAGACACCACACAAACTGTAAAACTAAACTACTAACTTCTCACTATCAGGTCAAACAGAGGCTACTGAATAAGTACATTTCTGTTTCATCTGCACTGACCTCTGACCTCTGACCTCTGACCTTCTCCACTGTGCTCTTCTCCTGCAGGTTCAGACCGGACCTCTCCCAGAATGCACTGCTCCTCTGCACCACGAGTCAAAGCCGGAGCCCGCACACACAGAAGCACAAGCCAAGGTGAGTAGGAACGTTGCCGTAGCGATTGATAAATTAAAACAAAACATGATCTATTTTGAACGGGGGGGGAAAAGGCTGATAAGAAATTCATGTCTTTAATGTCTTTTTTGTTAAATAGATCTGAAAACTGTCAGAAAAATGTGCATAAATAGACAGTAGCGCCTGGCAACCTCACCGTCAGCGTCACTACTTCCTGTCCAATTTTATTTTTATGAGGCTTTTGCAGAGTCACAGTAAAATGAATAAATATTTAAAGATCAGGCTGTGGGTGGATGTCACTGGAAACATGTTAAAAACTACACAAATAAAATGAATACTTGCTCATTTTGAGGCATAATACATATTAAAGACAACACCACTAACTGAAGGACATATAAAAATAATCGGGACGTCATTATTTGGACTAATAGGTCGTTTATTTCATGTTTTCTGACTTTAATGAAAGACATGGATAGAATTTTGTTTAATCATGATATAGCAGGAGGGATTCTGTTTTAAAACTCAGCACAACTTCCTGTAATTTCCCAATTTTTTCAAACCGTTACAACCTGTCACATGTACTTTAAGTGTGGTTCTTTACAAACACATGATACTTTTTCATATTAAAGTGTCCGAACCTGCTTAAAAATACAAAATCTAAGCCATGCTACTCGACTGTTCCTTCTCTCTTACACTGCGGTGGATATAAGTGCTTTGACATTTGGCTTGTTTCACTGTTGTTCTTTAAAAAGCTCCTCTGCCTCTAATCTGCTGCAGTCTGCTTCCTGTGCGCAGTAACCCAAAGGTCTCCACACCAGTCATTCTTTTAATTATTTAGACGAAACAATGCCCCTGTGTCTCCATGGGGTCTAACTCTGTAGTTTAGACTTTGACAAACATGTTCAGAGATGTCCCTGTGTGTCAGATGCCCTCCCTGTGTCTTCTTTGGGTCTTATTCGGTGTAAAAGCTGCAAACTCTGTAGCTTAGACCTCTGCAAACATGTCCTGAAATACATGGGATTGTCAAATATTGTCCTGATTTTAAACAAGTTCACGATCTATAATTTGAAGATGTCGTGATTTCAGATGGAGAGCAGGGGCCAGTATAACTCTTCTTACCTCCAGCGTTGACGGCTTGTTCTGCCCGTCTCCTCTCAGGTCCTCCGGCCTCAGCACGCCTCTCCGGCCCGCGGCGCTCAGACCTCCATGGACGCGCTGTCTCCGTTCTTTAAGAAGAAGGCTCACATCCTGGAGGTCCTGAGGAAGATGGAGGAGACCGACCCGCTCAAGTTCCACCCCTCAGCAGCCAGTCTGTCCTTCTGCGACTACAGCCAGGTGCTCAAGTCCACAGGTGAGACACGAGACCGGGACTAGACCGGGACTAGACCAGGACTAGACCAGGACTAGACTGAGAGCTAGACCAGGACTAGACCGGGGACTAGACCAGGACTAGACTGAGGGCTGGACCAGGACTAGACCAGGGGGGACTAGACCAGGGACTAGACCGGGACTAGACCAGGACTAGACCGGGACTAGACTGAGAGCTAGACCAGGACTAGACCAGGACTAGACCGGGACTAGACTGAGAGCTAGACCAGGTCTAGACCAGGACTAGACTGGGGATAAATCAGGACTAGACTGAGAGCTAGACCAGGGACTAGACCAGGGACTAGACCAGGGACTAGACCAGGGACTAGAACCGGGACTAGACCAGGACTAGACCGGGACTAGACTGAGAGCTAGACCAGGACTAGACCGGGGACTAGACCAGGACTAGACTGAGGGCTGACCAGGACTAGACCAGGGACTAGACCAAGGACTGGACCAGGGAGTAGACCAGGACTAGACCAGGGACTAGACCAGGACTAGACCAGGGACTAGACCAGGACTAGATCAAGGACTAGACCGAGGGCTGGACCAGGACTAGACCAGGGACTGGACTAGGGACTAGACCGGGATGGACTGGGGGACTAGTCCGGGGGATAAATCAGGACTAGACTGAGGGCAAGACCAGGGACTAGACCAGGGACTAGACCAGGACTAGACTGGGAATAAATCAGGACTAGACTGAGAGCTAGACCAAGGACTGGACCAGGGAGTAGACCAGGACTAGACCGGGGACTAGACCAGGACTGGACCAGGAACTAGACCAGGAACCAGACCAGGGACTAGACCAGGGACTAGACCAGACCAGGACTGGACCAGGACTGGACCAGGAACCAGACCAGGGACTAGACCAGGGACTAGACCAGGACTGGACCAGGGACTGGACCAGGACTGGCCCAGGGACTGGCCCAGGGCCACCAGGGACTAGACCAGGGACTGGACCAGGATTTGGACCAGGACTAGACCAGGACTAGACCAGGACTTCACCAGGACTTCACCAGGGACTAGACCACGGACTGGCCCAGGGACTAGACCAGAGACCGGACCAGGACTGGACCAGGATCGGACTAGGGACTAGACCGGGGACTGGACCAGGACTGGACCAGGACTGGACCAGGGACTCAACCAGGGGCTAGACCAGGGACTAGACCAGGACTAGACCAGGACTAGACCAGGACTAGACCAGGGACTAGACCAGGGACTAGACCCGGACTAGACCAGGACTAGACCAGGACTAGACCAGGGACTAGACCCAGGACTAGACAAGGACTAGAACCAGGACTAGACCAGAACTAGATCGGGGACTGGATCAGGACTAAACCATGAATTAACAGCAGTAAAATCAGATTAACACTGGTCTGATGTACTTTACTAAATCCTTGTCTCCGTGGAGATGTTATGGCTTTGTCTTGAATAAAAAATGTTCCGCACTGCACTAATTAACATAGATATCTCACGATTACCCAAACCTTTACCTTTTCAGAAGCCGTCCTGGCCTCAGCCGACCCTCACTCTCTGCAGTGTAAACCCCACCACACCCACACCCACTGCCACTGCACCCGCCCCGAGACAGAGCACCCACAGCTCAACGGGGACGGCGCCCAGTCCGAGGAGGCCACCAAATGTTGCTCCCCACTGCAAGAGGAGTCCCCCCGAGAGCCCCCCGAAAGCCTGCAAAAGTGTGTGTGGGTCCAGCAATGCACAGAGAGGAGGAGGAGGAGGAGGAGGAGCTACGGCCTCATCGGGCGACGGTCCCGTGGGGAAGAGCAGAGCAGGAGCAGAGGCTGTGGGCACCTCCAAACAGAGCTCCAGGACTGAGCCTCAGCTGCAGCAGAGCGACCCAGGGGAGGAGGCTGGGACTGGTGGAAGAGAGGAAGGACTGGAGGGTGCACAGGTGAGGACGATTTTAACGGTGTAACGCTTTCAAGGTTCATAATACTGACTTGTATTTGTGTATTTCACTTTTAATAGTTGTGAAAATTATGTAATAAAAATGGTTAATACTAAGTCAGCCATCTTTATGTTTCCACAGGACCCAGACACAGGAGGCGCCGTCCCAGAGGAGCTGACCGGTTTCTCCGCCTCCACCCACCCCTCCATCGAGTCCGACCCCACCTCCTCCCCCCTCATCCCCGAACGAGACACCTCCGACCCCCCCTCTGTCCGCGCCTCCTCCTCCATCAGCCCCAGCCCCTCCTGTCTCAGCGACGTCAAAACCGTCGCCATCAACTCCCCCTCCAAACTCCTGAAATTCCTCAAGATTCCAAACATCACGGAAAAATGCCAATCCAATCCCAATGCATCCGCGGTCCGCTTGAGCCCGCAGCTTACCCGAAATTCCCGAATTCCCTGTCGCACAAATAACTACGAGGTTTACCATTCTCCGGTACCGACGAGGAGAGCGACTACTACGGAAAGGTGTAGGCAACCTCCGCCGCCTCCAACCAGATCGGAATCGTATCCGGCAACGCACTCTGCTCCGACTTCTCCGCCGCAATCCGAGGATGCGCTTCCCGAAAAAGACTACGCGAGTCCGGCTAAAGCAAAGATGGTCGCTCCTTCCACCAACACTGCTGCTGCTGCTACTACTACTATTACTACTCCGGTTTCGTTGAAAATCTCGCAAGCAATTCCGCATTACGAGAACATTTGCGACATCCAGACAGGCGTGGCGAAAGGTGGCGAAGTTGGGGTAGAGAAAAGGACAATCCCGCAAATCAAAACGGGCGTAGGAGAACGAAAGTTGGTCAAATCGTTACCGGAATCGGTTTTAAAAGCATCAAATGAACGGAAACAGTCCTCGTCTTCGACAACTGATACCACATCGGACGACGAGGATTCAGATAGTCCCGTTTGGGTCAACCAACAGAGCTTGCCCACTTCTGTCAACCCGTCCTCAAAGCACAAACGGCTAACTTTGCACGACCGATTGAGAAGCAAGATTCGAAAGATGGGTTTGCTGGTTCGATTCCCGTGGCAACGCAACCTCCTCCGCCAACAAGAAGGTCCGAGGCGTCGTCCATACCCAAACGACCTAGCGTAGTAGCAGTACGATCACAAGGCGATCCAAGCCAACACGCATTCAAAGAGCGGTTAGCGGCGTTGGGTAAGCTAAGGAGTTCAGAGGACTTGCAAGTTGGCATGAAACATGTGGAGACTGCGAGTTTTGGCGAAGCTATCGAAGAACGAAATGTCAGGACGGTAGATAGACAACAAGTTACTGAAATCCAAAAAGAGGAGGTGAAGTTTTCAAAATATGCAGAATCGGATGGGAAAAAAGTGAACGAAAGAGGTTTAAAATATGCAACCCCAATGTTTGAGCAAGGCATGAAATCTCAGCAACCACCAGCAGGAGGCGCGAAGCAGGAGTTAGCGAAGTCAGACGGTTCGAAAAGTAAAATTGGTCTTCCTTCTCCCATAACGGACGCTCCACAGGTTCTACGCAATAATATAAAATGCCCCGGATCGTTGAACTTAGCATACAATGTGAAAACGACGAGTAGTCCGAACAAAATCCCGCCAAAGTCGCCATCGAAACCGTGTCCGAGTTCTGTTCAGAGGATGAGTAAGGCGCCCGAAACGCCGAGGTATTCGTCCAAATCGGAAGAACGAACGAAAATTAGCGGGAAAGGCAAGAAAAATCCCATATTTGGAGATAGCTTACCTCCTCCGCCACCCAAGCCACCCGTCGAAATCCAACCGGAGAAGCCAGCGCAACCGGCGACGAGCCCGCAGTCCGCCATCGAGCAAAAAGTTATGAAAGGAATTGAAGAGAATATGTTGAAAGAGCAAGACAAGGTCGTGCAAATCGGGGAGGTGAAACAAAAAACATCCAACGGCATCGCGAGCTGGTTCGGTTTGAAAAAAAGCAAGCTCCCAGCGCTTAGCCGCAAGGCCGACGGCGTTAAAGCCAAAGACGAGAAGCGGGAGTGGAAGATAAACATACCGTCCGTGGGCAGGGACTCGGTCAAAGTGGCGAGCCGGTGTAAGGAAGGCGTGGAGGGGCTGAACATATCGACGCTGATGGAGAAAGCGGAGGGTCTTCGGAGGGCGCTGGAGGAGGAACGGCAGTTTGTGGAGCGACAGAGCAGGGGGCATTCGTGTGAAGTGGTGATGGACCAGAGTCAGGGGCAACTCGCCGTCATGTACAGAGGGGGGCGCTCTGACAACTTCATGCAACAGCTGCTCAACAGGTGAGGAAGGGGCGGGGAAGGTAAAAGGACTCATTTTTTAACAGATCTAGAAGGTTTGCAGCAATTAGTTTCTACGTTTCATCACAACTTTCAGAGACCAGAGCGGAGTTTTCCCCATCAACAACTCGCATGCTAACAGTGCACTTCCTGATGATCACACAATGAACGCTTTATAATCAGACACACTGACTTATTTTGACCTCAAGAGCTGCTTATAGAATATATCTTTGCTGGTACAACACGTTTTGCTCAAATACATGTAGAAAAATCAGGTCTTTAAAGGTCGTATATTACACAAAAATGACCCTTGACTTGAGCCAGGTGGCGCCGTAGAGCGACATGTCGTCTGTCGTAGTTGTAGTTTTCAAGTTAACAGCTCCTTTTTTATCTTTAGTTCAGTTGTAGATTGGCATTTCCAGAGCTTCAGATGATCCAAATGATTCTAGTGAAGGTGGAGTTTAAAAACACGGTGGAGCACTTCCTGTATCACCACATGATGACATCACAAGGTGGAACAGAGTGTTTTCTGACATGTTGCGAAGTTGATTTTGTTTCCTGTTTTTCTCAGAGTGGACGGTAAAGACGTGGTGTGTCTGCCCCAGCGGCGTCTCTCCTTCGACTGTAAAACCTCCAAACCCATGTTCCACAGCGACATCCTCCACAGCCGCGACGACATGGAAAAAGTACGGAATGAGGCTTTAATAAACAGATATTTAACTGACAGACGACAAGGAAAAGTGACGTAATGAGGCTTTAAATCACAGACATGTAACTGACAGGGACGACGTGGAAAAGTGACGTAATGAGGCTTTAAATCACAGACATTTAACTGACAGAGACGACATGGAAAAGTGACGTAATGAGGCTTTAAATCACAGATATTTAACTGACAGGGATGACATGGAAAATCACAGACCCGTAATGAGGCTTTAAATGACACAGAGGCTTTTAACTGACAGGGACAGACGACAAGGAAAAGTGACGTAATGAGGCTTTAAATCACAGACATGTAACTGACAGACGACGTGGAAAAGTCACGTAATGAGGCTTTAAATCACAGATATTTAACTGACAGGGACGACATGGAAAAGTGACGTAATGAGGCTTTAAATCACAGATATTTAACTGACAGGGACGACATGGAAAAGTGACGTAATGAGGCTTTAAATCACAGATATTTAACTGACAGGGATGACATGGAAAAGTCCCGTAATGAGGCTTTAAATCACAGATATTTAACTGACAGGGACGACAAGGAAAAGTGACGTAATGAGGCTTTAAATCACAGATATTTAACTGACAGACGACATGGAAAAGTGACGTAATGAGGCTTTAAATCACAGACATGTAACTGACAGGAACGACATGGAAAAGTGACGTAATGAGGCTTTAATAAACAGATATTTAACTGACAGAGACGACGTGGAAAAGTGACGTAATGAGGCTTTAAATCACAGACATGTAACTGACAGGGACGACATGGAAAAGTGACGTAATGAGGCTTTAAATCACAGATATTTACCAGCAGGTGGAGGTGAAAATGGGGTTTATCGACAAAAAGGCGTCTGAAAATAATCGATTAAAGATTTTACTCAAACACGCACGAATCAGAGGCTCAGTGAGGAGAAAACAAATGGTTAAAACTTCTGAAAAGTCTTTTTTTGGTGATTTAAACGTGTGGTTTGTTTTTCAGGCGACAGAGAGAATCGCAAACGTCACGTCCGATGAGAATCTGGCCGACTCAGTCCAGCACTTTGCAGGTGAGGAAACGCACAGATCCTGCTCGCAAATGTAGTGACGTAAAAGCAAAAAGTATCCGCTGTAAAATTGATTTAAGTAAAGTACAAACACCTCAAAACTCTACTTAAGTACAGCACTTTACTTCATTACCTTCCAGTTCCCAAAAAAACCTTTTACTTCCACGAAATGCTAACGATTTGTGATAAAAGTTGGAGCTGTATCGTCTCCAGATGGACATAAAGGCCACACTTAAAACTGTTGTTCTGCTGCGTTTTTGCTGCTGCAGTTCTTCGATCCGTCGCCTTCGGGTTGTTAAAAATACCAGATTGTATTGATGAAGTGTTGCGGGAGCTGCTTTTATGTAAATACTTGTTTTATGTCTTGTGTCTAAACTCTCCCGGGGACGGCAGACGGAGCGGAGAGTGCAGCTAAATCTGGACCACGCCGTCTTTTCTCTTTGGGATCAATACAATCTGTGTCTTTGTTTTAAATAAATAAATAAAAAACAAATCGATTCTGCGAAGGTCGTTCCAGAGCGTCGGGGTCGGGAGGGACAGCGGGCGACAGTTAGGAGAAACTTTAAAAAACAAATGTGTCTGAACTAAAATCATAAAACAGTCAAAAAAGTCCCACATTTTAGACGTGTCCATAGCAACAGGAGGATAACATGTTACCGTGGCGACCGGAGCTTCCTCATCACCTCCGTCCCTCCCGACCCGACGGTTTTAGAGTTTTATAAAAGTGATGGATGTGCAGACGGACGGAGACGAGGAACAAAAAGCGAATATTTCACTTTGGAATTAATGATGTTCCTCTTTCTTTCTCCTCCCTCGCTCTCCTCTTTCCCCCACTCATCTCCCTCTATCTCCTCCTCTCTCTCCCTTGCTCCTCTCTCCTTCTCTCCTCTCTTGTCCTCCTCTGTCTCTCCTCCTCCTCCCCCCCCCCCTCCTCCTCTCTCCTCCTCCCTCCTCCTCCTCTCCTCCCTCTCCCTCTCCCCCCTCTCCTCCCTCCCCCTCTCTCTCCTCCTCTCTCTCCTCCCCTCTCCCCCTCTCTTCCCTCCTCCCTCTCCCCCCTCCTCCTCTCTCTCTCTGCCCCTCCCCCCTCCTCCCTCTCCCCCCTTTCTCTCTCCCCCTCCTCTCCCCCTCTCCTCCTCCTCCTCCTCTTTTTCTCTCTCCTCTTTCCCCCTCTCCTCTCCCCCTCTCCCTCCCCCCTCCTCCTCTCCTCTTCTCTCTCTCCCTCTCTCTCTCTGCCCCCCCCCCCCCCCCCCCCCCTCTTCCTCCCTCCCTCCCCCTCTCCCCCTCTCTCCCCTCTCCTCCCTCCTCCTCTCTCCTCTCCTCTCTCCTCCTCTCTCAGCGGGCTCGGGTGCTTCCACATACACCCTGGACAGTGGCATCGGGACGTTCCCGCTCCCCGAGTGCAGCAGCGGAGCCGCCGGCCGAGGCCTCCACCACGGCGCCTCCCCGGGCCGAGCGAGCAGGAGGTCCAGGACTCTGGAGAGGGAGGCTCCATCGCAGGACGAGTGCTACGCCCCACACAAAGCCCTGCTGCCCTCCGCTCCGTACGGGCACACGCAGGAGGCAGGACCGCCGGACTCATCAGAGAAGGTACAGGCAGGGGGCGCTGTTTCTAAATATTTTCCTTTCATTTTTCCAGAGCATTTAGAACGACTCTTCCGACATTAATCTGAGCAAATACAGCACCGAGGAACGAACCCTCATTGTACAGTGGTACTTTGAGTCACATGGGTCAAATTCACAAACCCAGCAGTGTCACCGTTGACATTTTAATACCAGAGATGCCCCGAGTGTAAATGCCATTAAAGGAATAATAAGTGTTTTTCACAGACAGGGGGCAGTATGTGATCTCCACAGACCTGACTCGTCCTGATTTCTTCCTGTGGGTCTATCTTAAAGAAAAGGTGTTTGTGAATAAACCTCAGACAATAAACGACTTAAAACGTAACATCGAGGATCAAATAAGAGCCATAAGCCCGAAATGCTTTAAATGTTCTGTAAAGTGTGTTGGATCAGGCTGTTCAGAGACAAACATAAAATGGTGGACACTTAAAAAACATTATTTTTACTTCCTCTAGTTTAAGTAGTGATAAGTTCAAGTGTAAGTGAACAATTATAACCGTATATATTGTCAAAAATCTGGGAAGGTTCAGTTTAACTCCTGCTAAAATTTGGTGAGTATAACTTAAGAATTAAAGGAGCTACTGAAGATTTAAAAGTGTCAGTGACTTTTGTTTGTATAAATGGACGTAGCTAACCTGCCGTCGTGATCCAAATAGAAAGTGAACATGAGCTGCACTTCTAGCTCCACCGACTCGGGTCCATGTCTCTCTGTTACTGCTGCAGAGCTTCGTCTTTTGGGTCTTAAATGTTCGTATTAACCCTCTACATGATCCTGGGGTTTGTATTTTGCTTTTGTGTCTGTAAATCAAGATACGCATTAGCAAAAGGTTTGATTGACAGCGTTGCTAAGGGCGTGACTGTCCACAGCCTCGCTCCTGATTGGCTCTTTGGTTGCTATGATACTCTGTCGGAATTTCTAATATGAAATACATATTAATACACCTGCTCCAGCCTCGATGAGCTTCATTTGACTGGAGCCGGAAGCTGTGGGTGACGTCTCGCTCCTTTATTCCTCGTCTTTACTCCGTCTGAAGTGTCTGAGTCAAACTGTAAACCGCAGAACTCGTCCTGAATCCTGCTTCTTTTGTGTTTGTTCTCAGATAAAGAGGGAGCGGGTGTCTTTTCTCCGCGCACAAAGACCTGGACGTTCCCAAACCTGAAGGCTCCGGCCGGCCCCGCTGAGGTGTACCTGGCCGTGGAGGAAGAGGAGGAGGAGCCTCTGCCCTACAGCTCCCCCTACAGAGCGGTGGGTGTAACATAACAGTCTTTTTCAAATACAGACGACCTGGTTTATGGTAAATATCTCTGTCATCTCTGGGTCTATCCACATGAAACAAGAACTGGCACAAAGTTCAGCGTCTTCTCCAGCACAAATATAACGAAACTGATTTTTTTTACTTGACAGGAGTTGGAAAAAAAACTCATGATCTGGCCTCAGTTCAAAATGTGAAACGCTGCATTTGTGTTTGGATGTGAAACAGAAGCCCGGGGTCACGTTGGCGAGATGCTTTTAGAGCGATGCATTTTTAAACCAGCGCTCGCGTCTTATGTAATAAAAACACTTTCTGACTTTACAAATTATTTATGTGCTGATTCACACATGGATGAAGCTGAAGCTGAAGCTGAAGCGTTACGTAAGGACAGTGCAGAAAAACTCATCTATTTCACAGCAGCATTACGTACTTTTCCACATGTTTATATCACATTATTCGACATTTATATTCTTTTAACTCATTTTTTTATAACTTAAAGGTGCATTATGTAATTAAGATGTTATTGCTTTACCTGGAATGTTCCACAGTCGGGCATTAGTTACCTTCAAGTACATTAAAAACATTTGTATTTCACATGTATTGTTACTGTGAGCTCGCCTCTGCACAGATCTGACCCAGTTTTACAGTGGAACATTCCAGTCAAAAAACATCTCCATGGAGACAAAAAAGAAAAGTTACATAATGCAGCTTTAATATTACAAAAAGCCCATTACTATTTAAACTCTGGTGCTCATGGATTTTGTCTTTCTGTTTGACTTGACTTGACTTCAGAATATTTATTATGATTTGAGCGTTTTTTTTAGGGACTGAAAAATCTGTAAAAATAAGTAAAAAATCTGTAAAAATAATATTTACAGGCTGATTTTGACGTTTAATGTTGAAAATCACATTCTATTGTTTAAAGAAAGAGTTTTTATGATCATCGTGGCAGGAAAATGACCCAGAAATACTTCCAAACTCAGATTTTTATGTCCAAATGATCATTTTAGAAGCTGTTTTTAGACATTATTTTAAGAAAAGGTCGATTAGTGTCTGATTTGAGAGAGTTTTGACAATCAAACTGGCAACGCTGCATCACTTTTTCAAACGCAGAAATGCTTGACCATAGCGTTGTTGTTTTTCATTTCAGAACCTGAAGCCGAGCGGCCCCTCCTCCAGCCGCTCCGTCGACCCAGGCAGCCTGCCCGTCCCGGCCCAGACCGGAGTGAGCCGTCGGGGGAAGAGTCGCGCTCCGAGTGTCCCTGAGATGAACCAGCCCGGCCTGGACCCTCTGTCTCCCAGCCGACCCCAGAACCTCGAGACCCCCGAGTCCCTGAGCGACTCCCTGTACGACAGCCTCTCCTCCTGCGGCAGCCAGGGGTGAACCGGGAGGGGGGCGGGGCCAGGGACCCGGGGGCGGGGTCTCGGGACTTTGAAACGTCAGGATTACAGTTCAGATGGAGGGCAGCGAAAAACGATTATGGACATATGAGGAACAGAGGTCGAAGAGATTTCCACACTTCAAACTCCGCCCCTGCAGCCAGACGTTTGTAGAGAAACACCTGGCAGCTCTGTGTGATGTCACGTAGTACTTGAAATTGCAGTATGGAGGCCACTAGAGGCAGGACGCACCGATTGTTACACATTTTTGACCAGAAAGCTACAAATTGACCTACTTTGCACTAACATTGCAAAAGAAAACCGCAAGAAACAGTCGATTAAACACCGTGTTACACAGTTTAGCAGCAAAAAAAAGTGTTTAGCTCCACTTTAATATTTGCCTGTCCAGCCAAAACCGCAAAACCACAAAACCGCTCGCTCCAACAGCTACTTTACAAACACGAGCGAGTCTGAAACCATGTCCTGTCTCCTCGATTTCACAGAGAAACTCGAGGACGCAGGCGGATTACCCAAATGAGAGACGCACGGTCCATTAGCGTCAAAACCAACATGGCGGCTAACGAGGGAAACAGACAAAAAAAACAGAAGAAAAACAGATGTGGCACGAGTTCGCGTCTGGACTCGGCTGGTCAGGCAAAGTTAACCGTGCACTGTGTAACTTTTCTGCTCGTCTCCATGGAGATGTCTTTCCTTTGCCTGGGTGTTCCACAGTGAAATATCGAAGCGTATCTTGCATTTTCAGAGCTTAAAAAAAAAAGAAAAAAGACAAGTCCTAGTCGTGTCACCTGCTTGTCTCCATGGAGATAGATACATTAAAGCCTTACAGTGGAACATCTACATCGAGACAAGAAGGTGACAGACCCTCCACCTGAAAAGTTACACAGTGGATCTTTAGAATTTGCTGCTTAAGAGTAAAAATGCATGATGTCTCGCTCAGCACAAACCGACAGAGGTGAATATTTTTGGTGCTACTCGTCAAGCACATTTAAATATATAAATAAGTCTTTGCTTTTAACCTCACTTCCTGTACAGCGCCCCCTGCCCTCCATCTGACACTCTGCCCGCGACTTCATTCAAAAAACGATGAATGCAACCGATTCGAACGTCGACTCCCAACTTTACTGTGATGCTGCTGCTCCATCTTCGAGGACGAAAACTGAACTGAAAACCTTGTGGTAACGCGCCGCTGGTCGTGTCACTTTTGGCTCTATCGCAACTGGAAAAAGCTCCTCAGGATTCAAACAAGCCCAAAGCCACTCCAATAAAAAAAAAAAACACAAAAAACAAAAACGTCAAATCTTTTTTCGCAGTTTGACGACGACCTTTTGACCTTCGACATTCGACCTTTGACCTTTCACGTGTACAGGACTGAAGCACAACGACCCTGATGTTCTTGTCGGCGTTTTAACTTATTTATCAAAAACGGCAAAGCTGAAATGTAAATGTTTAAATGACTTGAATTCAGAATATTTATTAAGATTTGAGACTGAAAAATTTGTAAAAATACATTTAAAAAATCTGTAAAAATGATATTTTCAGGCTGATTAATGTTGAAAATCAGATTCTGTTGAGTTTTTCTGATCATCGTGGCATCGGAGTCGTGTTTTATTTTGGAATTATCGGGAAAATGATCCAGAAAAACGTCCAAAACTCGTGAATATTTTGAATTCAAGTCATTTGAACTCACGTTTTTGCAGTTTTTGGTTCACCTGGAGGAAAACTGTCAAGTCAGTTACAATTTCACAGACAAATGTATTAAAAAACACAGCTCCTTTTTATCGAATGTCCAAGATTTTGAACCGGTATAATGTAAAAAAAAATCTGTTTAAATGTTTTTGTTTTTACGACCGCTGATGGTTGGACTAAAGTCTGTTTTAAAAGATGACGTTTTAATATATTGCAGCAATAATAACCCAAGAGAAATGGCTCCGTTGTTCCATGAATATGTAACTGTAATGATTTTTATTATTTATTTATTTTCATTTTTTGTACTTCGTGGAATCTGTTTCGCTTCGATTTTTGTTCCAAACCCGTCCGTCCCGTAGACAATAGAGGTCCGATGTACCTACTGCCGTTTTTTCAACTTTCTAATAAAAAACTTTTGATTTAACCAGGTGTGTGACGCGTTTTATTTCATTTTAGCCAAAGAAATTGACTCGTTTTGTGACGCCAGCGATAATGCAACACTGCGGAACATTTCAAACCGTGAAATAACCATGGAGACAGGAAAACAGAGTCCTTCTGCTGAAAAGTACAAAATCCACAACCCTCCCCATCCCGTCCTCTCCAGCCGACCAGGAAGTAAACTATCAACTGTTACCTAGCAACCATAATGTTCCACCTCCCATCTGCTCGTCTCCATGGAGACGTGATCGCTTTGCCTTGAAAGTCCCACAGTAAGGCATTAATTTGTGTTTTCATTGAGAATCGGGTCAAGCACAAGCTCAAATTACAGGTCAGATCTGTTGAGAAGCGAGCTGCTGCTGTTATTATAGAGCACGTGTCAAACTCAAGGCCCGTGGGCCAAATGTGGCCCACCACGTCATTTTATGTGGCCCACGACAAAATAAACTGTTTGTCAGGAGATACAGTTACAGCTATTTTTTCATATCTTTGCAAATCCACATGCAATATTTGTAACTTCAATAAGTAATATAGAAAAAAAAAATAGTTGCATTTATTTTACATTTGGTTTCATTTAGATACATTTATCTTAGTTACATCTGACTCTTTGAGAGCGGCCATTTTGTTGAAGTGGCCTCAGTGAAAGTGAGTTTGACACTTCTGTTATAGAGCATTTAAAACATCGATACGTCTAATGCCGTACTGCGGAATATCCCAAGCCAATTGATAATATTTACATGAAGACAAGCGGACGACGAAACAAACGAGACGAGAAAAGTTACACGGTACATCCCCAAACGAAACTAAAACACATCCAACCAGGAAGTAAAAGCCTCACTTTAACTTCAGTTCTGCCTCAAACTGGGTCAAAGCTCGTTACTTAGCAACCGTAACATTTACACAGGTCAAAACTGGTCTAAATGACTAAATAGTTAAAGCCATACTTCAGAACATTCTCCATGGCGATATAGGTTTTAAGTCGGGTTTGTGGAGATGCAAGCCCACTCGCTGTAAAGACGAGTTTTCCACTGCGACAGACACGAGCAGGTTTCTGTTTTAGTCGTGGAAACAAAAACAAAACCAGGAAGTTAAGTTCAACACATTTATTTGAGCAAATGTATCAAATTATTAGTTTCAATTTTACATCAATAAAATAAAGTTTTTCACAGTTTACACTTCCAAAAACCAGGTCACTTCACATCATTTGGCAAACTAAAAACCTACAAACGATGAATTTACACGGGCCAAAAAGGATGCACTCTCTCTCCCCTCCCCACGTCCGGGTTCAGACCGACTTCCACACCACACGCTCCGCTTCAGTGCAGCTTTTAAAGAGGCACTGCGGAACTTTCCAGACGGAGGAGCCGCCGCCGCCGTCCGCTCGTCTCCATGGAGATGTGATTGCTTCGCCTTGAAAGTCCCACAGTACGGCATTAAACCGAGAATCGGGTCAAGCACGAGCTCAAATCTGTTGAAGCGAGCTGCGTCGCCGTTACTGTCTTAATGCCGTACTGCGGAACATCCCGAGCCAAATGATGAATATTCACATGGCGACAAGCGGGTGGCGAAACGTCAAAGTTACGCAGTACGTCTTTAAAACTTTTCGTGCGTTTCTGAGAAGTTTTGACCGCTCAGAAAGATGTTATAGTTAGTTTTGAATTGTTAGTTGCTACGGAAACTGTCCTAACATTTGAAGTAATGATTTATGCAATACAAAAATAGACCAGCAGATGGCGCGAGGAGTGAACCGAGGAGTGAAGCGGGTTGAACTGCTAGCGTACGCGTGATGGTTAGCCTGGTAGTGGTTTATAAAGTTTAAACGATTAGCGCTTGGACTCGTAAAAACACAGTCCGAGCACTTCCTGGATACCACCTAGTGACATCACAGGGTGGGACTTGGGAGTTTTGAGCTGCGGAGAGGGAGACGGACAAAACATCCACAGAAATCCGCAAATTTTGAGAAGGAAAACAAAAAATTAAGTTTGAAGCTACAGCTAAAGCCGATTAGCAAACGACGTCACGTAAAAGGAAAATAAAGTTTATAATTTGAAAAGTTTACCAAAAATTTATTACAAATATCCAAAATCAATCCCCATAATTTAACCAAATAATGAGCGAATTTTAATGCGAATTCTGGACCAAATTTTCCAAGATTTCAAAGTTTCATCCCGAGTTTTTAACATTTACACAAACACGTTTCTTAAGTCGAAAATAATCACAAAAAAAACCTAGTTTACGAGTTTAAATCAGAAATAATGCATCGCCACGACATCATCGGCCCCGCCTCCTTCTGAGAATCACCGGGTTAAACGACGAAACGAAAAGGAGCAAATTATAAATAGACAAAAAATTAGATAGAACATAGAACAGAGACAATACTACGCAGCAAAAACTAAACGAGATCGGATTCAAAATGACTTCATACGACAGATTTTGTAGTTTTGACGAGTTCAGATTCAGATCGAGGTTAAATTGAGACAGAAATATGTGACTTTAACAAACTAAATGTGTCTTTGTCGAGTTTTTAATCCCTGGAGCTGCTGTTTTCACCCCAACAACAGTTTTTTCCTCAACACGTGAAAGAAAAGAGTTCAGTTCTGTGTCTGATGGTTTCATTACTGTCCCTGTGGCGTCTCTGTTCACCTGTTTAACGCCGTTTTATTTCATTTTCTTCGTTTTAGAGTCAGGGACAAACTAAATATTTCGCAGAGTTACAGACGTTTTAGTTTTAGTGTTTTGAGTTTATCGACTCTGGAGTAATGTCACCACTCAAAAAGTCCCAAAGGTCGTTACGTCATCTACAAAACCTCTACATCCGAGTTTTAATTCACGACAAAATTAAAAACCGATAAAATAAAACAAGTTTGACTTTAATTTCATTTCAGGTGTAAAAAAAAAAAAAATCTCTTAAAACCTGTGCAGCTCTTTTGGTGCTCGCTGCCGTGTCGTTTTGCCTGGAAAATCCCACAGTGCGGCATTAAACTCGTCGTCATGGAAACGATAAGGAGACGCCACCAGGTCTACTCACGGGTCAGCTCTGGGGAGAGGCGGGTCCGCTCACAGTGCATGTTTTTAAGGCGTTTTTGAGCAATAAAAACAGCACTAATTGAATAAATGTAAGATAAACGTGTAATGCCATAGTGTGGAACATTCCAGGCAAAGCATTGTGATGAACCCCCACCAGGAAAGTTACACAGTGCACCTTTAACTGGTCAAAACTACAAAAAAAAACTACAAAAAAGAAGTGTATGGCACTAAAAGAAACTGAAAACCTGCATAAGCCTGATCTACACCCCCCTCTAGAGGCCGAGCTCAGTCACTGCGGCGTTAGTCTAGTTTTTAAATTGTAAACTTACATTCAGTTTGGCTGCTGTTTCAAACCAAAGATTAGTTTATTTCTTGGAACGAACCCAGAACGGTTTAAAGACAAAAAGTGAAATTTGAGTTGTGCATTTTGGAGTTTATCAAAACAGATTTACTTCTTCTCCTTTCTCTTGTCCTGCAAAAAAAAAAAAAAAAAAAGACAAAATTAGACCATTTCAAGTTGTAATTTGGTCTAATTAAACCCGCACATGCATCACTACTGTTTGTTCACTACACTCCAGGTCTGACATTTAAAGCCACAGGATGGAACTATCTCCATGGTTTAATTTTCTATTTCCATAAAATAAAGCAGATGATCCACCTCCAGAAAGTTACACATTGTACCTTTAAGTGAGTGATTTCTCTGAGCAGTGGGTTAATTAGAAACATCGAAGATCCCTTTAAAAAGTCACATTTACATAATCCTCCTGTTTGTTTTTACTGTTATACGAGCGTCAAACCAGCTCAAACTCAGTAAACACAGACTGGAGTCGAACGTGGGGCTTAAACCTCCAGCAGACTCAGATTCAGTTTGTGCCGAGCTGCTGCCTGAAGATCACACATTACACTTTATATAAACACTTTGTTTTGTACAGTTTTCTCTTCACACAGTGTTTCTGATCCAGTCTGAACTGAAACACGATGTGGAAAAGTCTGGAGTAAATTTAAAAATTGTATCATTTGGGAAAAATACTCAGAATCAGCCCTGTACATCAGCAGTTTATCGGCTGTTGGTTTCTCTGCATCGGCAATAAAAAAAAAAAAAAAACATCAGTTGATCTCTAGTATGTGCTCGATAAAAACTTTGCAGCCGATAGCGTCACATCTCCAAAGAATGTTGATGCTATCTGTAGGCACTGCTCTGTGTTAAAGGTAAAGCTCAGATTAAAGTCTCAGTCTGTTTTAGCTGGAAGTGCAGCAGGTGAGCAGATTTGTCCCTCTCACATAAAACCTGTCACAAGCTCGTTAGCATTAGCCAACAGTTTTTCAGTCTCTTTTTGTTGAAAATCACATAAACTGGACCATGAACGCTCAGATTTAAACTGCACATTTTCAGGAGCCTGTGATCAGGACATTTTGTATTTTTACTTGAGTTCTTAGACAATCTTAAAACTTTTTTTGGTCACTGTAGAGATACATGTTGAACACCCCCAGTGCGAGGTCACTGCAGACGCTCTGCGACGTACCTTCTCGTTCATGGAGAGGATGACCATGAGCTTCCTGAAGATGGTGATGAAGTCCAGGAACAGGTCCACACAGTGCCTGAGATACAGAGAGAGACAGACAGAAGAGAGGAAGAGAGAGAAAGAAGAGACAGAGAGAGAGACAGAAGAGAGACAGGCAGAAGAGAAGAAGAGAGAGAAAGAAGAGAGAGACAGAGAGACACAGACAGAGAGAAAGCAGAGACAGAGAGATGGAGAGAGAGAGAAAGAGAAAGACAGACAGAGAGAGAAACAGACAGAGAAAGAGAGAGATAGACAGCGAGAGAGACACAGAGAGAGAAGAGAGAGATAGACAGAGAGAGAGAGACAGAAGAGAGAGAAAGGAGAGAGACACAGAGGAGACAGGTCAGACAGGTTTTATATTTAAACTCTAAACAAATAGTTTGTGTAAAAGCTGCAAAGGTCAAACCCATGAGTTTCTCTTTAAAGTTTATTTTCTTTGGGATTAAAACTGCACTGAGCCGTTTCAAAAGACGACAACAGAAGAAACCAACTTTTAACTTTGGCAGAGAGTCCGCTATCCTCTTGTTTCCATGGAGACGTTATCACTTTGCCTGAAATGTTCCACGGTATGGCATTAAAGTTCTCCTGGATTTATTCCTGGGCTCCAGTTTTGTGACGCGTGGGTTTGAGAATGATTAAAAAGGGTGGGGCAGTTGCCATAGCGATGAACAATTTAAATTTTTGTTGGGGGGAAAAGCCCTCAAAAGGTTTCATATAACAGGACAATGAAAACACATGAAAAAAAAAAAAACAGTTTTGAGGACTTGAGATAGTTGTTAATCTCTATGGCAACGGTCTTCCCTCATCATTACGAAACCGGTGGATGAAATGACTTTCTCCTCACAAACTGACGGACTCACCAGACGTAGTCCTTGTCTCCGTTCTCCGCCTTCTCGATGATGAGCTGAGTGTCAAACAGCACGAAGCCGCACATGACGAGCAGACCCAGGTACATGTGCATCTGAAACACAGAGAGAAAGAGAGAAGTTAAAAAGAGAATACAGAGAGGGAGAAAGAGAGAGGTTAAAGATAATACAGAGGAGTGAAAGAGAGAGACACACAGAGAGGTTAATAAACACACATGACCAGCAGACCCAGGTACATGTGCATCTGAAACGGAGAGAGAGAAAGAAAGAGAGGTTAATAAAGAGAATACAGAGAAGAGAGAGGTTAAAGATAATACAGAGAAGAGAGAGAAAGACACACAGAGAGGTTAATAAACACACATGACCAGCAGACCCAGGTACATGTGCATCTGAAACACAGAGGAAAAAGAAAGAGGTTAATAAAGAAAATACAGAGAGAGAGAGAGAGAGAGAGAGAGAGAGAGAGAGAGAGAGAGAGAGAGAGAGAGAGAGAGAGAGAGAGAGAGAGCGAGAGAAAGAAAGAGAAGAGAGGTGAGGGTTTAATAAAGAAGACACAGAGAGAGAAAGAGAGAGAGACACACAAAGGGGTAATAAAGAGAATACAGAGAGGGAGAAAGAGAGAAAGAGGAGAGAGGAGAGAGTTTAATAAAGAGAAAACAGAGACAGAGAGAGAGAAAAGAGGAGAGAGAGAAGAGAAGAGAGGGTTTAATAAAGAGAATACAGAGAAGACAAAGAGAGAAAGCGAGAGAGAGAGAGACACAAAGAGGTTGATAAAGAGAACACAGAGAGACGGAGAGAGAAAAAAGAGGAGAGAGAAGAGAGGAGAGAGGTTAGTTACTACAAAACAGAGAGACAGAGAGATAGATACAAAGAGATGAATAGAATTAACAGAGAAATAGATACAAGGGGATGACTAGAGGGAGATACAGATATAATTGATTGTGTTTGACCCTGTGTTTAATCCTCTGAGCTGCTTCTGTATTAAACATGATTTGTCCTGTACAGTGTTATGATGTCGTCTGAAACCAGCTTCATCAGTGAAATCTCTTATTCTGTGTTTAAAGTGTCTGGGACGTACAGGATGTGGAGTCTGAACTTTCACCATCAGCACGTGGTCCCTCCATGTTTGTTTGTTTGTTTGTTTGTTTGTGTGTTTACCTTAAAGATCATGACGGAGCCGATGAACAGGTTGAGCAGAGACATGACACAGAGCAGAGACAGGCCAGACATCAGAGTGCCTGAGGAACACAGAGGAAGGGGGAGAAAAGAGTTAATACAGAGCCTCGTAATAATAATAATAATGCATCAGTCTTATATGAGGCTTTTATAGACGATTCACAGTTTTGTGCTTTAGTCTTTCACTGATCAGGACGTGAGAGGGAGGTTTGGGGACGAGGGACAAGGCTCCTTTTCTCTTTATTTCTCTTTTTTCTAGGACTGTGCGATTAGTTCAAGATTCGGTCAAGTGTAACAGACAAAGATCAGCTGGAGTCTATTTAATGCAGAGGGAGGTCCACAGAGTTCACACTTTGGAGGAAGAAACGTGATTATTTTTGTGTTAAATGGCGCTGATTATAAAAGTCTGTGTGGTTTGTGGAGATTCACAGGTTGTATATATAAATTCGTCCACTTCTTTGTCGTTTGTTGCAAAAAGACAAATAAAAAACAATAGAACAATCAAGATCAGTCAATACTTTTACTGTAAAACGTTTTGATCATCATTTAAAACAAACTCAAACTTCCTCAACTCAGACTGACTTAGAGTTTAGAGCTTCATCCTGAGCAAAAGTCTGGTGTTTTCGGTTCTGTTCTGTTATATTCTGCCTTCTCTGACCTTAAAACCTTCAAATCCTCGGTTTGCACAGCCTCTTATCGTGTTATCGTTCATCTTGTGTGTGTAAGATTCCCTTTACCTCCGAGGAACAGGTAGCTGCGGCGGCGGGCGTACAGAGCGCTCAGAGTGAAGCAGATGAAGATCACGGAGGTGCCGAGGAACGCGGTCACAATGATACTGCGAGGGACACAGTGAGAGTCAGGAGAGGTGTAGTACGAGGTTTACAATAATGATACTGCAGGAAACACATGACGATTGTAGGTGTGTCAATTATATTAAAAACACAATAACCCCAGCTCCGAGGGCAGTGAGGGCCGATGACAAACCTGGGATTGATGGCGATGACGAAATCCAGAGTGGGACCGAGACCGAGGCCTGAGGAAGAAAAACATATTTAGTCTGTTTGTTTTAGTGATGTAATAAGAGTGTGGTAATAGGTTATTACATGAGGTACAACAGGAAACGCTCACGGAGGAGAGAGAGAGACAGAGAGGAAAGAGGGGGAGGGGAAAGAGGGAGGAGGAGAGAGGAGGAAGAGAAGAGAGATGGGGGAAGGGGATAGGAGAGGGGGAGGGAGAGAGAAGGAGGGAGAGAAAGAAAAACAGCATAGAGAAAAAGAGAGAAAGGGGGAGGGCGGAGGAGTGTGAGTGTTTCCTTTAAATGTGGTAAAAGACAAATTATTTATATATATATCTATATATATTCTGACCATTCTAAACTCTTTAAAATATTCACATTTAAACATTTTTGCATTGTTGCCGTTTTTCTTCTAAAAATTTGCACTGTGGCCTAGACGACCCAAAATGTGTTGTCCACATGAGGACGCCTGGTCCCAGGACGTAAAACAGTAGCATTTTCTTCAGTTCAGAATCTTCCTTTTATGTTAGATCAAACTTGGACCACTGAGGGATTTTACACACACACACACACACTCGCGCTCGCACACGCTCATACATGCTCGCGCACACACTCGCGCACACACTCGCGCACACACTCGCGCACACACTCGCGCACACACTCGCGCACACACTCGCGCTCGCACACGCTCATACATACTCGCGCACACACTCGCGCACACACTCGCACACACACTCGCACACACACTCGCACACACACTCGCACACACACTCGCGCACACACTCGCGCTCGCACACTCGCGCTCGCACACGCGCATACATACTCGCGCACACACTCACACAGACTTACACCTTTAAACGTGTTGTACCTGTGAGGAAGGCGAAGCCCGCGAGGATCCCCAGCCTCTTCTTCTCCGTCTCGGGGCTGTGAGGAGTCATGGCGAGCCACACCATCAGAGCCAGAGAGCCCAGAGCAGACAGAAGACCGCCCTGAACAAAGAGAGAGGGAGACAGCGGGGGAGAGAGGGGGAGACAGGGGGAGAGAGGGGGAGACAGGGGGAGAGAGGGGGAGAGGGAGACAAATACACATATATGAGCAGAGTTGTGCGAATAACCAATAGTCTGTTTGGACACAACAATCAGCTTGAGTCTGTTCAATGCAGAGGTCCACATCCTGTCAGATTAAAAAAAAAAACAACAGCAAAAAAAACCACTGGAGCTCAAAACAGAAAGAAAACGTAAAACAAAATCAACCTCATAATGAAAGTGAGACTAAAGATGTTATCACAGAGGGACAGGAGCCGAAATGAGGAAATAAATCAAACGTGACTGAAAAAAAACAACCTCCAGGTTTGTTTGTGATGAAGAAAACGGTTCAGATGTTACAATATATAATGTGTCTATAATGTGAATATGTGTATAATGTGTCTATAATGTGAATATGTGTATAATGTGTCTATAATGTGAATATGTGTATAATGTGTCTATAATGTGAATATGTGTATAATGTGTCTATAATGTGAATATGTGTATAATGTGTCTATAATGTGAATATGTGTATAATGTGTCTATAATGTGAATATGTGTATAATGTGTCTATAATGTGAATACGTGTATAATGTGTCTATAATGTGAATATGTGTATAATGTGCCTATAATGTGAATATGTGTATAATGTGTCTATAATGTGAATATGTGTATAATGAGTACATAATGTGTGTTTTTTTGTACCTGGAAGAGCCTGGTGACCACGTGGACGTAGGAGCCAGCGGCCGCCACAAACATACACACAGCCAGACTGGAGTAGACATTCTTCAAGTGCAACTGTGTCGAGTGAGAGCTGAGAGAAGGACAAAGAAGAGAGGAAGAGAGAGAAAGAGAGGAGGGGAGAAGGGGAGAGAGAGAGATGAGGCAGAGGAGAGGGCAGGAAAAAGAGAGAGAAGGGAGAGAGAAGGGGGAGGGAGAGAAAAACAGACAAAAAAAAAAGAAAAGGAGAAAGTAGGGGCACACAGAGATTGAGAGGGGGAGGAGAGGAGTAAGAGAGGCAGGGGGTGAGGGAAGGAGAGAGAAAGGAGGTGAGGAAGAAAGAGAGAAAGAGGGGGAGATTTCAATCATCAAAACAGTGAATATGTCAAATGTACAGAATAAATAACTCTCCCTTTTTTAAACAAAACTAAAATCATTGTCATAAAATAATTGTCTAACAAACAAAAACTCTCTTGCCGATATATCGAATCGATACTGCATCCCCCAAATGTAGAACCTCGATATACAGATATTTAGCACGTCATAATCAGGCTATTTTTACACAACCTCATCATAACCTCTGCTCCGTCCCAGTTAAACTCGGGGTCAGACCGGGACAAGACATCTCAAACCAAACACCATCTCAGATAACCAACTAAACCGGGTCTGAACCGGATCTGAACCGGGTCTGAACCGGGTCTGAACCAGGACTAAACCAGGACTAAACCAGGACTAAACCAGGACTAAACCAGGACTAAACCAGGAGCTAAACGACAACAGGATGGATGTCACTCTTTTGGTTGTGGCACATTTTAAATCACATTATTAACAAAAACAACAGAAATAAAACAGAAATAAAATGAAATAAAATCTCACATCTGAGAAAACTTGAAGAGAGCGTCGAAGTTGATGTTGCGTTCAAACACGTTCATCTTGACTTTGTTTTAAAGACGATTCCACAGAAGAAAGAGAGACTACACAATCCACTGTGAACAAAACAAGAAGAAATATAAACACTTTGACTTATGACGAGCCCTTTACAAACACATGAGCCGTGTTCACTGAACAGTTATTACCGTCTTTTCAGATCTAATTTGAACTTTCTTTAAACCAATTACACGCCCAAAATATAAAACCAGAGGTGAATGAGCCTGGATTAAAAATATACACTTTTCTAAATAAAATTAAAGCCGCACTATGTAACTTTTCTGGCAGAGGGATCGCCACCTGCTTGTCTCCATGGAGATGCTATTACGTTGCCTGGAATGTTCCAGTGTGGCATTAAACTTCGCTCACAGAGCAGCCGTCATGACGTGTTTGTCTTTTGTTTATTGTGTCTCAGATCATGGTGTGAAATAGAAACAAAAGAGCCAAGTTCCAGTTCAGGTCTGTGGAGACATGATGGATGTTTTCACGAGGTACTTTTGAGAAATAAAACATAAAAAAAAAAAAAAAAAATCCAAACTATATATTTTTAGCATCTAATATGGAAACAAAAAGAAGCAAGACATTTAAACCTGGCTCTCTCCATGTTTCTGTTTTGGACATCCCCAAAACGTTTTTTCCTTATAAAAACAAAATGCAATGAAAATTTAATGAACATTTTTTACATTTATGTGAATAAACTACAGAAAAACAGTTTCAAACTGATGTCTATAAATTTTAGATGTTTCGTGTTCACCTGCAGCGTCTCACCTCAGGTGTAACAGGAATCACATGGTCATGTCATTGTGAAAGTGCAAATATACAAATACATTTTGATTATCACATTGTTTCCATGAGTTTCAGAATGATCAATAGTTAGGACTATTACCACAGCAATTAACATTTAAAACTAAATATAGTATATTTTCAATTGTCCTCAAAATGTCATTGTACAACAGGAACTGAAGGGCATGAAAGCTCTTGAACTTAACAGCACAGTCAGGTTGTGTTTCACGTGAAAACAGGAGACTACGGGGCCCTGAGTCTGAAATAACCTGGACTCAGTGATGCAAGAAGTACGCAGGTTTGTTACTTGAATAAAAGAACAGATACCAGAGCAAAAAACACTCAAGTAAAACTATTTCATGAAAAAAAGACTTAAATAAAAGTATTAAAGTGCCTATTTAAAAATGTACTACAGAGTAAAAAGTAAAAGCATTTACCGCAGGTCTGAGATCTAATAAAGCTTCAAATGTATATTTTTGTTTGCTCAAATTATGAACGTGTTAAAAATAAACCTTCAGACTTTTCAGCAAGTCTCAGACAATAATAAAAAATACTTTTACTTTTCAGTCCTGTTCAAAAATGTAGTGGAGTAGAAAGTACAGATACTGCTCTCACATGTAGTGAAGTAAAAGTATCCACTTTAAAATCTACTTAAGTATAGATACCTAAAATGTAAACTTAAACACAGTATTTTATAACTTTTATGTCATTACATTCCACTGCTGCCATGACGTGTGTAAATTGTCACATCAAAATCAGACTCTTTGTGACTCACAAAGTTAAAAAAAAGAGACGACATTGGCCAAAAATTATGCTTAAAGATTAAATATAGACAGTAAGTAACATTTATACTCCACAAATTGAATGAGATTAAGTTATTAAAACTAAATCTAGAGGAAACACTGAAATCTAAACGACCAATTACTTTAAAAGAAAACAAAACGTGAATGCAAAGTCACTGGAGTAAATAGTTGACAGCCGTTACACAAGAATCAGATTGAGGTTACTATGAGGCAACACACTGTCATATCTGCCCAATCAAGTGTTATAAATATAATCTAGATCGCAAAAAATACATAAAAATCAAAAGCTGTTGTGGATTTTGTATTTTAAACAATATTCAGGATTATGTCACATTAACAGTTCATAATGTAAACACTAAATACAGGACTTTCAATTTAAAATATTTAGATATATTTTACAAAACTTTTATAAAACATAATCTTTTGGTTTTTAGTTTTTTTAATCAATACTGACTAATAATTACATAGATTTTGATCCAACAAAGAAATTTCTAGGCAAAGCTCAGAACATAAAGTAACAGAAAAACAGACGAGGATGCTAACTAGTTGCATGTTTAACTAGCTAAAAACTTAAATCTAAACGCTTTTCACGAACTATATCATCTTAATATCAAACCCTGGTCTTTATTACTTATTTAGGATGCGATTTAGTTAAAAATACAAGTTAAAGAGTGACGCAGGACGCATTTAGATCCGTGTTAGCTCAGCTGCATGCTAGCGCTAGCAACGGCGTTAGCTTCGACGAGGCGTTGGTTTAACGTCTGAAAACGGTCTTATTGTGAACACATTTAGAAAGAGGGGTAAAATATAAACATGTGTAAATGTGTAGAGTGTTAATCTTACCATACGCGAGGTTTCTGCCCAGAGGAGAAAGGCGTAGGCCGATATTTCTTCCTGCTTCAGTGTTTTGGTGAGACGTACGTGTCAGTCTGCCCACAGTGTCACGCACAGTTTGAAACACTAGAGGAGCCACTGAGCATGCGTCAACTGTGGCCGCCATCTTGTGACTGTGCAGAAGGTCCAGGCTCGTTTAGATTTGCTTAGATTTGTTACTTTCTTTTGGCCTTTTTTCATTTTGTTGGCATTTCTGTTCTGGTTTATTACTGTGGCCAAGTCATTTATGTTGTGGATTGCGTAAATAATTACGTCAATAGTTTGAAGTGGGAGATATAGGGTGTAATAGATGATTTTAATTTTGCATATCTCCAAAACTATTAAGTTTATTTTTAAAAACATAAAACTAACTTGCAGTGTAATCTTAGAAATAACTCTAGTGAGAGATCTACACCAGAGCTCTCCATCCCCATCCAAGCAGCTCAGCAAGGCATTTCTGAATTACACTCATAGTGCTGAATAACTCAGATTAGATTGATTAAAAGACTATGACCGTTGTGAATGTGTCATTTTGATGCCTGGCTGTGCACTAACATATGGATAATGGTTTATGTTTTATAGACACATGGCTGGAATGAGCAGCTCTTTTGCATTTTTCGTTTTGTAAAAGTAGCTCAGTGGTGGGAAAAGATTGGAAAACCCTGTTCTGCACATTTGTGTTTAACAATAGAGTCTATTCTCGTTTAGTGCAATATTTGAACCTCAACCAAGATCTTTAAAGTCACATTGTTACTGTCTGACCTAGACCTAGAACAGTGAGCTATTTAAACCAAAGCCGTGACTCATTTGTACAAAAATCTGCAGATCACTTGTTCAGCTGCAGCTTGTATCTCTGCAGTGCACTGTTGTTGTGTCCCTGTGCAAGACACTTTTCTATGTAAGAATGTGTTTTGTGTCTGTGTGAGTGAGTCGCCAGTGAGAACAGTGTCCTGAGTGCCTCTCCTCAAGTTTATTCATTGGTAATTAACTCATTGAGAAAATTGAACATAACATTTGATTAATGACTAATGCAGTGTCCTTTAAACATTTGACAGTGATGAATTGTAGAGAACACGGGCCCCAGTCTCTGCTTATCGCTCGAAAAGTCTCATGTACTCTCTCCAAAATAGAAAAATGTGTTACAGTAGTAGGTTACCCAGAATAACTCACTGTCAATGAAGCTCTCCAGGGAAAATGACACTCTAGAGCTTTATACTACCACCCTGACGTCACCATGGAAACGCCCAGAAGAAAGTTAAAAAATATAAGTCTGTCACATTTTACCAAATAAACCAGAATGACATTTGAAGTACTGTAGATGAATAATTATTTTAGTTTAATCATTTCTCACTCTGTCCTGTGGTTGTGTCATACAGTGAGGGAGCGTCTCATTTCTGTTCACTCACCTCCTCACGTCCTAACTCCTCGTTTCCTTAAGGAGAAACCCCGCCCACTGAGGAGAGAGAACCAATGAGATGAGAGGCAGGTTGCTTCCTATTGGCTGTTTCTCCTCTGTGGGCGTGATTGACAGCGAAGGAAACGAGGATTTGAGGCTTTACAGAGGAGACAAGTGGACTGAGGAGGTGAGAAATGGGATGTGTCCTTTGAATGTCCCTGCTGCACGTAAAATGGCGCCTGAAGCCTAGAAACTACAAGAATGTGAAGTGTAAAGTGTTATGTAAAGCATGTGCACTGTAATACATCTATTTATATCCAAACTTACTGTTATATCTAATAATTTTCTTGTTTTTTATCAACTTTATTTCATTTTAGTTTTAAAGTTGGCCCATTTTTTGACTTTTAACTGGCCTGTCACTGATTGACTACACCCCAAGTTGTTTCTTTGCCTGTAATGTTCCTGCAGTATGGCATTAAACTGAGGTATCTCCATGGAGACAAGCATGCGACGACACAGGACCGAGTTACAGGTCAGCTCTGCGGAAAGGCGACTCCATTCACAGTGAGAATGAATGTTTTTGTGATCAGTAATTTTAAAAAGAGCCTTACTGTGAAGCATTCAAAGCACATCAAGTGTAAAAAAAAAGTTACATGGTGCGTCTTTAACATGTTTTATTATTGAAAGTTGTATTTATACTTTGACATTGTGGTGATTTTTTGGTGTTTTTTAATAAATAATAAAAAAAAAAACAGGTTAAAATTTAAGATCTTATTTTTTATTTTTGAAAAACATTTTTGAGTAACATTTTTTTTCTTTTTTTCCATTTGGTTCGATCAGATAGAAATGAGTTGGATTCAGACAGACTTTACACTGTGGCTGCCGAGTATTTGGTCATTCCTCACGACATTTGTACTTTCATCTTTAACATGCAAAACTGTGCCAACACAAAGAGACGAGCGGACAGAGGGACATGCACGACGGACCTGCACGTCACAACAACGCAGTGGTGGAACAAGTACTCATAGCTCCGCCCGGAATGTCCCGCAGTACGGCATTAAACTCATCAGTCCAACCTGGAGCTGGTGATGCGCTCAGGCCAAGTTACAGGTCAGATCTCTGGAGAGGCAACCGCGCTCGCAGCAATCAAAACGCTTGAATGAAAAAAAGGGAAGACGAGGACGTTTTACTCCCACACTGCGGAACATTCCAGGCAAAGCAGGAACATCTCCATGGAGACGAAACAATGGCGGACCCTCGATCAGAAAGGTTACATAGTGCCGTTAAGTAAAAGTAGTAGAAGTACCTGTTTGAAAATGTAGTTTTGGAGTAAAAAGTATTGAACATATACTTTGTGAAGTGTTAAAGTGATACTGTAGTGGTCTGGATAAAGACTTCTGCAGATTCTTGAACATTTTAAGAAGTACCACATACTTTCAGGGAATAAAACGTAGTGGAGTAGACACAGTACAGGTACCTGCTCTTAGATTAGATGTAGTGAAGTAAAAAGTATACACTTTAAACCAGTTTCACAGTACTAACATATTCTAACTTGATTTTGACCAAAAAAATAGGCTCAATCTTTAATATTGATTTCCAAAGTCACAGAACAATATTTTCATGTTATTTTTAATGTTGGTCAGATCAAGATGACTCTAAAACTGTTCCAAGAAATGTGGCTGGGCTGAGAACGCCTTGGGGTCCCGACTGGAGGAAGTGTCTGGGGTGTTCTGTCACTGTATTTTTGCTCCCAACAGCCAAGCAATGCTTTCCAGTTTCAGTTCCAGTTTTAGTGTCAATGAATAGCTCATTTCTGCTGTAAACTTGACTTGTAGTAAAGTATAGATACCTAATAATTTAAAAACGGTACTTTTACTTTAGTACTTTGCTTCTTTCCACCACTGCACGGATGAAAGGGAAGAGGACACTTTAGGCACAAATGAACATCGACTTAGACAAGGCGAGCCTAAATACAGGCTGAATGATCACAATACAAAATGCATTAAAAAAGTATTGGCCGAGACAAACTCATCCAATAAATATAAAAACAGTAATACATCTCAAAATCATCACTTTGATAGTTTCAAGTGTAGCTCTGCAGCGCCCCCGTGTGGCTCTGCTTAGACAGTGTTTCACGCACAGCATGACACTAAAGTTTAGGCCTTAAAATCTCAGAAAGGCCAAAACTCTGTCCAATAATCAAGGCACCGGTCTGTTTAGCACTGAACACACTGCAACGACAGAGACGTCTACAAGAGGAGCAAGCATCTGAATTCAGAATTTAAATGAAATAACTACACTTAAATCTGTGACGACAATACTCCGCTCTGGCCTCTGAAAGTTATGAAAAGTGCTTATAAACTCATCACTGTGAGTTATTAGGATGCTCTAAATGCATAAGAAAAGTGAGGAATAACTTTGGACCACCGCAAACCGTTTAAAATGAACTAGCTCCTGATTTTCACAGTAAAAATCAGGTACAACGCCGTTAATACATTTACGCAACTTTTAATTCCAAGTCAAAACTACACAGATCTATCAATTCTGAATTCAAATCTTGAAACTAGTGAAGACGTTTCTGTTTTCGCAGTGAATAAAAATACGTGTTTGAAATAAAAACACAAAACATTGTCTGAAACCGTCTGTGATCATGGGCTTCCTATGTGCCAGCATCAGATCTTCCAGTGTCTTCTCTCAATACAATGTCCATAAAAGAAATATGCACATGTATTTTTTTAACACAACCAAATATCAGTATTACTTTAGCACTGTAGAAAACCTGTGTACAGCCAGTGCCTAAAATACACTTTACCATCTTTACACATTAATAATAAGGCTAATGCTCCACCAGTGGCAATTTTGACAACTGATACGTTTCAATCAATGAGACCCATTACCAGACATTATAAATACAAGATCAAAGTAGAGGTGAGAGTTTTATCGGGAAAAAATAAAAATAAAAAATTCTATAGCAATTGTGGTTTGGAAAAATAACGCAAAATATGAAGTAAATTGTCTAAAAGAGGGGGTATTATGCAAAAGCAACTTTCTGTTATAACGCTGTTTGTTCCCTCATCCCTCACTGAAGAGGTTTTAAGTGTCATCCATACATGTTTGAGTAATCTAGCAATCTCTCCAGGGCCCTATTCGAATCCTTCTTACAGCTAGTAGTACGATGCTGTACAAGGCTCCGCCCACAACAGTACGTCATCCATGCTCCCACACGGCCGTTTTTCATAAATATACAAAACAATACGCTACAGCTTCACAAACCTGATGCGATGTGCAGTAGTTTCATTAGTGGGAGGCACTGATTATGTTGCGATGGCGCTCTGAAGGGGGAGGGACTAAGCGCAGAGAGCAACGAGAGGATTCAGAGTGTCAAAAACGAAAATGCAACTTATTAAACATGTTAATACTAGTATTTTCAAAGCGATTAAAGGAAACACGGTGAGCTAAAGGTGTGTTTTGTGTTTTAAAATAAATGTCATAGACGTGTAGTACCCCCTCTTCAAGTTAAATGTATAAAAAGTTTTGTGCGATACTTGAACTTCAAACAATATATTTACAGGCACGTTTTAGCACATTTTCAATATAATAAATTCATTGAGCCAATTCAAAAAATACTAGACTAAAGTTTATTTAAATTTTAAATCTGGTGGATGGTCCATGGTTGACTAAAAGTTGAGATATTGTTTGAGTATAACGACACAAAATCTAACTAAATCTTGTCGCTAAAAAGATTTCTGTTGCCAAAATTACCACTGGTTGTGACCATAGACTATAAAAAAATACAGTCCAAGGTTCTGACTGGTTTCGAGGTACTGTTCATAAATTGTAGCGCTGGGTTGCATAGAAAGAGCCACATTCACCGTTTAAAAATAGATTTCATTATAAAAGAAGAACCTATAAAAAAGAACGGACTTAAAATGTATAAAATTTGATGAAAAGTTTTAAAAAGGCTGATGGTATTGTTCCTTAAAGGCACAATAACGATAAAAAACACAACATGGAAAAGTCAAGTCAGCACAGGAAGGCCTCTGCTTTGGCAAAAAACCACCAAACGTTCCTGCTAACTCTGATAGCGTCGTGCCAATCGCTAACCGCTAACTGCTGTGAGCGCTTTCGGCTAACGTTAGCAACAGCTTTGTGCTTTCAAACAGTGGTTGTATATCTCAAGTTTAACTAAAGATTATGCATTTCTTAAGCCTTATTCAATAGGTTGCGTTCATGTAAAGTAGTTTAAATTTAAGATGGAGGACAGGTCAGAGTTTGTCATTTTTAACTTTCAAAATGCAGATGTGTTGACCTGGTTTATGGCTAATATCTCCGCAACTACTTGGCGTATTCACATGAAACAAAAACTGGCACAAAGTCCAACGTCTTATATGTCAGTATAAATAATCTAAATAAAATAATTCTTTTCACAATAGCCTCAAACAGTGGTCACAAGTTGAATTTGGCATTTGAGAAAGATTAAGTTACACGACAGCATATTCGAGGACCTTATCTCCAGCCATAAACGATCAGATAAAAAAAACTGCAGTGACATTATGCACATATATGTCTGCGAAGTATTACTATAACGTCCCGTGCCCTCCATATAACATTTTTGATGATTTATCCATCATGAACACAACCTATTCTTGCTTCGAGCTTTGTGCTTGGGTGTGAGGCTCTTGTTGAACCCACTGAAGCGGTGATGTTAGCTGTAGTTTTTGTAGAGTGAAGTTTTAAAAAGGTCCAGTTTTGGGAGTTTTGGGGCTAGTGTCCACGGAGCTGGTCCAAACACGAGTACACGTCCTCGGCCCGACTCAGCTCCTCAAAGACGGGCAGAAGGTTTAGCAGCTCTGCATCCTCCAGGTCATCGAACCACGACAGCACCGGGACCTGAGAGCGCACAGGGGAAAAGTCAAATAGGTTGTTATGGTTACAATTTACTCTTTTTTTTAATGACAGTGCAGCTCACATTAAAAAGAGATCGTAGCTGTTAAAAGTCAACAAGGTCATAAAAATGGATCTTATAGTTATAACTGTAACAGAAAGTGCACGAGGCTAAACTAGCGTGACCAAGTTAGTGAGATACACACACTGGTAATCCTGTTATGGTAGATTATTACTGCATCATTTACATATTTGATGCAGTTTGTGGTTAATCATTAACTTTTTAAAGGGAACTGTTTCTTGTTTGATGAATGATGAGCAAAAACAAAGCTAGAAATTATTTACGAAGTTCCTGGTTGGACAACTATTGGACTTTATAACCAACATTTGTAAATTCAGTCTCAAACTGGAGACGGGTACGTACAGCGTTGTGCGGGTGGAAGATGTAGGAGGCCGGGGAGTTGTCCAGGATCAGGGTCTTGTTCAGGTCTCGGCCCAAACGGCTCAGGTCTTTGACATAACAGCCCTGATGAAACACACAGGACTCCCTGAAGAGACGCGCCCGGAACACCCCACACTGGTCCAGACGGTCGGTCACTGGGTCTGCGTACTGAGAGAGAGGAGGAGAGAAAAAGAGGGGGAGAGGGAGGGAAAGAGAGAGAAATGGGGGGGAGGGAGGGAAGAGAGGAGCGAGGGGGATGGAGGGGTGAAGAAGGAGGAGGGAGGGAAGGAAGATAGAGGGAGGCAGAGGAAAGGATCAGGGCTGGTCTAAAACTTCCTATTTTTCCATAAGCAAAACTAAAATCTTTACTGTCTGGGCTGCACCACAGGATAAACTTTAATCTCAGTTTTTGAGATAGTTTCAGTTCAGTTAAATTTACTTCAAACTGAGTTTAAAGTGAAACTTGGTTCGTGTGTTTTGTTAATGATCCCATATTCTCCTAAAGCACCATTTTAATTATCCAGCTCTCATGAAGTCGAGTACTTTTAAAATAAATAGTGGCGGTGAATGATGTTTTTTCTGTTCATAATGATACATTCCACTAAGTACTATCTGATTGGTAACAGTAGTAACTTTCCAAAGTAATTAGCACCTTCATTTTTTTCTGTACTGTTCTGGTTCTCTTTAAAAATGTACTTAATAACCATAACTGCTCTTTGGTCAAAATTACCCAGAATCCTCTGTGTTCAACATTCTCCACTGGACTAGTTCTGATCATTTGAGGCAGGGTTGCCAGGTATGCGGTTTTTCTGTGGAACTGGGCGACTTTTTACGAGTTGCCGCGGGTGAAAAATGTTGTCCGTGGGTTTGGCTGGAGCCATTTTCCGTGTTAAACATATTGATTTTAGAATTATCCTAATGACAGTGCTGAATTTTTGTGATAAATCTTCATAGTGAAAGCCGTCAGCGCTCTGTGGAGCTTCTGTTTGTGCGGGAGAGGGGAGGGGGCGGGGCTGCGTCACAGGAGGAGCGCTACTTTCATAAAAACAAGGAAAATACAGCTGTGCATACGTTCTGTGGGTTTTGGGCAGTTTTTCATATGCTCTCGTGTGGGTTGGGCCACTGAAACCTGGCAACCCTGATCTGAGGGCTTAAACTTCTATCCTGATGGTAAATAAGTACAGCTTTATAATGATGGAAGTCTTTAAATGTAGTGAAAAACAGTAATTTCAAGTGTTTTTTCCATATGTGGTCATTATTATGAAGAGAAAAAACAGACCATGGATAATATGGGATCTTTAAGTGAGCAGAGTGAGAGTATAAAGGTAATTCTACAGCTGCCATCACAAACGGAGGGAGGAGGGGAGGAGGATTGTGATTTAAAAAGACCAAAGACTTTGCAGCTAAATACACCAGTTCTATTTGTGTATCTGGTTTTGAGTGTCGGATCGGGAGGTACCTTGGCCAGACTGGCAGTGAACAGCACACATTCAAACAGCTCGCCCATCCTCCTCAGGAACTCATCCACGTAGGGACGCTTCATCACGTACACCTAAACACAAGCACACGCTGATGGATTACTCTAATAAGTGTGTGAGTTATTATTTTTAAAATTCAGCTGGAGGACAGAGCCAAGAATTCTAGGGAAGAATTTGCTGTTTAACTGTCAAAATGTAGTTTTTTTGGTAACAATTTAAAACAAAAGATGTTGTTTTGAATGGCGAGGTCCTCAAAATGCTGCCTTTAAAAAAAAGCTGAAACCCCTGAATAAATAATCACAACGCAACCTGTTTAAAAGTAAACGTGAGTAAGATTTTGATTTCAAATTCCATAAACTTGACAAAATATTGTCCCCAGATACGATGTAAACATTTTCAAACCAAATACAAGTTTTACTAATAATAATTCTAAAGCTGATTTAAATGTAATTAATCTCACAGCTCTAAAAGGAGACACACATTATCACGTTTATCTTTACAAACTAAACACACACAGTTCATTGTTCTCTTCGAGTCGTTGTCCGTGAGCGCGTCCTGCATCAAGTAATCGAGAATAGGCCGTGAGATTAAACAGCCTATCCTGGATTACTTGAACCAGGCCACGTTCCGTCAGGATCCCTCTGCAGAAGAGTCAAGGATCAACTTACTCAGAGAAACAGTGTTTCCCATTAATACAAGAGATTATGAGGAGTTTGCTACGGGACAGGGCAAGATCTCGTGCCGTAAGATCTCACGAGATCAAATTGACACGTTTTTTTTTTTAGCTTAGACAATAAAAATAGCTAAGTTTGCCGAGTTACCCCTCTTGAGAAGCTGTAGGTCCAAAAAGCAATGACACATGTGAGCATAAAGATAAAGTTAAATCAAATAAACAACTGAACTGTACAATTTATTCATTTTAAATTCTGCCAAAATCTCGTCTCGTACTTGTGAACTCAATCTCAAGTCTTGTTTCGTGGAAACGAAGTCTTGTCCCACCCCTAGAGTTTACAGCAATAAGCTAACCCATCTCCATGGAAACAAGCAGGTAGCGTCACCAGCGGAAGCTACATGTCAGATCTGTGGAGAGGCGACATTGCACGCATCATCTTTTCTTTGTTATTAAATAAAAACATCTATAACTGGCTAAGATACATAAGTAGATATGTTTAATGTCATACTGTGAAGTGAATTTATTATTGTTATTATGTTGTTTTTTCCCATTTTTTTAAAAATATATTTTTCTGCATAAAAGGTTAGTAAAATTAACTATGATCAAATAAAGGCATCCATAAAAAATTAGCAGTTGAATAAAAATAGAAAAAACAGGCTTTGACTGAATATCAAAACAAAAAATATAAAACAAATAGTAGTTATTCCACCAGTGGCCAGCAGAGGTCTCCCTGCACCGCGCGTGAATTGAAAATCCTGTTTACGAGAAAACGACCCCTCCCTCCATTTTCAGATCCGAGCAACAGCAGGGACACACCCCTTTACCCACAAGAACACTTCACCCACATGAATACCACTGAAATAAATGCAAGAACACGGAAGATGAAATATGTAATACAAATAAAATTATAAAAATATATATTTAATAAAAGTCATATTTACCTGGTGAGTGGTGCCCTCGATCTCCACCGGTACGATAAAGTCTGCATTACTGACAGGCTGAAAGAGAAAGAGAGAAGGAGGGAGAGGAAGCAAAAAGGAGGGAGGGAGAGGTTGAGAGAGGGAGGGGAGGGAGAGAGGAAATGGCAAGAGGAGACAGAGAAAATACAAGGAGAGAGAGGAAACAGAAAGAGGTGAAACAAAATATGAAGAGAGGGAAAGGAGAGAGGTGGGAGGAAAGAGAGAAAATAAGAGGGTGAGAGAGAAGAGGGGAAAAGAAGAGGGAGAAAGGAGAGTGAAAGAAGGATTAGATGAGTGTTAAATGAAAAAAGAAAAGGGAGATGGGAAGAGAAAGGTAGGGAGAAAGAGGAGAGGGGGACAGCAAAAATAAGACAACAAGGGAGGAGAGAGAGGGGGATGAGAGGAGCGACGGGGTAAAAGAGCGAAGAGAACGGTAGAAAGAGAGAGAGGAGGGTGGGTTGCAAAAGAAAAGAGGAGTGAAGAAGGAGAGATAGACAGAAGGGAGGAGAAAAAGAAAAAAAAATGAGAGAACATAAGATGAGAGAGGGGCGGAGGAGTGGGAGAGAGGGAGGGGGAGAGAGAGAGGAGGTTACATAACAGCCACTGCTCCTCAATGCACTACATAACTACTGCACTTTTCATCACATGTGTGTAAGACATTCACATCCTCCTGTATCTGTGTGTCAGATGCCCTCCCATCCTGTTCTTTGGTTTAGTCCTGATAGAGTACTGGTCTAGTCCTGATTTAGTCCTGATTTAGTCCTGATTTAGTCCTGGTTCAGTCCTGGTACAGTCCTGGTACAGTCCTGGTACAGTCCTGGTACAGTCCTGGTACAGTCCTTGTTTTCTCTCTCTCTCTCTCTCTCTCTACTCGTGCATAGATGTAGCTGCTGTAGTCTGACCTCGGTAATAAGTTAAAAATTAAAACCTATCCCTTTTACATTGTGTTTTTGTGATTTTGTTTAGTTCAGACTTTTACCTTGAACGAGCTGTGCACCAGGGTCTCGTCCAGGTCGATCACCACACAGATCTTCCCCTGGTCCTGGGCCTTCACCTCGGGCAGAAGACTCGGCTCAGGCTCCTGGAAGAATGACACATTTAAACCAAACTATAAAGTAATAGAGTCACGATACTAACACTTAAACTGGATTTCGATGCTAAGGAATAGACTTGATACTCAATACCGATCCCGGATACAGCTCAAGATTCAGAAAAGGCTCATTTCTGTCCTGTGAATTTGACTTTCTTTAGTATCGATACCTGCTCAAACGAGTATCTAGTTTCGATACACATTATCGATTAGTATCTGATTTTCGATACTTTTGGCGACTCCAGAATGTATTTATAACAAGAATTCAGCTGGTGTTTTTATATAACCACAGGGGAAAGTGTCTGAGGTTAGGCTGGAGTAGACTGCGAGGACCAGTGTTCCTGTTTCTAATCCTTAATAGCCTCCTACCGTACTCATAATTATCCTCAAATTAAAGCTAAAATGCTAAAATCTGCTTGTTAACAATGTTACTGCCCCAGTTACGCACCAAAAAAGGACATTAGTGGTTTTCAGACTGTAGAATGTGATGATGTCATTCTCCCACATGGGTTTTTCCCTATTGATCACACTGTACTTCACCACGAAATATCCAAAAGGTAAATTCACAAATGTTGAACCTGATCATTTCCATTAGCGACTTAATCTGTATTTTAACAAGTTAAAGTGTATTTATTTCTATAGCACATTTAAAACAACTTCAGCCAGAAGGAGGGAGCCAGAGCTAAACAGGGAGAACATGCAAACTTCATAAAGAAACACGCCGCCCGGGAATCGAACCCAGGACCTTCGAGTGCCAACTGCCACATCACATTTACACTGAAGGTTTTGAATTGAACAGAACGGGTCCAGTGCAGGTGTAGGAACTGAAAATGCAGGATTATTCACAAATACTCGAGTATGTTTATAAAGAGGAACTTTACAACATGGTTTAAACTCTTAACAGGATGAATTAGCATCACAAACGGATAAACTGTATAAACTGTGCTGTGTGTGCGGTGTCTTATATAACAGGTTTAACATTAGGGAATACATCTTTATGTAACAATGTCTGTGATATATTTTAAACCTTCGCTCGAACTGAAACACAAGCTCCTGGTTCTAATGTGCATGGGCTTTGTTACATAAAGCAGAGCGGGAACTACACAGACCATGATCCTTTGCGCCGTTTCAGTGCGGCCGACATGCTCAGAAACAGAAACAGAGTGACATTTTAATGGAGCTCGAGTTTCAGTCGTTCCTAACAGTCGGTGATCGGCCTGGGCCTTTTTAATCCGGAGGTCCACGGCCAGGCCTCAGTCTGTAAAAACATGTGGTTTGGAGCAGAAAAGACAGCTTAGATGAAGAAACTGAACCGTTTTGGGTTGAATAGCAATGATTTAAAGTCTGTATTTTTTTATGTTTGTGAATTTAAAGATACAGTATGTAACTTTCTGGAGGTGGCACGTCATAAGCACAATTCCATGGAAACATAAAGTTAACACCACACTTTGGAATATTCTTTCACATTTTATGTCATACTGTTGAAGATTACTTGGCTTGGAGTGAGTAAGAGTCGGGTTTGTGGAGATGCAAGCCGGTTCACAGCAGCGACGCATGTTTTTCAGTGGATTAACATGTTTTACTTTTTACTCTATTTTTTGGGCTAAAAAGTGACATACTGTAGCTTTAAGATTAAGTCATGTTTATTTCTGGTGAGTAAGACAAAATGTGTTTTTCTTCTGCTTTATGACCCAGCCCTATGACATTAACCAGTTTATCAATCAATCGATGGTGCGATGACATTTTATCGTCATGGTTACCAAACTGTTAGCCTCGTCCTCACAGCATCACAAACGATCGGCTTCGGTTTAGCTCTGCCCTTGTTCCCTTCATACATTCTGTTTATATATTACATAACTGATGAAGCGGCGTATGGATGATGTAAGCCTCAGAAATCTTTTTATAAACACGAGGAACATGATCCGACTGCCTCCTCTCAAGAATCCTGTCGCATTTCAGAGGAAAACCTGCTTCAGAATAAGAAACTTTTAAACGGCTAAACTAAATATTACACAAAGATAGAAATTAGAACGTCCCAAAAGTACCTAAATAAAGTCACTAAAAATAAATATAGTTCTGTTTGTCTCAACATACATCACATTATATTGTTTAATTTTTTTTTTGGCTGTTGCTAACATCTACTAGCATGTAAACAACGCACTTCCTGATTATCCGACAATAAATTGCTTCTTAATTACACCATCTGTCAAAAGTTTGGACACACCCGCTCATTCAATGTTTATTTTATTTTTTTACTACTTAACTACATGTTAAATACACACGGAAGACATGAAATATATGAAGTAAAATATATGGAATTATGCAACAAAGCAAAACGTTAACTAAAATATTTTTTTAAAATATATTTTGTATTCAAATCCTCAAACTAGCCGCCCTTTGCTTTGTTGAAAAATATTTAGTAGTTATTTAATGTTTTGATTTGCTTGGAATTATGTAGTTTGAGGATTTCAATACAAAATATATTTTTTTTTTATTTAGTTGAGTTGCTACATAATTCCGTACATTTTACTTCATATATTTGATGTCTTCAGTATGTATATAAAATGTGGAAAGTAGTAAAAATAAAAAATAAAAACACTGAATGAGATTGTGTGTCCATACTTTTGACTGGTAGTGTAAGGAAGTGCGTTGTTAGCATGCCTGTAGATGTTAGCAAAAGCAAAACTCCGCTCTGGCAGCTGTCGACTCTGTGAATAATTAGGATGTTGTGAGTTTATTAGCTCTTTTCACAGTTTTAAGTGAAGGTGTGGCCCGGTATAAATTTGTCAAACTATTAAAAATTCTGAATTAAAAAAACTTCAAGCTGCACTATGTAATTTTTCTGAAGAATGGTCTGCCACCTGCTCGTCTCCATGGAGATGTTATTGCTTGGCCTGGAATTTTACAGAATATGGCTTTAAACGTGTCCATCTCCATGGAGACAAGCAGATGACACCACCAGGCTAAGTTACACATCAGATCTCAGGAGAGGCGACCCCGCTTACAGTAAGAATGCATATTTTTGAGCAATAAAAACACTTCTGATTGAAAATATGAAAGACAGTTTAGTTTATTGCCATACTGTGGAGCATTCCAGTGAGCACAATAACATCTCGTACCCATCTTCTGCCTTCACCTGTGCTGAGATTCATAAAACAGTGTGTAACTTTAGTATAATCTGCTTACGCTGTGGAGAGGCAGACCCATCTCCAGAAATGTCCCATAGCGCAGCTTTAAACTCAAATTCAAAGCTGGTTGCTACGGAGACAGGCGCGCTAAGAGCAGGTGTGTCTTTCAGAGCATTCTTTGAAACAAAAGTCCTTTATTCTTCTGCAGGTTTGTTTGTGCAACGCCAATAAGGAAGTGAACACTTAAACAAACACGAGATAAAACATAAATTATGTTCTAAAAGGGCCGTTCAAAGTGTCTCAAGATCAAACTGATCAGGAGAGGTCAAAGTTTATACAGTTATGTGATTTTTTTAGCATCAATACCAACTCAAATGAGTTTAGTAGTTTTCAAATCGATTAGTATCTGATTTTCGATACTTTTGACGACCCTAATTGTAATATCGCTATGGTAACGCGCTTACTTTTTCTTACAGTGCCTACAATGAAGCACTTAAAAGGATCATTGTGTAACTTTTCTGGTGGGGATTTACCATCTGCTTGTCTCCATGGAAATATTATTGTTTTGCCTGTAGAGCATTCGACATGTAGCTTACATTCATTCAACTACAGATGATCTCATGAACTTATACTCAGTCTGCTGGGTCACCGTTCCACAGATCTGTCCTGTAACACAGCTTTATCTCGGCATCACCTGCTTATCTCCATGGAGACAGATGTAGATTTAATGCCATACTGTGGAGCATTCCAGGCAAAGCAACAGCATCTCTATGAAGACATTCAGGTGATGAACAATATATTTCTATGATAATAAATAAACATTTAGCAGAACCAGAACCAACATGATCGTCCAATCAGATGTGATTTTTTTCAGTGACACATGTGAAACGAATCAGCTCATTGGTCACATACCAATTTGAATAAAATCATGTTTCAGTCCTCTGATGACTTTTTCCATTCTTCTTTCCTCATGAGCAGCCATGTTTGTTTTGATACAGACCACACTTGTCCCTGATTGGTTAATCCATCTGTCAATCACGCCCATCTGAACTAAAGTAGTGTGGATCTCAGGCAAACCACAGTTAGTGAGAACATAGATCGTAAGCCACCGTCACATCTCAAACTTAAACTAATATTCTGTTTTTTGGAAAAGTCCACGGTGCATCCATGATTGGCTCATTTTCTTCTAGAACCGCAGTGAGATTCAAACTGTGCAGAACAGTTCAGCTCAATAATAAACACAAACAAAACACAGATAAAGTCATAATTACCTTGACGATTGTGCCGTTGTCGTGTGGCTCTTGCAGTAACGGTTGTAGTGAAGGGGGAGGAGGAAGGGGCGTGGCTTTGGGCCCATCCTGAGCGCGTAGGCAGCAGAATAGCGCCCTCCACAGGTTACAGCTGCGTGGCTCCTTGAGACTGGTCCTGCTCACCCGCCCTGGGGCTGATGGAGACAGAGGCACGCCAGATATGTCAGACATGTTTAAGGCAACAGGAACCAGCCCGCAAAGACAGCAGCACAACACGTGTATGAGAAGGAGAAAGTTTTTTGTTTTTAAGGTCACTTTTTGAGTTTTTAGCCATGTTGTAATGTTGTTTCCTCATTAAAGAGACATATTGTGCTTGTGTCTGCTATTCAGATATAATCTCTGACACATGTGGATCATTATGGTTTATTTTCAAGTCTGAAATCGCAGTATAGATCAAAAACTGCAGAGCCGATTCCTGCCCCTTTATGGTATTTGCCGAACTCAGAGCACAGAGTAAGTTCAGAGCAGTGGGCGTGTATATGGGAGGTAGGGGAAAACAGGATTTTCAGAGTACTGACGTTGTGATTACAGGAGAATAAAGATTACTCAACCATGCACGAACCACTCTAACTTCGAGAGGGTAAATGAGAAGAGGAAAATGATAACAACATGACTAAAAGCTCTTAAAAGTCCATACTGAATAGTACGTCCACTTTAAAAAGTTGTTTTGAGTTTTAGTGTTTGTTTTCATTCACACGTGTGAGTAATTTTGCATATTTAGTCTGTCTCTCTCTTCCTTGAAATGCTCCGTTCTACTTAGTGACATCATTCACTTTCCCTAGATTCATTTAGATCATTTTAAGTGCTCAAATTGATTGCATTTGATACGCAGCTAACTAACATCTATAATACATAAGCCATTAAGCGATTGTTTTTAGCATAATTCGATCTGCAGACAGCGCATAGCGGACTTATTTTGACCTCAAGAGCTGCTTATGCAATATATCTGTAATAAGGCAAGACACCTTTTGCTCAAATACATGGAAACGAATCAGGTACAGGGCCTTTCACCTAAATGAGAACTCTGACTGTGTAAAGAAGTGGACTGAGTGAGTGTGACGTCACCCACAGCGTTCGGCTCCAGTCGAATGAAGCTCATCGAGGCTAAAGCAGTTATAAAGGCCAATTTGGAGCCGACTTCAATATTTGGAATTCATACCGCGAGTATCATAGCAAACAAACAGCCAATGTGGAGTGAGGCTGGTGGAGGTAACGGCCCTTCCCGCCTTCCCAGCGCTTAGCAACGCTGTCAATCAAACCTGTTGTTAACACTACCGGGAGAAACAAAAGCAGGTTAACTGTGTGTATTTGTATATACGATCTATGTGAGAACTAGAAAACTACAGGTTAATATTAAAGATACTACTATTTGGAGTTTTGAGTGGAGTATAAAAGCACATCCTGAGTGCGGAAATAGTTTAAATTTTAGTATTATGACACTGGTCTGAAGTAACATAAACACAGAGCTTTATTATTCTAATGCTTTTATATTTGAAAAATGTGAAGAATGTAAAAGAGCAAGTTTAAAGCCTCACTCAAGCCAAGAGCTGTCAGATAAAACAAACAGGCATTCTTTTGTGTCAGGTGCCCTTCCGTCCCTCTCTATATATCTGTATATATATGTATATATATATATATATCCCTATGAGTCAGATGCCCTCCCATCCTCCTGCATCCCTCTGTGTGTCAGATCCTCTCTCGTTCTCCTATATCTATGTGATTCAGAAGCCCTCCCCGTGTGTCAGATGCCCTCCCATCCTCCTTTATCCCTGTGGTGTTAGACTGAGATGGGGGCAGGTCAAAGGTCTATAGTTAATCTGCAGATGTTGTGATGTGCCAGATGCCCTTCCAGATGTTGTGGTTGTTGGATAAATACAGCGGGAGAACGCACCATTGTAATTTAAATCATAATTTAGTTTTGATGGTTCGTTTTGTTTTAAGTTTGAGTTTAAATCCTCGAGCTGTTTTTCTGCTGTAGTTGTTTCTTATGAGGCTCAGTGCTTTCCCGCCCTCTGAGGTTATGTAACATGTAACAGCCATTTCTGCAGAGACAAACCAGAAACACACACGCGCGCTTTAGACGAGGGCCGCAGATTCATCACAATCGAAATATGAATGGACGCAATTAGCAAATCGCAAAGACTGCAGGTTTAGAAGGGCCATCATCTCCTCCACAAACAGCAAAAGTGACACTATCCAGTCTCATTATGCATAAAAACTGCCAACCCTGTAGTTAAGTTCTGTACAAACCTGTTCTGAAATGTGATGAGTTCGACTAAGGAAATACTTGTTGGACTAAAGACATGTGCCCTTGATCAATTGGTCGACTAATAAGGGGGCGTGGCTTAAGTGCTCAAAACAAGTACGTATCTCTGAGTCTGACCCACAGTGCACTCAAAAGACTACACCTGCAGGGGGAGTTCATGCAAAAACAAGTAACAGGAATGTACGCACTATGTATTTATATGAGCACAAATTAATAGTATTATTTTGAGTTTTAAGTTGAGTATAAAGCAATTTCCTGAGTATGCAAATAGTTTAAATTTTAGTATCAAGTAACATTGTGTGAAGTAACAGAACACAAAGCTTTGTTATTCTTATGCTTTTGTATTTGGAGAATGTATGTACAATGTATTCATATAAAGACAATACTAATACAGTTTTTTTTTCTAGACATAAAATTTAAAATGTGAACTTTGAATAGAATGCATTTATTAAAACAAAAATCGCAAAATTAAATCACAATACTTGTCAGAAAAATGGCAAATCGTTTAGTTTAGTAAATCTAGGAATCTAGGGATAGAACAGTATGATATTTTCAGAGTACGGTACATGTTCACATTTTTATACAGCGCTTTTCCCCCATCACACACCAGTGTCCACAGACACTGAGGGCGAGGGGTGAGGTCCTGCACAGGGACACGACGACAGCATTCATCTGTGGGAGCTGGAATCGCACCGCCAACCTGTGGGTCGGTGGATATGACCGCTCAGCCAACGATGTTTACGTCGAGAGCGGGATTCTAACCAAAAATATCAGGAGTTGTGTCATTTCTTAAGAACTTCTAAGATAAAAAAGTGTTTGTTTATGTGATGCTCGGTGGAGATTTGGAAACAGAGAGAATTATCAGGGCAAAACAAGTGGTTACATCTATATAATGACAGATGGGACGGGCCACATACGGCGATAAGGCTTAGAGCTGTAAACCTTTAGTCATTTGGTCGATGGAGTCTTAGTCGAACCAAAACTTGTATTAGTCTAATCGTTCTATTTAAATTATTAGGATTTATATGAGACAACAGCAGAAAGGAGAAGTGAGTGAGTGAGTCAGCTGAAGATTTGATATTTATATAGAAAAAGTCAAATTAAACTCATGATTCACAAGTTTAATCTGTGTGTATATAAATACATTGTTTCCTAGTACTTTTTTCTGCATAAACGGTAGTTTTTGCACGAACTCCCCCTGCAGGTGTAGTTTTGTGAGTGCAGTTTGGGTCAGATACATAAAGATACGTAATAGTTTTGAGAGCTTTAGTCCAACAAGAATTTATTTTGTCGACTGAGGCTCTATAAAAATAATAATCTGATATTTTGGTCATATCGTGATTGACAAATGTTCTCTTGAATACAAAAATTATACATATGTTCACTTTTGACAGGACATAACTGTTTTAAAGCTGCATTATGTAACTTTTCTGGACAAAGCGTACTCCACCTTCTTGTCTTGGAGATGGAGATGTTATTGCTTAGTCTGGAATGTTCTACGGGATAACATTAAACTAATCTATCTCCATGGAGACAAGCAGGTGAGGCATCCAGTTACAAGTCTCATCTGTGGAGACGGCCCTGCTCTTTGCAATAACAACGCCTGCAAATAAATAAATCCAAGATAGGTGCGGTTAATGCCATATTGTGGAACATGCCAAAGCAATAACATCTACATGGAGACAAGGAGGTGACAGACCATCCATAAGAGTTACCTAGTGTTCCTTTAAATAATTATGTTTTTTTGTTTTGTGCAGTTTTGCACGGTCCTGGTGGTAATGTCTCAAATATGTAGTACTTATTTTCAGACTGTAAAATACTCGGCTTAAGCCAAAACATGAATTACACTGAAATCACAATAAGAGTGGAGCAATTAGCAAATCATAAAGGCTGTAATTATTTAGGTAATTTAAAGCCCCCTGCAGTGAACCCAGCCTCCCTGTGTCAGATGCCCTCCCTGTGTCTCCATGGGTCTTATTCAGTGTAAAAGCTGCTCACCCTGTAGTGTAAACCTTTACAAACGTGGGATTCTTAGATTAGTTTAGCAGTTCAGATTCCCATCTTGAAATGTCCATGATGTGGCATTAAAATAGAACAAAGGATCATGGTCTTTGTAGTCCTCTTTGCTTTTTAGCACTGCAACAGACTAATACATTTTAGACCCAGGACTTACCATTAGACTAACTGAAAATTATGAGACTTTGGATATTGGCGCAGTTTTTGTTAAGTCCCCCTAATGGCTAGTAAACTGGTTGCACAATCTTTCCTTAGAATTTAAAAACAACCTGGACTGCATGCACAAAATCACACTTTGTAAAACTTTTAAAGTCACTATACTGGTCTAAAGGGTTTGTTAAAAGCCACAATACATAAGTTTATAGTAAAAAAGAAAATCAACCAAACTAAAAGCATGTTTTGTTTCTTTATTTTTCATCTTGGTTGTGTGAAAAGTCCTCACTGTGCGTGGGCTTGCATCTCCACAAACCTGACTGTTATGTGGCCTCAGTCTACTCGTTTCCATGGAAACGTTTCTTTGGCTAATAATATTCCACAGAATGGCAGGTAACTCAGTTTGTAGAGTTTGCTCACTGATCAGAAAGATAAGGCGGTTTGAATCGCACTCTCGACATAAACACCACAGTGGAGCGGTCACAGTGGACCCACAGGTTGGTGGTGCGATTCCAGCTCCCACAGATGAATGCTGTTGCTGTGTCCTTGTCCCACTTAACCCACCCTGTCCCCAGTGTCTGTGTACTCTGGTGTACGAATGTGTGTGTGAATGGGTGAGTGGTTCCTTGATGTAAAGTGCTTTGAGTGACTTGAAGATGGAAAAGTGTGATATAAAAATTTGACCGCTTCCCCATTTACCATATTACGTAAAACTAACCATCTCCATGGAGAATGTTCCAGAGTTTGATTTTATCTTTATGTCCATAGAATCATGCAGGTGACGTGCCACCTACAGAAAGTTGCATGCTGTCACTTTAAAGATTTGATACACATAATAAGCAGCATTTATACTCCACAAACAGTATGAGATTTTACTATTCAAATAAAGAGAGCTATTTGTGGCACTTGAGTCTCCCTGAGCCCAATGGGAAACACCGGTTCTGCATCGCTGTGTTACATGTGGAAACTTGTAGTAAGAAATATTTATAGATGTCAAAATAGTGGCTCTGTGCAGTAAATCACCCACCCAAACCAGGCGTGCAACAAACAAGAACCGCTCAACTCAAAAGTCACTGGAAATGTATGATTTTTTGCCATTTTTAACAACTAAATTTCAAACTCCCATTTCAATACTAAGGAATAGACTCGATACTCAATATTGAGTCTGATACCACAATGATAATTAAATGTTCGTACTTTGTTTTCTATTCTCATGTGTTATATCTGTGTAATCCCTCAGTGTCCAGTAGGTCCATGGTGTTTATACTAGTTTACGTGTCTTATACTTGTGAAAGATTCAGCTCAACATCAGTCTAAACATATTCAGGAAAGGTTCATTTCTGTCCTGTGAATGTGACTTTTTAATATCGTTACCTGCTCAAATGAGTATCTAGTTTCAATACAAGTTTTAGTATCAGTTAGATTTTCGATACTTTTGACAACATGACTAAGGATGTCTGATAACACAGATGAATCAGAATCACACTTCAAACTGACAGTTATCAAATTACAAAAGCTGTAATTATTTCGGTGATAGAATGTGATTGTTCCTGTAGTTTAGACCTCTACAAACATGGTCTGAAATGTCCCTGTGTGTCAGATGCCCTCCCTGTGTCTCCATGGAGTCTTATTCTGTGTAAAAGCTGCTGACCCTGTAGTTTAGACTCTACAAACATGTTCAGAAACACACGGGATTCTTGTATTAGTTTAGCAGTTCAGATTTCAGTCTCTCAAATGTAAATTCTCCTAGATGGGTTTAAAATGTGCACTTTCAACAGAATCCTACATTTTAAACATATCGCAAATCTAATCCCAAAACTTGTTTTCCCCAAAATGGTGTATGGCATTGGATTGGAATTATAAGCTCTATATAACTCCATCTGGTGTTTTTTATCCTGTTTCTGTCAGAAGTAGTGGTTAAAAACAAGGGCAGATCTTGGACTGTTTTAGATTTAAACTTCTGTACAGATTCCGAGGTTTTCTTTGTCATATACAGGTTATTGAGGGATGTATTTACTGATAACTACTCTAAATGCATATTTACAAATGTGTTAGACAAACCTTGTTCACTCAGCAGGGAAAATACACAGAACCTGTCATTGTTACATAACTGTTCACAATCTCCACACTCCTCTGTTTATTATTAGCGCAGAATCTTGACTGATTTGTAAAAACGTATTTAATTGCTCATTTTCAGACAAGTATTGCATTTGAAATAGTGAATATTTATCCATTTATGGTTTCAAGTCAAAGTACAGATTTTAAGCCCATCCAGTTGCATTAACATTTGAAAGACTAAAATTTTAACTGCTGACGTAAAACAAGTATTTCAGAACATGTTTGTAGAGGTCTATGTGATGTACACTGGACCACCAGTATAAATAACAATGATTATTATATTATTAAAAACCTGCTGGACCAACCAAAACATCATCAGAAAACATTTTTGTAGAATTAAACCATTGCAATACATCAGGTCTGTCAGATAAATCACAATCAAATTAAAACAGCAATTTAAATTAACACAATCAGCAAAAACACTGCAGTCCTGTGTAAACAAGAAAATATCCGCTCTCACTCTCTAAAAACATGAGAACTCTGCGGTTTAGATCTGTACAAACAGGTTCTGAAATGCGTGGGAATCTTGTATAAGTTTGGCAGTTCAGATTTCAGTTGTATCTTTAATAACAACACTTCTTGAGATGTTTAAAACTTCAACTTTGAACAGAATCCCACTGTTAAAACAGAAGTCGCAAATCTAACCAAAATCACAATTAGATATTTGGCTAATTGTTCAGGTAAATGGTAAAATTTTCATATATTTTTTCCAACTTCAAGTCACTTAAAGCTCTTTACATCAAGGAACCACTCACCCATTCACACACAGACTGGGGGCAGCGGGGTTAAGTGTCTTGCACAAGGACACAACAACAGCATTCATCTGGGGGAGCTGGAATCGCACCGCCAACCTGTGAATCACTGGATCTGACCGCTCAACCAAAGATGTTTATGTCCAGAGCGGGATTCGAACCTCCAACCTTCGGATCAAACTGGGCTACAGTCGCCTCCTCAGCAAATAAACTGTATAAACCTTATGATATAGAACTGTAAGCGTGCATTATTAATAAATATGTACAGAATGCAGCTGGGGAAGCGCTCAAAACAAGGAAATTATTGAAAAACAGCAGAGGCAGCTCGGATGGGCGTGTGCGTAAAGGGGCGTGAGGCGCATTCCGCTGTCAATACCACAGCACCTGGATTTACTAGACTTATTCACCAAACCAAAAGCTATAGCAATTGTGTAATAACATATCTGCACACCAAACAACTATACAAAGCGTTATTAATGTTATTTTAGGTGTTACAAACCTAATTTCATCGTTAAAGCGTGAAAAATGTGGGGGATTTCTAGGCTCTGTTCGTGATAATAGGAGGAATTGTGCAGTGCCAGTGACTGTAAAACGCATAGGGCTGTTTTGGAAAGCATTTAGATGTAATTAACAGTTTAATATGAATCAAATGAACGTGGAAAAGCCACGTTAAGGTTATGTCTGTGCGCGCGTTGTGTAATAACTTTGCATTGCGTTCATTTACATTGGACAAACAGGAGGAGGGAAAGAATTACGCGCAGAATTCCAGGGAAAACGCGGACAAAAACAGGTCTGGTGCAAGATTAAAAAGGCGGGAAATGTTTTTAACAAGTTCAGTTGGTGTAATGTTTATTTTTGCAATGTTTATCTATTATTTTTAGCTTGGTATTTCGCAACATGGGGCCGTGTAATGGGGGGACAGCGGCGGGTCAGTTTTTAAAATGCCAAAACAAGGCAATGCGCGCACAAGCAAACTGTCAAATGGATGAAGTAAGGGTTATTCGTGGTTTATGTGGATTTTACTCACAAAAACGCACAAAATGTATTAAATTTGTGGGAAATTTTGGAAGTTATTGATGTTTTACGTGGATTTTAATCGCAAAAACGCACAAAATGAGTGAAATTAGTGGTAAATTTGCGAGTTATTCATGTTTTATGTGGATTTGAATCAGTAAAACGCACAAAATTGGTGAATTTAGTGAGAATTTTGCCAGTTATTGATGTTTTACGTGGATTTTAATCACAAAATTAGTTAAATTTATGGGAAATTTGCGAGTTATTCATGTTGTAAGTGGATTTTAATCACAAAATTAGTGAAATTTGTGGGAAATTTGTGAGTTATTCGTGTTTTACGTGGATTTTAATCACAAAATTTGTGAAATTAGTAGGACATTTGTGAGTTATTGATGTTTTACGTGGATTTGAATCACTAAAACGCACAAAATTGGTGAAATTAGAGCGAAATTTGTGAGTTATTCATGTTTTATGTGGATTTGAATCACAAAATGAGTGATATTTGTGGGAAATTTGTGAGTTATTCATGTTTGACGTGGATTTGAATCACAAAAACACACAAAATTGGTGAAATTAGTGGGTAATGTGAGTGTTTAAACAGACAAAAATGCAGATTGGAGCTCACCTGTTTTACTTGATACTTGCACGTCTTCTTTCTGCACTTGGGTGATGACACTTTCCATCTGCAAACCACGGAGCCCGTAATAAAATCCTCAAATCCCTCATTGGCTTCTAGTGGTACGATTTTAACTCAATATTCACCAACTTGTCCTAAGCACAGCAGCAGCAGTAGCAGCAGAAGGAGCAGCCTCGCCTCGCTCCTCTCCAATCCACGGCCACAGAACAGTGTCGCGTCCCTGCTTCTTTTTCCTCAACAAATCCGGTATTTGTGAAAACGCAAGGCACTTTTAGGTGTGTGGAAGGCTTCGGGGGGCTCTGTCAGCTCCGTGCGGCCGGATTTACCGCCTGTATCGCGGGTTTTTGTGGCCGTGGACCCCCGTTTTCGCCGCGTCTTCGCTCCCAAACTCCTCACTCCTTTCGCAGCAACAACATGGAGTATCCAGGCGAGAACGAAAACAACCGTCGAAATGGGGCAAGGGGGCGGCGGTTTCAAGCCCCCCTTTACTACACATAAACAACATCACCGCCACGGACAAAACACACGGTAAAACCCCGCGGTAATCGGTTGTAGAAGCACTTACCGACGTCCACATATGTTTTAGCGAAACAGATGCGGTTTACGGCGTAGTTTTGGGTGTATTTGACGGGTTTGTTTTTCTACGGTTGGGACTTCGGGGGCGCCTTGAAACGGTCGGCGCGCGCTGATTGGTCGAGCCGGGGGCAGTGGGCGTATTCCCGGCATTCCTCCAGCGCTGCTCTTTACCAACGGTTTTCGCGGCGTTTCGGACGATAAAAACGGGATAAAAACAGCATTTAATCCCCAAACTAACGCGGATATATTTATAGAAAAGAGGGGGACGGATGTTTGCAAGCGGTAGATGTAAGATAAGATTACAAAAACGAGGGATTCAACGGGAAAATGAGCGTAGAGCAAAGGCCATAGCATTTCCGTTGATTTCCGTTGATAATTACCGGATAAAAGATTAGCCTATAATTAAAACTACTAATTACAGCTAGCATCTAATTATTGATAATGGGTAAATGATTTAATGGGATAAACGTACAAATATTGATGGAAAAACGGCGGTTTTTTTAGCTATTTGTGAAGTTAAAATTAACAAATCTCCTTGTAATTGTCCGTTAAAAATAATAACGGTTAAGAATATGTATTTTCCTGTGTATTTTGAAAAAACAAAATGGCTGAAATGACACTAGGGACTGTGCTGTATGAAAATATGCCTGGACATTTTGGTTTAATCAAATGGAAGCTTTAAAGTTAGCTTCAGCCTATAGGTTTACATGTGAAACAGTACATTTTTATATTTTCAAGTGCACGTAATTGAGCTTAGAATTAGCCAGTCTAACTGAAGTTTACTGTGCTTGTTTTAGGTTGAAGGAGGGAACAGAAGGAATCCCGCAGAAACGCAGGGAGAACATGCAGATTCCACACAGACAGGTCCACACTCAGGACTACATTCATGCCGCTCCACACAACTGTACAACAACTCAGGCTTATGTAATACAGCCTTATGTCATGTCAAAGCTGCCACTTACCCCACCCCATTTACTTATTTACTTGCAGACAAACCCGTAGCTTAGGTCTACTGTCCTACATGTTATTTTATTACCAGTTATTCAGATCTTTGTTATTATAATTATGTGAACAGCTTTTACTTTGTAGAGTTTGGACCCTCTCACCATGCTGCGCTCGTAATGTTGTGTTTTTGTTGTAAAAATATAGACATATGCCCAAAAGTCACTGACAGTTGAAAAAAAATCATAACTCTTTTGTTTCTAAATATTTTTCTTTTCTTTTTTCAGAGCATTTAGAACGACCCTTCCGACATTAATCTGAGCAAATACAGCACCGAGGAACAAACCCTCATTGTACAGTGGTACTTTGAGTCACATGGGTCAAATTCACAAACCCAATGGTGTTACCGTCGACATTTTAATACCAGAGATACCCCGAGTGTAAATGCCATTAAAGGAATAATAAGTGTTTTTCACAGACAGGGGGCAGTATGTGATCTCCACAGATCTGACTAGTATCAATTTCTTCCTGTGGGTCTATCTTAAAGAAAAGGTGTTTGTGAATAAACCTCAGACAATAAACCACTTAAAAAGTAATATCGAGGATCAAATAAGAGCCATAAGCCCAGAAATGCTTTAAATGTTTTGTAAAGTGTGTTGGATCAGGCTGTTCAGACACAAACACAAAATGGTGGACACTTAAAAAACATTATTTTTAAAAATTAGGTCATTTTTACTTCCCTTAGTTTAAGTAGTGATAAGTTCAAGTGTAAGTGAACAATTATAACCGTTTATATTGCCAAAATTCTGGGAAGGTTCAGTTTAATTACTGCTAAAATTTGGTGAGTATAACTTAAGAATTATAGGAGCTACTGAAGATTTAAAAGTGTCAGTGACTTTTGGGCCAGTACATATATATCTTACTAAATACCTTTTTATTGTTAAGCTGTGGAGGCTAAATGGCAAAAAGCTTACGTTTTACATGCTTTTCCACCCAAAAAAAACAAGTGGGGAACAGTGGGGAAATTCCAGTGTTGCAACGCAAAGTTTGAGAACATTAAGATAAGTATATAGGCACTCAAAAAAGATAATAAATGTTTAAAAATAGACTTAAATACTACTGTAATATGGGCTACAGTACTATGAAGAGTAACTGGGTCTATACAATGTTTCCCATAGATTTGGTTAAGAAATGGTGGTGCAAAAAATGTATTTGAATAATTTAATCTCGTGTAAATGTCACTTTCTGCCTAATTAATCTTTAAGCATCATTTTTAACCAGTATATTCAGTTCAATTCAAGTTTATTTCTATAGCAAATTTAAAAGTACCTCAGCTGACCAAAATGCTTCACATAAAAGTAAAAAAAACAACAAATATATAACATAATACATAGGAAAAGGGTTAAATAAGAGGTTGGCTATCCATATGGTGTTTGCACATTAGCCGTCATACTTAATCAGATAAAACAGTGCAGTTTATCTTTTATAGCTGAATTATTTTCATTTTTATGGCCAATTATTTCTGTGTCCTGTCCTGTAGGATATTTCCCCCACTCTGAGATAACTCCGGTGGTCTTAGACTTGGATTAAGGATGACGGATGAGAGGGGAGTCTGCCCACGAGGAGAGGGAAGTCTGGGCAACAAAAAAACCCCAAAAAACACATATACAGATAACATAAAACATAGGTACAATAAAACACACATATCCTGTCGAGCTAGTGTTAAATGCCAGGGCGAAGAGGTGGGTTTTCAGGCAGATTGAGGCTGTTCCATCGTCTGTGCTAACCTGAGGGGGTCTTTTTTAAAAGTTTTTAATACTACAATGAGCAAAAAAGTCTAAATTTGCTGTGCCAATATATAGTCGAGTTGTTTTTAGACTCTGTGGGGCCACCGTAGTCTCCTGGATTAATGGGAAACGCTGCTCTGTGGTTATACATTGAGGCATATCCAGTAAAGTGACTTCTGTTTTCTGAGCTCTTATAGCTATGTCTGGGGTGTTACAGGTTAGATCTGTGGAGAGGCAAGTGCCCTCAAAATGTACGTTATTTTTGCGCAATAAAAACACATACAAATAAATAGATATATAAGCTGTCAGAAAAGTTACGCAGTGCATCTTTAAAGGGCTCGTATTACTCTGTTTTCTGATCCATGTTATAATATTGTTTCCTCGTCAAAAAACAGATCTGCAGTTGTGTTTTTGCTTCATTCACACATGTTTAACACACACATATTTAGGCTGATTTCTTCTCTCAAACAGGAAACACTCTGTTCCACCTTGTGATGTCATCAAGTGGTGATACAGGAAGTGCTCCACTGTGTTTTTAAATGCCATACTCCTTCACTAGAATCATTTGGACAATTTCAGCCTCTAATCTCTACCTGAACAAAAGGAAAAAAGGTAAAAGTTAACTTGAAAACTACCACTTCATGACATCACCAGGTGGAATGGAGCATTTTGAGCTTTGGAGATGTTACAGACAGGTGTGAATGAAACAAAACACAACTCCAGGTTTGTTTTTGAGGAGGTAACAACATTATAACTTGGCTGAAACCTCACGAGAGTTAATTTTATGTATATCACACTGTAGGAAATAAGGGAAACCGAGTGCCTTGCTCATGGATGCAACGATACCCTCTAATTGGAGCTGGGATTGAACTACCAACCTCCAGTGGTAAGCAAACCCTCTTGCAAATGAAGACATTACTGTATATTTATAACAGAAGTGGACCCTGCTCTGAGCCTCTGCCACAGCGACCGCAGCTCAGGACATAAACAGAGAGAACCCGCGTGTGCATTCCAGGGGCGGACATTTTGGAAACGCACTGACAGAAGAGACTAAAAATAAGCTCCAAAAATAAAACAGACCCCACCACACGACACGAGCTTTGAGGATAAGGCGTGGAGTTAATTAAACCTGTCACCAGAATAGATTTTAAAGTGCAAAATGTTATACTGAGCAACTGGATCACGAGCGTTATCTGATTTCTGACATTATCCGATTACTGAGATGTAAACAGCTCTGATCTGATGTGAGGAATCGGAGTTTTCTCTGTTCATACTTGTGCAGGTTTTAACAAGAAAAATGTGCAAAAAAGAACAAACTAAAGACGAATCAAAACTTTCTGGGAGTGGAAAGTCAACTGCGTGATTCCGTGAAGTAGGAAGTTAAACCCAAACTTCACTTCGGAACATTCTCCACGGAGATTGACACCAGTGACGTGTGGTGAGGTTCATGAGGCTCTGATGTGTCACAATCAGATTTACAAACATATAAACCAGTGTCTCACATTTGGCCCTGGGTCAGTTTCTCTCCCAGTGACTTGGGGCCACAATAAAAAACAATTTCAAAATAAAAGTTCCGAAGTCCGCATGAAATAGCTCTAATAGTATGAAAGAAAAAGCAGGTTTTATATTGTTTTTTATCCTTATTCTGGTTCTCCAATTTTCAGTGGATTGAAGTCATTAAATTTCTTACCATGTCGTACGTCTCTGTTTGAAAAGAGCGAGTCTTTTGTCCCGTCGTCTGGAGCAAACCATTTAGCTCCTTTAGCGTTGGTCCTGTAATTATAACCTCCTTTATAGTACAAATTATTGGATGAATATAACTATTTCATTTATTTTTCTCTGCGATGACTCACCTGACCGTCACTGATTGACACAATAGCCAGTAATATGTCTATGGAAACAAGCAGGCCCTCCTCCAGGCTAAGTGAGAGTCAGGTCTGTGGAGATGCAAGCGACAGTAGCTCAGTTGTTTGTCCACTGATCCGAAGGTTGGCGGTTCGAATCCTGCTCCCGACATACACGTTAATAGTTAAGTGGTCAGATCCTCAGATGAATGCTGCTGCTGCTGTTGTGTCCTTGGGCAAGACACTTAACCCTCAGCGTCTGTGTTCACTGATGTAAAGTGACTTGAAGGTGGAAAAGCGCTAAATAAAAATGACTATTTACCAAGTTCGCTCACAAGATGCAAGTTTGTGTATGTTTTTCAGTGCAGTAAACACATAATGAAAAAGTGGTTTTATTATTGTGGCAAAAAAGTTACATACTGGGGCTTTAAAGATTGGAACAGTTATTTTAGTTTTTATTTATTCATTTGAGTTAAGATAGTGCTTATAATCAGTGTTTTTCCTGCAGTTCCAACATAAATCTGCTGGAGTTAGCATAATAACAGCTACATTTCATCTGTTCGTCCTCAGGCAGGTCACATTACTGCAGCGGTGGAAGAAGTTCTCAGTTTTGTTACTAAAGTACAGATACCTGAGCAGAAATTATTCAAGTAAAAGTAAAAGCATCACATGAAAAAATCTACTTAAGTAAAAGTATTCAAGTACCCCTTTAAAAATGTACTTTAAGAGTAAAAAGTCAAAGTATTTCACGCAGATTTTGAGACTTAATAAAGCGTCAGATGTAATGACTTTGATACAGATTTGTGCTGAATTTTGTTCAACAGAAACAATTGAATCAGTCGTTTTCTAGCTGTTTTCTCTCTTCTCCTCTCCCCCTCCCTCCCCTTCTCTCTCCCTCTCTCCTCTATCGTTCTCCTCCTTCCTCTTTCTCTCATCTATCTCTCTCCTCCCCCTCTCTCCTTCTCTCTCCCACTCCCTTTCTCCTCTCTCTCTCTCTCTCCTGCTCTCTCCTTCTCTATCTCTCTTCTCCTCTCCCCCTCTCACCTCCTTCCTCTTTCTCTTATTTATCTTTCTCCTTCCCCTCTCTCCTTCTCATCTCCTCCCTCCCTCCCACTCCCTCTCTCCTCCCCTCTCTCCCTCTCTCCTCTCTCTCTCACTCTCTCTCTCCTGTTCTCTTCTTCTCCTCTTTATCTTTCTTCTCCTCTCCCCCTCTCACTCCCTCTCTCCTCCTTCCTCCTTCTCTTATCTATCTCTCTCCCCCCCTCTCCTTCCCTCCTCCTCCCTCCCCCTCTCTCCCTCTCTCCTCTATCGCTCTCCTCCTTCCTCCCTCTCTCCTCTATCGTTCTCCTCCTTCCTCCCTCTCTCATGTATCTCTCTCCTTCCTCTCTCCCTCTTTCCTCTATCTCTCCTCCTTCCTCCCTCTCTCTCCCTCTCTCCTCTATCTCTCTCCTCCTTCCTCCCTCTCTCCGCTTCGGTTCTGGGAGTAGACGTTTGAAAAAAAAAAAAAATCATATATTAAGAGTTCAAAGGTATCGCAGAGGCTAACCGGCTACATGCTAACTCTTAACCATAGACAGCCACAGCGTTCAGCTCCAGTCAAATGAAGCAGGTATAGCGGCTAATTTGGAGTCCTGTTCCATATTTGAAATGCCGAGTGCGAGTATCATAGCAACGAATCAGCCAATCAGGAGCGAGGCTGTGGAAGGTAACGTCCCTTCCTGCCCACACCGCTGGTTTAGCAGGGAGCAGGGGCATAATAACGCTGTCAATCAAACCTGTTGCTAACGCTAGTGGCAGCGACCTCAGCAAAAGAAGGCGCCTGATTTGTCTGTTATTAATGTTCATATCTTGATTCAGAGGCAAAATAGCGAAACAACAACACGAGGATCATGTAGAGGGTTAATACAAACATTTTAAGACCAAAATGACGAGTCTGACAGCAGCAGTTACAGAGAGCGAGGCGATGGTTTTTCAATAGAAAGTGAATTAGAGCCAAAGTCGATAGAGAATAAAGCGCATCCATTATCTTTTCCTATTTGGAAGGCAGCAGCTAGCACATTAGCTATGTCCATTTATATATACAGTTTACGCTCTTAACCAATAATGCATTTTTTTCTAAGTCCAAAAAGCACATTTAAAACACAAGATTGAGAGATGTGTTTTAATAAGAAGACAGATTTTAAATAAAAGTGTAGGTCTTGTGGTCATTCGTTACCATAGAGCTGATTAACCCTGAGTTTATGGGAAAAATTAACGAGAATTTAACTTCCAGGACCGGGGTGTGTGGGCGTCACAGTCGAGTTTCATATAACGTCAAGGCAGATCATCATTAAACCGTCAAACATCAAACACGAGCTGGAATTTCCCCTAATAATAATCTTATCTTATCTCCACAGATCTGAGCTGTAACTCTGATGGCGTCGCCTCACCTGCCGGTCTGGATACAGATAAGTTTACGGCCACTCAACAACGAGCAGCTTTAACTTCACATAAAAAAAACAAATATTCAATTAACATGATACAGGAAAAGAACATAAAAACTAAACTGACTCTTGTGAGCGTTTTGTTTCATTCACACATGTTTGAGTAACACTTTATTATTAGTCTGTAACATCTCCAAAGCTCAAAACGCTCTGTTCCACCTTGTGATGTCATGAAGTGGTAGTTTTTGAGTGAACACCTCCCTTTTACTTTTAGTTCAGGACAAATGAGCAACTCCAGAGATGAAATGATCCAGATGATTCCAGTGAAGGTGTGTGCAGTTTAAAAACACACTTCCTGTATTACCACATGATGACATCACAAGGTGGAACAGAGTGTTTTTTGTGTGTGAGAGAAGAACTTTGTGCGTTAAACATGTGTGAATAAAACAAAACACAAGTCCGGGTCTGTTTGTGATGAAGAAACATCATTATAACATAGAGCCTGTTAAATGCCAGGGAGGAGAGGTGGGTTTTCAGTGTGACAGGCAGAGGGCGCTGTTTCAGAGTATGGACCTTACCACAGACAGAAACATTAGCTGCACATTGTGTCAGTAATAGGAGTAATATTTATTTGATCTATATTTCTACAGGGAGAGCACAATGTCCTTTTCAAACACAAAAGTTTAAAACATTAAAAACAGGAGCAGGTGTGAGTGTAAATGTTTGTCTCACATTATTAAAGTTTAAAACATTAAAAACAGGAGCAGGTGTGAGTGTAAATGTTTGTCTCACATTATTAAAGTTTAAAACATTAAAAACAGGAGCAGGTGTGAGTGTAAATGTTTGTCTCACATTATTAAAGTTTAAAACATTAAAACAGGAGCAGGTGTGAGTGTAAATGTTTGTCTCACATTATTAAAGTTTAAAACATTAAAAACAGGAGCAGGTGTGAGTGTAAATGTTTGTCTCACATTATTAAAGTTCTGCAGTGGGACTGAAGGATCCACTTTTCATGTTCAAGTGTTTTTCATTTCTGGGAAGTAAAATAACCAACAGCTTTTCCCCCGTTTCAGTTCTAGTGCAGCCAGTTTTTAGACAATCATGAGATCTTGGATTAAAAGTTCTTCTCCACCTCTCTCTCTTTCTCTTCCTCTTCCTCTCCTCTTTGGCTCTCCTCTTCTCCCTCTCCCTTCTCCTCTCTCCTTCTCCTCTCTCCTCCCCTTTACCTCTCCCCTCCTCCCTCCCTTCTCTTCTCTCCTTCTCGACTCTGCCTCTCTCCTCCTCCCTCCCTTCCTCTCTACCTTCTCCTCACTTTTCTCCTCTACCTCTCCTCCTCCCTCCCTCTCTCCTTCTCTCCTTTCTCTCTCTCCTCCTCCCTCCCACTCCCTCTCTCCTTCTCTCTCTCCCTCTCTCCTACTCTTACTCTCTCTCTCCTCCTCTCTCCTTCTCTTCTCTATCTCTTTTCTCCTCTCCCCCTCTCACTCCCTCTATCCTCTATCCCTTTTTCTCGACCCTTCCTCTCACTCCCTCTCTCCTCTCTCTCCCTCTCCTCCTCTCACTCCCTCACTCTCTCCTCTCCCTCTCTCATCTTCCCTCCCCCCTCTCTCCCTCTCCTCCTCTCACTCCCTCTCTCTCTCTCTCTCTCCCTCTCCTCCTCTCTCTCCTCTCTCTCCCTCTCGCCTCTCTCTCTCCCTCTCCTCCTCTCTCTCCTCTCACTCCCTCTCCTCCTCTCTCTCCCTCTCCTCCTCTCACTCCCTCTCTCCCTCTCCTCCGCTCACTCACTCTCTCTCTCCCTCTCCTCCTCTCTCTCCCTCTCTCCTCTTCTCTATTGTTCAGTTTTTATCCTTGTAAAATCATGAGATCTTGTATAAAAAGTTGAACAAACAGGTGGTGTATTGAGTAGAAATACATTAAATATATTTGATAAATATATTTGATAAATACATTTATAAATACATTTATAAGTACATTTTACACAGTATTTTCTCTTCTGACAGGCAGCGCTGGCCAACCTACTTTTCGTCGAGTGATGGGTTTAGACTCATCATCTGTTATGAAACGAAGGGCTGAGTGAAAGAGATAAAATAAGATCAAACGTGAGATTTTGTGATTTAAAGAGCCTCATGTGTCGTTTTGTGCTGAACTCAGAGTCATTTTACTCTTAAAATGTTCAGACGTGACGGAGACAGAACTTTTATTATAGTATCACTGTATTTACATTCGTACATTTAACCATCTCTGTCTAACCATCTATCTGTACTTTACTCAAGTACATTTTACTGTGGATACTTCTTACTTTTACTTCACTACATTTGAGAGCAGTATCTGTACTTTCTCCTCCTCTACATTTTGAACAGGGCTGAAGTTACTCCTCCTGTTTAAGTTAAAGAAAAAAGTTCCTGGACACTTCTACCTGCACCTCCTTTCCTCTTCCTCCTCCCTCCTCCCCTGTCCACCTCTCCTCCTCTTCTCCTCTACTCCTCATCTCTCCCTCTCCTTCACCTCTCTTCTCCTCTCCTCTCTCCCCTCTCCCCTCCACCTCTCCTCCTCCTTCTCCCTCCTCCCTCCCTCCTCTCCACTCCTCTTCTTGCTCTCCTCCTCCCTTTCTCCCTCCCTCTTCCTCCTCTCCCCCTCCTCTCTTCACCTCCTATCTTCCTCTTCCTCCTCTCCCTATCTCTCTCCCTCCTGTCCTCCTCCCCTCCTCCCTTCTCCTCCTCCCATCTTCCTCCTCTCCTCTCAGCCCTCCTCTTTTCTCTTCCTCTTCCTCCTCTCCTATCTCCCTCCCTCCTTTCTTTCGCTCCCCTCTCTATCCCTTCTCTCTCCTCCTCCCCTCCCCTCCCTCCCTCCCTCCCTCTCCTCCTCTCTTCCCGCCTTCCACCCCTCCCCCTCCAGTCCTCCTCTCCTCCCTCCCCTCTCGTCCTGTCCTCCTGTCCTTCTCTCTTCCTCCTCCCTCCCTCCCTCCTCCTCTCCTCCTCTCTCCCCTTCCCTTCTTCTCCCTCCTCCTCTCTCCAGCCTTCCCCCCTTCCTCTCCTCCTCCCCTCTCTCCTCCCTCCTCCTCTCCTCCTCTCTTCCACCAGCCACCCCTCCTCTCCTCCTCCCTCCCTCTCCCTCCCTCCTCTCCTCCTCTCTTCCAGCTTCCACCCCTCCTCTCTCCTCCTCCCCTCTCTCCCTCCCTCCTTCTCCTCCTCTCCTCTCCTCCTCTCTTCCAGCCTTCCCCCCCCTCCTCCTCTCCCCCCCTCTCTCCCTCCCTCTCTGTCCTCCTCTCTCTCTTCCAGCCTTCCACCCCTCCTCTCCTCCTCCCCTCTCTCCCTCCCTCCTCTCCTCCTCTCTTCCAGCCTTCCACCCCTCCTCTCCTCCTCCCCTCTCTCCCTCCCTCTTCTCCTCCTCTCCTCCTCTCTTCCAGCCTTCCACCCCTCCTCCTCCTTCCTCCCCTCTCTCCCTCCCTCCTGTCCTCCTGTCCTCCTATGTTTCCAACCTTCCTATGATCGGGCTGTGAGCTGGAGGCCTGCGCAGGGAGGCTCTGCTCATTCAGAAAAACAACAACACAGAGAGGAGGGACGGAGGCAGGGAGAGAGAGAGAGAGAGGAGAAGGAGGGAGGGGGAGAGAGAGAGAGTGAGGAAATAAAGACGGAGGGAGTGCGGAGGGAGAGAAAAGGGTGTGAAAGAAAGGGGGAGAGGGGGAGGAGAGAGACGAGGAGTGAAGAGAGAAAGGTAGAGAGGGAAAGAGAGAGGAGAGAACACGGAGGGAGAAAGAAGGAAGAGAGGAGGTAGAGAGAGAGTGAGGATTGGTAGAGAGGAGGTAGGAAAGAGGGTGAGGACGAAGAGGGAGAGGAGGGAGGGAGAGAGAGAAATCGAGGCAAAGAGGACATAGGTAGAGAGGAAAAGGAGGGAGAGAAAAGGTGTGAAGAAGAGAGAGAGGGAGGGAGGGGAACAGAGAGGTGGGAGAGAGGGAAAAGGGAGGGGGTTGTTACATAACTCTCCTCCATGACAGAAAGTTCCGCGCTAGAGCCACAATGCAAAGAAAACCAGTTAAACCAGAGCTGTTCAGGTTTAAGCTCAAGAAGAAAAAGAACAGGCTCCAGTGAGACTACAACAGTATACATGAGAGTATATACACTGAGAGTATATACATGAGAGTATATACACTGAGAGTATATACATGAGACTGTATACACTGAGAGTATATACATGAGACTATATACACTGAGAGTATATACACTGAGAGTATATACATGAGACTATATACACGAGACTATATACACTGAGATTATATATACACTGAGAGTATATACACTGAGAGTATATACACGAGAGTATATACACTGAGAGTATATACACTGAGAGTATATACACTGAGAGTATATACACGAGAGTATATACACTGAGAGTATGACACTGAGAGTATATACACTGAGAGAGATACACTGAGAGTATATACACTGAGAGTATATACACTGAGAGATACAGAGAGTTATACACACGAGAGTATATACACTGAGAGTATATACACTGAGAGTATATACATGAGAGTATATACAGAGAGTATATACACTGAGAGTATATACACTGAGAGTATATACACTGAGAGTTATGACACGAGAGTATATACACTGAGAGTATATACACTGAGAGTATACACTGAGAGTATATACACTGAGAGTATATACACGAGAGTATATACACTGAGAGTATATACATGAGAGTATATACACTGAGAGTATATACACTGAGAGTATATACACGAGAGTATATACATGAGAGTATATACACTGAGAGTACATACATGAGAGTATATACATGAGAGTATATACACTGAGAGTATATACATGAGAGTATATACACTGAGAGTATATACACTGAGAGTATATACACGAGAGTATATACATGAGAGTATATACACTGAGAGTATATACACTGAGAGTATATACACTGAGAGTATATACATGAGACTATATACACGAGACTGTATACACGAGAGTATATACATGAGACTGTATACACGAGAGTATATACATGAGAGTATATACACTGAGAGTATATACCTGAGACTATATACACTGAGAGTATATACACTGAGAGTATATACATGAGACTATATACTCTGAGATTATATACACGATAGTACTAGGTTATATACTGTTCCTCTCACTCTGTTCCTCTGAGTCTCATCAGTGTCTTTCGTTTTAATGCTGCTCTGGTTCATTTGAATCTTGTTAAAATCATTGTGATGTTGGTTTGAATTATACTGACTCTCAAACACATGTTTCTGGACACGTTTGTTCACAGCTCCTTGGTCTTGCTACTTTTCTCCTCCTCCGCTCTTCCTCTCCTGTTCTTCTCTCTCCTACAGCCTCCTCTCCTCTTCACCTCGTCCCCTAATCCTCCCCCTCTCTTTTCCTCCTATCTTCCATTTCCTCCTCTCTTCTTCCACTCTTTTCCTCTCTCCTGTTCTGTTCCCTCTCCACTCTTATCCTTCTCCACTCCTCTAATCTCTCCTCCTTTCCTCTCCTCTCCCCTCTCCTGTTCTACACTCCTCCTCTCTTCCACCTCTCCTCCCTCCTGTCCCCGTTCCTCTCCTCCTCCTCTCCACTCTCCTCCTCCTTTCTTCTCCTATCCTACACTCCTCCGCCCCTGCTCTTTCACCTCCCTCCTTTTCTACTTTCCCTCCCTTCTGTCCTCTTCCTCCTCGTCTCTTCCACCCCCTTCCCCCTCTCCTCCTCCTCCTCTCCTTCTCCTCTCCTCCTGTCTTAATTCCGATGCTGCTCTGGTTCATTTGAATAATCATATTTTGTTTATTGTATTTTCGTTTCGACTCTCAAAAACAGGCCAAAAGACTTTAGAACAAAGACTTCGGTTTTATATCGAAACATGAAAGAATAAACCGGCTCAGTTCTCATAAAAATACTTTTATTTGTAAATATTCTGTCTAAAAGTTTTCAGTCTCCAGATTTCCACCTGTATTTGGTTCAAAATGTGTTTCATTAACATTTGGCTCATTCAAAGATAAAAATACTCAATATAAAAATGATCAAAAACTGACTAGTCCACGGGTTCCCAAACTGACGGCCCGCGAAACCATTCCAAGATGTATTTAATCTACATTTGAATTAAAAAATGTGTAAATTTTTGGTGAATTTTGTCAATTAAAACTAAATCTGCCTAAATAGAAAGTAGATAGAATCATAATCTGCAGGAGTTTCATTTTCCCGAGCTGTTTGGAAACCCCTGAACTCATCACGGATACAATAATCGTCAGTTACAGCCGTGTTTAATTGGCTGCTTCTAAATCAAACAATTATCAGCGAACTGTTTGACCAACTTGGCAGCAAATACGTTCTTTCCAGGAATGTTCCGCAGTGTGGTATTAAACTTCTCCATCTCCAGTGTCGCCAAACCGAGTATTTCATTCTTTTTTTTAAGCAATAGCAACATCTGTGAATGAATAAATGCAGGATGGAGACGTTTAATGCCCTACTCTGGAACATCACCGGCAAAACATTAACATCTCCATGGAGACAAGCAGATGGCCGACTCTCCAGTAGAAAAGTCGCATAGTGCAGCTTTAGTAAATGTATTTTCACTTAAGAAAATTCAGTTCATACAGAATGGTTTACAAAAGTTAGAGCGTTTATCTTAACATCATGCATATTGATACTTTGCAGGGACATCGCGCTGAGGGTGTTCCACATGTATCTCTGTGGAGGAATGTTTAGCGGTTACCATGGTGACACAATGCACACGTTACTGTCAGAGTAAGTTTTAAGATCGTCTGAAAAATCAAGAACAAAAAACACAAAGTAGATTGAAACAGCACATTTTCAGGGGCCTGTGGTCGACACGAGCGTTTAGGATTTTGATTTTACACAAAAACATGAGAGAGACTAACTGAAAAACTGTTGACTAATGCTAATGCTAATGCTAGCTTGTGACTGTAACGTTTGTGAGAAGGACTTGTTTAACGGCACAAATCAGCTCAGCCTAAGTCAGTTCTTTGTGGTCAGATTGTGTTAAAACAAAGCTCAGATTAAAGTCTAACTTGAGCCACAAAGCCACAGACAAAGCAGTGCCTCTAGCTAGCATCACACTCTCAAATAATAGTGATGAAATGAGCTGCAAAGTATCAACAGGACATGGTTTTAATAATTACCATCATAATATTATTAATGCATTTGCAAACAATACTTCAATCAATATAAAAAAAAAAAAAAATTTGGGTTTTTATGTTAGCAGACTGTCATTTAGAGAGGTAGTGCTAACCTCTATCCATCCATCTATCCATCCATTCATGACCTATCTACCTACCTACCTACCTACCTATCTATCCATCCATCTATCTACCTACCTACCTACGCATCCATCCATCCGTCTACCTATCCGTCTACCTATCTATCTACCTACCTACCTACCTACCTATCTATCCATCCATCCATCCGTCTACCTACCTACGCATCCATCTATCCATCCATCCATCCATCCGTCTACCTACCTACCTACTTATATATCCTCCACCTCCGTCTACAAACCTACCCATCCATCTACCTACCTACCTACCTACCTATCCATCCATCCGTCTTCCTACCTATCCATCTATCCATCCATCCACCTACCTACCTATCCATCCATCCATCCGTCTACCTATCCATCCATCCATCCATCCGTCTACCTACCTACCTACCTACTTATATATCCATCCATCCGTCTACCTACCCACCTACCTACCCATCCATCCATCCATCTGTCTTTCTGTCCCTTTCTGTCTCTATCTACACTAGCCCAGTCGCGTTTGGACGCCCTTTTTCATTTATTTTTCTTGTTTATTTCCTTGATTATTTACATTTTAGATTCTCACTGAAGCATCAAAACTACGACTGACACATGTGTAATGTAGTAAACAAAAGACAAACTCAAAATAACTCCAGACTTGATTTAGATTTTTAAAAACAGCCTTTAAAACCCTTTGCTTTGATCACTGCTTTGCACTTTTGTCATCTCTTGACCCTGACGCGCTCAGCTGTGAAGTGAAAACCATTTCAGGAAGAGCTCACAGAGAGAAAGCAGAGGGTTTGAAGCTCAGACGACAAAGCAAAGGGTCGAGACTCTGAGGATTTGGGTATGAAATAATAAAAATCCTTATCTGTCTGTGTGTAAACTAAAAAGCTGTGGTTAGAGTTATGATTTTGATCCAGTTTGATTTGAGTTTGTGTAAAAACAGCACGAGCTCCTCACGTGGGTTAAACATGTCACAGTGAAGTGTAATATGACCCTGATGAGGCCTGCACTGCCCCCCTGTGGTAACAACACAGACTACACCCTAAATACACACGCAAAAGAGCTTTCATTTAGATAATGAAAGGTTTGATAAATAACTCAATACTGTTGGAAGCTACTGACTGTTTGAATGATGAAATGTAAGTGGAGACTAAACCAGGACTATTACAGATCTTTACCAAGAATAAACCAAGACTAAATCAGAGCTAAACCAGGACTAAACCTGGACTGAACCAGGACTAAACCTGGACTGAACCAGGACTAAACCTGGACTGAACCAGGACTGAACCAGGACTAGACCAGGCCTAGACCAGGACTAAATCAGGACTAAATCAGGACTAAATTAGGACTAAATCAGGACTAAATCAGGACTACACCCGGACGAAACCTGGACCAAAACCTGGACTAAATCAGGACGAAACCAGGACTGAACCAGGACTAAACCAGGACTAAACCAGGACTAGACCAGGACTAGACCAGGACTAGACCAGGACTATATCAGACTAGACCAGGACTAAACCAGATCTAAACCAGGACTAAACCAGGACTAAACCAAGTCTAAACAAGATCTAAATCAGGACGAAACCAGGACTGAACCAGGACTAAACCAGGACTAAATCAGGACTAAACCAGGACTAGACCAGGACTAGACCAGGACTAAACCAGGACTAGACCAGGACTAAACCAGGACTGAACCAGGACTAAACCAGGACTAAACCAGGACTGAACCAGGACTGAACCAGGACTAGACCAGGACTAGACCAGGACTAGACCAGGACTAGACCAGGACTATATCAGATCTAAACCAGGACTAAACCAGATCTAAACCAGGACTAAACCAGGACTAAACCAAGTCTAAACAAGATCTAAATCAGGACTAAACCAGGACTAAACCAGGACTAAACCAGGACTAAACGATGGACTAAACCAGGACTAAACCAGGACTACGTGTACACTGGTCGGTTCAAGTGCAAAGGTCCATTCTCCTCGTGCAGGTGCAGTGTCAGGACTCAGACTCCAGGGGGCGCTCCAGCAGAATAGTGTTGCTCACTGCTGTGTTTCTCATTGGATCCAAAAAGGAGAGTCCCAGAGCGATCAGACACAACCACGTCTACGAGAGAGAAACAACACAAAAATTCAACTCATCTGGTCTCCATGGAGATGCTATGGCCTTGTCTAGACTGTAGATGTTACACAGTATGGCATTAAACTTATCTATCGTCACAGGTTACAGGCGAGATCTGTGGAGAGGCGACGCCGCTCACAGTAAGAATGCATGTTTTTCAAAGGATTTTGTAAAGAAAAAAAAAAGAAAGGTAACTGAACAGTAGATAACTTTAATGCCAAACTGTGGAACATTCCAGGCAAAGCAATAACTTCTCCATGGAGACAAGCAGGACCAGGAAAGTTACATAGTGCAAAATAACACAATGAGGTAGGTGCACTCTGTACTTTTACCCAGTTCTGTTTGAATACATTTGTTTCTAGGTGAAGATTAAGCTCAAGTTCTGGTGAAACTTTACTTGTTTTTCCACATTACTGCCTCAAAATGTTTTCACGTTTTCAGACCAACACTGCTACATGTTTTAGGAAAAAAATGCAATTGCAGAGACTTTTTTCTGAAGTATTTGCGATACTATATATGTTTTAAAATGTATGATTAAGTTCAGAGCACATGCAACATTGGAGAGAGGTTTTTAAGTGTTACACTATGGGATATTAACACGTGATATATTTAGATCACCATGTTCACTTTTACCGTTTTGAAAATGCTGTACAGTGACCCCTCGTTTATCGTGGGGGTTACGTTCTAAAAATAACCCACAATAGGTGAAATCCGCGAAGTATCAGCTTTATTTTTTACATTATTCTACATGTTTCTTGGCTGTAAAACCCCTCACCACACACTTTATACACTTTTCTCACACAGGCATTAACATTTTCTCACATTTCTCTTGTTTAATTTCTCTTGTTGTCTTGTTTAAACACAAAGTTCAAACCTTCGTCGGTGCCTTTGTCGGTGCAGAACGTTTCATCGACATTGTGGGTTTTGTCGGGGAGAAAACTTGCAAACATACAGCACTTCAGAGTCACACTGATCCAACATTTATGTAAATTCTGATACACACATGTGACACATTCTGTACTGTACAGGAGACACGGAGGAGACTGATGGACAATGGTCTACAGTCCCTCAGCCAATCAGGACGCAGAACACAATGGTCTACAGTCCCTCAGCCAATCAGGACGCAGAACACAATGGTCTACAGTCCCTCAGCCAATCAGGACGCAGAACACAATGGTCTACAGTCCCTCAGCCAATTAGGACACAGAACACAATTGTCTACAGTCCCTCAGCCAATCAGGACGCGGAACACAATGCACGTTCATACACTGGACAAAAAAAAGCATGTAAAATTGCACCAAAAAAAATCAGTGAAACCGCAAAAAGTGAACCACGATATAGCAAGGGACCACTGTATTCAACCCAAAACTGCGTATAATCATTTGCACTTTCGTTTTTGACACTCTAAATCTCCTCTCCGTTTGCTCTGTGCGCTAAGTTACTCCCCCTTCAGAGCGCTATCGTGACACAATCTTCACATCAGGTTTGTCAAGTTGCTGTGAACAGTTTTGTATCATGTTATATATATTTATGGAGAATTGTCGTGTGGGAGCATGGGTGACGTAAGCTTGTCGGCGGAGCGTTGGACGGGCTCGTACCGCTAGAGAGATTGCTAGATTACTCAGACATGCATGGATGACATCGGGCATGTTTTTGATGAGGGAACAACATTATAACACGGTGGAAAGTAAAAAAAAAAAAGCGAATTCTGCCCACTTTCTTCAGAATAATAGATAGATAATGGATAATAATAGAGATATACTGTGCACACACTCACCAGGTATCCGACGAAGGCGAGGTAGAGGAGGGAGAGGACGGCGGCGAGCACATAGAGCCATACGCTGCCCAGCTGAGTCACATACACCACCACGAAGTACATGTTTATACAGCAGACGCCCAGCACCGCCACACCACCACCCACCTTAAAGAACCTGCCGCCACAGGAGAGGAGAGGGTTAATGGAGCTGACTGTCGGCACTTTACAGCCCCTGACGGTGTGACGCTAACGGAGGCTCTACTCTGTCTAAAGCTCTGTTACTCAAATTAGACTTAGTTAGCTGTTTTTGTTGAGACGAAGTTTAAACCCGTCAACCGGACACATCGTTGTAGGAGTGAAGACGTTTCGCCGCTCGTCCGACTGAAACCACATCAGAAGAAGCGGCAAAACGTCTTCACTCCTACAACGATTTGTCCAGTTGACAGGTTTAAACTTCGTCTTTTGCGATGGATTGGACCTGGACGACTGAGGGTTTTCACAGACACATGTTTTTGTTGAAAATCACCTGAACAGGACCTGAAAATGTTTGTTTGAATCTATTTAAAAAGTTATTTGGTTTAGCAGGAGTTTTTATTTGAGTTTAGCAGCAGGGAAGTCAGTAACTAAAAAAATGGTTAAAGGCGGAGCTCCCCACCCTGGACGACCTGGGAAACTCCATCTTTATCATGGGTTACAACGTACAACAGACTAGAAATGGACAAATTTGACAAGATATGGGAGAAATGGAAGTTTGACATTTTGCTTTGTTTGAATGTTGTTGTAACTTGCAGCGTTTGCTAATGTGTGCATTGGAATCATGGAAACTGCAGATCATTTCTCCCTAGACATATACGTAGAACACCCCAGCGTGCTCAAGAGACCTTCAGCAGACAAAACACCTCAAAACAATGTTTCAGTGAGTCGCTGATTAACAGATGTAACTGATGTAGAGTTGACACAGAAACGAATTATAACAAAAACGTAACTATTTTGAATTTCCAGGTTACACATTTTAGTTGGCTGGAAAAATACTGGTTTCTAGCCTCGAAACTGAACTTGAGAACAGTAAAAATCTCTTTGGCCTCAACATTTCTGCATTTAAGTGAATCATAATCTATTAAATAATCTTAAATAAGTGTAAGTGTCTTTACATCACAGACAGGGGAATCCACAGGGAGGACAAAGAGGTCTGATGTCCCGGGCCCCAGGGTTTTAGGGGCCCCGGACTCTGACCTCGGGGCCCATGTGAGGCTTCTTGCTCTGGGCCCCCCAAATATCTGTGGACGGGTCTGATTTCAGGTCGTCTGTAAACTCCACAGATCTGACCCGTAAGCTGGAGTCACAGTAAGTCTAATACAGTGATGTAGTGCAGTCTGGGCAATAATAACCAAAAAGGTTGTGAAAAGTTCGGTGGTGCAGCTTTAACTTACAGTCCGTTGGCGAAGTCGTTCATGAGAGAGGGTAAACTGGTGAAGGTGAGGACGGGGATCAGGGCGAACGGCAGCTGAGGACAGACAAAAAACAGAGACGAAACTGCAGGGTTTATACTTGTAGAATGAACTAAATATGTACAATTTAAATCAATATCACTACATTTACACTTTAACAAATTAGCAATACTTTTACTTTTTGCTCTTTCACATGAGAAAATCTACTTGAGTAACTTTTTACCTCTGTGTCTGTACTTTTGCATTAACAACAAAATTTTTAACAAAATCAAGTATTTCATCACTGCTGAGTATGATTATTGTATCATTAAACATGAGGGTCACGGTCACGTTATCTGTTTCTTATTGTGTTTAAAGTTGTTTGAGTTGGTTTAGTCCTGGTTTAGTCCTGGTTTAGTCGTGGTTTGGTCCTGGTTTGGTCCTGGTTTAGTCCTGGTTTGGTCCTGGTTTAGTCCTGGTTTAGTCCTGGTTTAGTCCTGGTTTGGTCTTGGTTTAGTCCTGGTTCAGTCCTGGTTTAGTCCTGGTTTGGTCTTGGTTTAGTCCTGCTTTAGTCCTGGTTTAGTCCTGGTTTGGTCCTGGTTTAGTTCTGGTTTAGTCCTGGTTTGGTCTGGGTTTAGTCCTGGTTCAGTCCTGTTTTAGTCTTGGTTTAGTCCAGGTTTAGTCCTGGTTCAGTCCTGGTTTAGTCCTGGTTTAGTCCTGGTTTAGTCCTGGTTCAGTCCTGGTTTAGTCCTGGTTTGGTCCTGGTTTGGTCTGGGTTTAGTCCTGGTTCAGTCCTGTTTTAGTCTTGGTTTAGTCCAGGTTTAGTCCAGGTTTAGTCCTGGTTTAGTCCTGGTTTAGTCCTGGTTTAGTCCTGGTTTAGTCCTGGTTCAGTCCTGGTTCAGTCCTGGTTTAGTCCCGGTTTAGTCCCGGTTCACTCCTGGTTTAGTCCTGGTTTAGTCCTGGTTTAGACCTGGTTTAGTCCCGGTTCAGTCCTGGTTTAGTCCTGGTTTAGTCCTGGTTCAGTCCTGGTTTAGTCCTGGTTTAGTCCTGGTTTAGTCCTGGTTCAGTCCTGGTTTAGTCCTGGTTTAGTCCTGGTTTGGTCCTGGTTTGGTCTGGGTTTAGTCCTGGTTCAGTCCTGTTTTAGTCTTGGTTTAGTCCAGGTTTAGTCCTGGTTTAGTCCTGGTTTAGTCCTGGTTCAGTCTGGTTCAGTCCTGGTTTAGTCCCGGTTTAGTCCTGGTTCACTCCTGGTTTAGTCCTGGTTTAGTCCTGGTTTAGACCTGGTTTAGTCCCGGTTCAGTCCTGGTTTAGTCCTGGTTTAGTCCTGGTTTAGTCCTGGTTTGGTCTTGGTTTAGTCCTGGTTCAGTCCTTGTTTGGTCCTGGTTTAGTCCTGGTTTAGTCCTGGTTCAGTCCTGGTTTAGACCTGGTTTAGTCCTGGTTTAGTCCCGGTTCAGTCCTGGTTTAGTCCCGGTTCAGTCCTTGTTTGGTCCTGGTTTAGTCCCGGTTCAGTCCTGGTTTAGTCCTGGTTTAGTCCTGGTTCAGTCCTGGTTTAGTCCCGGTTCAGTCCTGGTTTAGTCCTGTGTAAAGTCCTTTGTGTGTGCAGAAAGGCGCTGTATAAGCCCCATGTATCATCATCATCATCATCATCATCATCAGTCTCCGTACCTGCAGACTCATGAGCACGTTGAGGAAGTCGTTCATCCCCGTGAGGCTCTGCACGTCCTGGAAAATGGCGACGAAGAGCGTGGGCGTGATGGCCAAACAGCGAGTCAGTAAGACCCGGGCGAAACGAGACCAGCGCAGGTTCAAGAAGCCCTGAGCCGAGACACGGAGGAGCGTTACAGGGTTAACACGAAAATCATGATGACAGAGCAGATTTTAACACGAATTTACTGGAGCCCTGGTTTTACTGCAGAGTATCAATATGGACTTGTTTTAGTCCTGGTTTAGACTGGGTTTAGTCCTGGTTTAGACCTGGTTTAGTCCAAATTGAGTCCTGGTTTGAGTCTTGGTTTAGACCTGGTTTAGTCCAGATATAGACCTGGTTTAAATCTGGGGGTACGTGGAAAACCACATCTTTTCTCGGGCTGTACTCTGTGAAATATTTGTTTCATAAATGAGACTCTCTCCACTCACCTCCATCACAAACTGGCCCGAGTAGGTTCCCGTCATGGTGGAGCTCTGACCTGCAGCGAGGATCCCCACGGCCCAAATGTAGAGCGCCGCCGGGCCGAAGAAACAGCCGAGGACCACCCCCTGAAACCAACAGAGAGTAACTCAAACACAACACCAAGGACCAACCCCTGAAACCAACATGAAACAGAGTATACTGAAATACAGGGTGGCCCAAAAGTCACTGACACTTTTAAATCTTCAGTAGCTCCTATAATTCTTAAGTTATACTCACCAAATTTTAGCAGTAGATAAACTGAACCTTCCCAGATTTTTGGCAATATATACAGTTATAATTGTTCACTTACACTTGAACTTATCACGACTTAAACTAGGGGAAGTAAAAATGACATAATCCTTAAAAATAATGTTTTTAAGTGTCCACCATTTTGTGTTTGTCTCTGAACAGCCTGATCCAACACACTTTACAGAACATTTAAAGTATTTCCGGCTTATGTCTCTTATTTGATCCTCGATGTTACGTTTTAAGTCGTTTATTGTCTGAGGTTTATTCACAAACACCTTTTCTTTAAGATAGCCCCACAGGAAGAAATCAGGACTAGTCAGGTCTGTGGAGATCACATACTGCCCCCTGTCTGTGAAAAACACTTATTATTCCTTTAATGGCATTTACACTCGGGGCATCTCTGGTATTAAAATGTCGACGGTAACACTGCTGGGTTTGTGAATTTGACCCATGTGACTCAAAGTACCACTGTACGATGAGGGTTTGTTCCTCGGTGCTGTATTTGCTCAGATTAATGTCGGAAGAGTCGTTCTAAATGCTCTGGAAAAGGAAAATATTTAGAAACAAAAGAGTTATGCATTTTTCTCAACTGTCAGTGACTTTTGGGCCACCCTGTACAACACCGAGGATCAGATCCCGTTTTAAACCTGTCCAGCAGCAATAACATTTGAAAAAAACAAACTGAAATGATAAACTAACACTAGAATAACATGCATTGTTCACTGCCACTATATATGATAAAACTCACAGGGCTGGAAAAGTTGTTCGACTTTTCCAGCCTGTAACATGGAATTAAATGTGTCACTGTCCATGGAGACAACCACCAGGTCAAGTTACAGGTCAGATCTGTGGAGTGGTGAGCCCCCTCGTAGTAGAATGCTTTCAATGTATTTTTGAGCAATAAAAAATACCTCTAAATGAAAAAATAAAAGACAGATACTCACATTTTATGATGATTATTTGTGATTTTTTTATGTCTTGATTTGTTGTATTGTGATTTTAATGTCTTTTTAATCCTGTAAAGCTCTTTGAATTTGTGTATGAACTGTGCTTTACAAATAAACTTGCCTTGCATTAATGCCAAATTGTGGAACATTCCAAGAAAAGCAGTAACATCTCCATAGAGACAAGCAGAAAAGTTACACAGTGCACCTTTAATAAATGACAGGTAGGTGAGGTGAAGTGAGGTTACCCCTTTGTAGATGTCGACCTCTAAAGTGTCGTTGTTGAGAGGAAACAGGTCAGAGTGAACGCTGCCCGAGCTGTTACAGATACTGTGCTGAAAATAAAGAGCCACATGTGTTTTATTAAATATTTATGTAGATGTTTTTAACTAAATACTGTAATGAGACTGTGACACTTACCACCTGCAGGTTGGTCTGTCCGTAGAAGGCTTCAGCGAACACAGCGACCACAAACACGTTTATGATGAAGGACACGAAGAGAGCCAAGCACGACTCGATAAAGAAGTATTTATTCGCCTCTTTCACCTCCTCTTTGTTTGAGCGATCCACGTCTCTGGACTGAAACAAACAGACAATGATTTAGTCCTGGTTCAGTCCTGGTTTAGTCCTGATTTAGTCCTGGTTTAGTCCTGATTTAGTCCTGGTTTAGTCCTGGTTCAGTCCTGGTTCAGTCCTGGTTTAGTCCTGGTTCAGTCCCGGTACAGTCCCGGTTCAGTCCCGGTTCAGTCCCGGTTTAGTCCCGGTTCAGTCCCGCTTTAGTCCTGGTTCAGTCCTGGTTCAGTCCTGGTTTAGTTCCGGTTTAGTCCCAGTTTAGTCCCGGTTTAGGCCCGTTCTAGTCCCAGTTTAGTCCCGGTTTAGTCCCAGTTTTAATCCTGGTTTAGTCCTGGTTTAGTCCTGGTTTAGTTCCGGTTTAGTCCCAGTTTAGTCCCGTTTTAATCCTGGTTCAGTCCTGCTTTAGTCCCAGTTTAGTCCTGGTTTAGTCCCGGTTTAGTCCCAGTTTAGTCCCGGTTTAGGCCCGTTTTAGTCCTGGTTTAGTCCTGGTTTAGTCCTGGTTTAGTCCTGGTTTAGTCCCAGTTTAATCCCAGTTTAGTCCCGGTTTAGTCCCGGTTTAGTCCTGATTTAGTCCCGGTTCAGTCCCGATTTAGTCCCAGTTTTAGTCCCAGTTTGGTCCCAGTTTAGTCCCGGTTTAGTCCCGGTTCTGTCCCGGTTTAGTCCCGGTTCTTACCTTGACCAGAGCTGAGTGGAGGTACATATTATGGGGCATGATCACAGCTCCGACGATGCCCACGGCCTGAAGGAGCTGAGCTGATCCACATCCGTCGCAGGAGGGAACGAACATGCCCCGAAGCACCGAGGCCTGGTCTGGAGCGACTGTCACGTACTGAAGAAGAGCAGGGAAAGATTTAAACATACAGAGGAAATAAAAAACAAGGGTCGAGTGTCCAAAAACTGTACTCGAGTAACAGCACCATTGTGAGATTAGAATTATTTAAACAGGCACAAATTTAGCACTGTCTACTCTCAGATTCTCAGTATGTATTTGACTGCGGAGTTCCACAAGGGTCAGTATTCGGCCCAAAACTATTTCTTTATATTAATGATTTTTGTGAGTTTCTACCACCCATATTGTTTGCTGATCACACAAATATGCCACTATCTTAGTTATAAAAGGTATTTTGGTCTGAGTTTTACCATCTGTATGAAGCAAATAATAATTACAGTCTTATATTATGCAAAATTGACTCTTGTGAGCTTTAAATCGTGTTGTAATGCTGTTATCTCCTCAAAAACAGACCTGGAGTCGTGCTTTGTTTCAATCACACATGTTTAACTAATCCTGTATTATTAGTTTGTCTATATCTCCAAAGCTCAAAATGCTCAGTTCCACTTTGTGATGTCATGAAGTGGTGGTTTTCAAGTTAACTGCTACCTTTTTTGTATTTTGTTAAGTAGAAATTGGCAATTCCAAGGCTGAAATGCACCAAAACATTCTAGTGACGGCGTATGGATTTTAAAATTACAAAAATGGAGCACTTCCTGTTTTGCCACATGATGACATCACAAGGTGGAACAGAGTGTTTTCTGTTTGAGAGAAGAACTCAGTCTAAATAAGCAGACAGTCAAAATGCAGAAAATGGTCAAATATATCGAATTATTCTGCACCAAAATTGAGTTAAAATGAACAGAATCTTGATCAGAATCACAATTTAAGTCTTTTTCTCCATCTATCGATATTTATCCGTCTATTCTAACCTCGTATCCGAAGGTCAAAGCCATGACAGTGATGAGGAGCCCAAAGAAAGCCTCCAGTTTCCTCAGACCTGGACAAAGCACAAATATAAACTCGTATAATACTGTATCTACGATGTGTTTATGACGTTCAGAGATTTGAACCGACCGTATTTGTCCAAAAAGAGGAAGAAAAATGTGTCGACAATAGTGATGAGGACTCCAGCCCACAGAGGAATTCTACAGGAGATTAAACAAATACACAACATGATAAGTAACTGTTAACATTAGAATTTTAAGACATTTTTCATTTCATAAACTGCGTCTGTCTGGGTCTTTCGACGTCTTTAAAGGGCCGATATTACACTGTTTTCTGAGTGTAATATTGGCCGTGGAATTTGCATGTTCTTCCCGTGTCATTTCATTTGTTATTAGTGAAATATTTGATTTAAAGGTCTTATATTGCGCAAAATTGACTTTTGTAGCTTTAAGTCATGTTTTAATCCTGTTACATCACCACAAACAGGCCTGGAGTTGGGTTTTTGTTTCATTCACACATGTTTAAACACACAAACCTGCAGATTTAGGCTTTTAGGTTCTTCTCTCAAACAGAAAACACTCTGTTCCACCTTGTGATGTCATCATGTGGTAATACAGGAAGTGCTCCTCTGTGTTTTTAAACTCCACACACCTGCACTAGAATCATTTTGTTGATGATTTCAGCTCTGGAATTGCCCATTTCTACTGAACTAAAGTTTAAATATAGCCGTTAACTTGAAAACTACCACCTCATGACATCACAAGGTGGTATCTGACCAAACTAAACTCTCCCGTTGTGTTCACCTGCCGGAGGAGAGGAGGCTGAAGGCGATCGCACAACCGATGACCTCCTGCATGTCCGAGCCGACGATCGCCAACTCCACCATCAACCACAGGATCACACGAGGAACCTGAACGAGAAACAAATTAAAGAAACACGAACGAGGAAACACGAACGAGGAAACACACAGACAGACAGACAGACAGAGACACAGACACAGACAGACAGACAGATAGTAGCACAGACAGAGACACAGACAGACAGACAGAGACACAGACAGACAGACAGACAGAGACACAGAGACACAGACACAGAGACACAGACAGACAGAGACACACACAGACAGATAGTAGCACAGACAGACAGACAGAGACACACAGACAGATAGTAGCACTGACAGAGACACAGACAGACAGTAGACAGACAGACAGACAGACAGACAGAGACACAGACAGTAGGACAGACACACAGACAGACAGACAGACAGATGAGGAGGAGGCACGACATAAGTTCAAAGAACGACATCATGTTTATAAAATGAAGCCTTGTCCTTGAAACACTCTGAGCTGATTCTGCTACAACAGAAGTGACACAAACTCAGACAAATACTGCAGTAATTCAGGCAAAGGGCCAACTTTAAAGGTGTACTGTGTAACTTTTCTCCATGGAAATGTTGCTATGCCTGGAATGTTCCACAGTATAACTTTACACAGTCTGTCTGTCTTTTATTCATTTCCAGGTGTTTTTAATGTGAGTGAACTCGCCTCACCACAGCTGTGACTGGTAACTTGACCTGCTGTCTCCATGGAGATAGATGATGCTACAGAGTAATGCTATACTGTGGAACATTACAGGTAAATAGAGACAAGCAGTTTCTTTATCAAAAAAGTTACACAGTGCCTCTTTAATGATTTTTATTTTTCACTCTAATCTATTTCTATTTGCGTCATATTTTCAGTGTTCAGTAGTAATAATTAACACACTACATGTTTTTTTGTTTTATTTCAGAGTCATTTCCTCCGGCTCAGTGCTCACCTCATGAAATCCTGTTGGACACTATAAAAATACAGGATGTCATAATAGTTTTAGTTGTAATTTCAAAAGTGTAAAGTGATAAAAACATGAATCATAAACCGTGTCCACCTCAGACGACCCTGGACTGACACATCACACGTCGTTTATAGTCCCGTGTTCAGAGCGCCCATGTGACTCACGGTGTGGTACTGCCGGTGGCACACTTCCGCCAGGTGCATCCCCGTGACCACGCCCAGACGAGCCGCCAGCCTCTGCAGCAGGAGCCCGATGGTGGTGGCCCCCAGAGCACCCACAGGAGCTGAGGGAACACGGGGAGGCGCAGCGTTAAAGACAGAGACATTTATGAAGAGTTAATGTTCACCTCACAGAACAAGGTTTATTCAGCCTGAGCCCAACACGGTGAAGGGCGACAACACGTCCCTCCATCAGCGCACGGCAGGTTTAGAACTTTATAAATGTTAAAATTAATGACAGCACGAGTACACAGGGACAGGCATTTTTATATATGTTGCATAAGAAAATGAGGGAATAGAGTATGAAAGCTGCTCGATGCCGTTTACAGTTTTAATTTTGATTGATTTTTTGTGTTTTTTACTCCCTCAAGAGAGTATTTTTTATTATTATCACAGTTCTAATGATGTCTTCTGCGTTTGACCCATCCTTCAGTCTCTGGGTTAAACTGTCTGAGCTCGGACCCATCTGCAGATCTCAGGTTTGATCAGGACCTAACACGAGGGTCCTGATCAAACCCGTGCACCTATTGTCCATATTTTTGAAAATATAGCAGCTGGGAGTCGAACCAGAGACCTCCCCGTTGTGAGGTGAGAGCGCCAGCGACACCATCGGTTCTTAAATATGTAATAACGCAGCTGTCTTCATGGTGGCGAAGGATAATCAAATACTAACAGGTGAAGTGCTGTCCTTTATTTCTCACCTTTCACTGTGGTGTATTTTTAGATTCGCCCCAAAACCACATCTGCCTCAGACTTGAATGAACCGACGCGTGAGTGACTGAGCTGAACTTTGACCCCGGGACTCTCCCTCCGGACGTATAACTCTACACAGTGAAGAGCACGACGCACACGGGGCCGAGGGGCTAAACGTCAGACCTCGGACAGTCAGGACTTCGACCGTCGTGAACGTGACAAGGAGAATAATCCAGAGTGAAGCGTCAGACGTGTTTGAAGTGAAAAATCGTGAGGGTTGTTTTCTGATGTGGCATGGTAACAGTCCTTCGTTGCCATGACAATAACACAATTTAAAGCTAAGTGCTATTTATTTATTCCCGACAAAATCCTTCCAATCAGAAACTTATTATTCAAGGGAAATTCACAAATGTTGAACCTGATCGTTTCTGTTTGTGACTAAACCAAAGAGCTCACTGTGTCACAACAAAAAACTGCATTTATTATTTTATTTCTTCTTATTATTTTTAGTTTTTTGTACGGCCCTGAGTGGTACCTGGAAGCCGGCCTTGGCTCCGGACTGCAGGTCGGACTCGATGTTTCCAGGGTCCAGATACGCGATGCTCATGAGGAACCCGGGTCCAGTGAAGGCCCAGAGTTTACGGAGACTAAAGACGCTCTGAAAACACAACAACTACATTTAACTCAAAGGTTGAGGAGCAGGATTATTTAGTCCTGGTTTAGTCCTGGTTTAGTCCTGGTTTAGTCCTGCTTTAGTCCCGCTTTAGTCCCGGTTTAGTCCCGGTTTAGTCCCGGTTTAGTCCAGCTTTAGTCCAGCTTTAGTCCAGCTTTAGTCCTGCTTTAGTCCTGCTTTAGTCCTGGTTTAGTCCAGCTTTAGTCCAGCTTTAGTCCTGCTTTAGTCCTGCTTTAGTCCTGCTTTAGTCCTGCTTTAGTCCTGCTTTAGTCCTGCTTTAGTCCTGTTTTAGTCCAGCTTTAGTCCTGGTTTAGTCCAGCTTTAGTCCTGCTTTAGTCCTGCTTTAGTCCTGCTTTAGTCCTGCTTTAGTCCTGCTTTAGTCCTGCTTTAGTCCCACTTTAGTCCCGGTTTAGTCCAGCTTTAGTCCTGCTTTAGTCCTGTTTTAGTCCCGCTTTAGTCCTGTTTTAGTCCAGCTTTAGTCCTGGTTTAGTCCAGCTTTAGTCCTGCTTTAGTCCTGCTTTAGTCCTGCTTTAGTCCTGCTTTAGTCCTGCTTTAGTCCCGCTTTAGTCCCGGTTTAGTCTTGGTTTAGTCCAGCTTTAGTCCTGCTTTAGTCCTGCTTTAGTCCTGTTTTAGTCCCGCTTTAGTCCTGTTTTAGTCCAGCTTTAGTCCTGTTTTAGTCCCGCTTTAGTCCTGTTTTAGTCCAGCTTTAGTCCAGCTTTAGTCCCGCTTTAGTCCAGCTTCAGTCCTGTACCTGGCTGCTGTCCTGTGGCACTGGGACCTTCTCGTCGAAGTAGGTGCTGTGGATGGGTTCATTTTGTTTCTGTAGAAACACGGAGGAGATCGTCTGGATCGCGCCTTTGTCCTCCACCAAGTTTCCTCCTGAAACAAAACAATTAAAACTATCTTAATAAAACAGTAGAATGAAATGACAGAATTTGAAAAAAACATCTTGAATTGCCAGTTTTAGTGTCGTATTTTTGGTTTTGAATGAGCATTAACGCCTGAGAGAAAGCATGAAATCTGAAATATTAAACTAATCCAAGAATCACATGTACTTCAGAAAAGTTTGTAGAGGTTTAAACTACAGAATTAGCAGCTTTTGCACAGAATAAACCCCGTGGAGACACAGGGAGGGCATCTGACACAGGGACATTTAGTTCTTAAAGAGGAGATTATGTTGTGTAAGTTTCTGTAGATGCCACGTCGCCTGACTGTTTCTATGGAAATATAAAGTTAAAACCGCACTACAGAACATTCTTCATGGAGATACTGTGGATATATTTTATGTCAGACTAACAGCCCACTCTCAGCAACAACACATGTTCTAGGTTTTAAAGCACAATAAAAATAAAAATAAAAAGCTTTTATTTGAGATTTGATTTGGGATTCATCTTGAAGTCCTACAGCTGTGTTATTTTAGCATTAGCATTTAGCATTAGCGTCCACATTTTGAACCTGATCATTTATTTTAGTGACATGATCCACTATTAACTCTGCTTTTAACCTGCCCCCATCTCAGTAAAACACGACAGGGATACAGGACGGGAGGGCATCTGACACACAGGGATACAGGACGGGAGGGCATCTGACACACAGGCATATAAGAGGATGGGAGGGCATCTGACACACAGGGATATAAGAGGACGGGAGGGCATCTGACACACGGTACCTTCCTCCCTGCTGGGTCCCGGCTCGTGCGGCTCGTGCGGCTCGTGCGGCTGGGTGGGAGCAGAGGGGGGCAGAGGGGCGATGTGGAGCTCCTCGGGGGGACGACTCTTCACTGGAAACAAACAAAACACAGTAAAACTTCTTTATCTTTACACTTCCTGTTTGCACAATTTTTCAACCACCTTTGCACAAAAGTTTTACTACAGTTGCACATTATCTGCAAATATGTACATAACATATAGCCTGTACTTTTCATAGTCTATAATCTTCTGTAAAGATTATGTTTCTATTTGACTAAGGGTGGCCCAAAAGTCACTGACAGTGTTAAAAGAAAGTCATAACTCTTTTGTTTCTAAATATTTTACTTTTACTTTTCCAGAGCATTTAGAACGACTCTTCTGACATTAATCTGAGCAAATACAGCACCGAGGAACAAACCCTCATTGTACAGTGGTACTTTGAGTCACATGGGTCAAATTCACAAACCCAGCGGTGTTACCGTCGACATTTTAATACCAGAGATGCCCCGAGTGTAAATGCCATTAAAGGAATAATAAGTGTTTTTCACAGACAGGGGGCAGTATGTGATCTCCACAGACCTGACTAGTCCTGATTTCTTCCTGTGGGTCTATCTTAAAGAAAAGGTGTTTGTGAATAAACCTCAGACAATAAACGACTTAAAACGTAACATCGAGGATCAAATGAGAGCCATAAGCCGGAAATACTTTAAATGTTTTGTAAAGTGTGTTGGATCAGGCTGTTCAGAGTGTAAGTGAACAATTATAACCGTATATATTGCCAAAAATCTGGGAAGGTTCAGTTTATCTACTGCTAAAATTTGGTGAGTAAAACTTAAGAATTATAGGAGCCACTGAAGATTTAGTGTATTTACATGCTTCTCTTTATCTTATCATTTATCCATTTTATACCATTTTTTTTAATATACGCTTGGCATCCAGTGTGGGCAAAGTAAGAATTTCATTGTACAGGGAAATGTGTTTCTTTACATAACAATAAAGCTTTGAATCTTATCTCTTGAACCAGACGTGTCATGAGATAAGAGATAAAAATGTTCAGATCAAATATAACTTTTACTGATAACACGATTCTGACACTGATTTATTCTTTATTACAAAAACACTGACAAGTTATTTAGTTATAATTTGGACTTTTGTTTCTCAAGACAATTATCCAATCAGAGAGCAGAATGAGCCTCACGTGACTTATTTGCGTTGCCAGATTCAAAGCTGAAATCCAGCTGTTTTGTTCCTAAAATGCCTCTGTCTGATCTGAACTCTCTCTAAACCCCAGCACTGCAGAACAGTCACAGACTCAGTGCTAGTGCAGCCTCTGATCTTTGGCAGAGGTGCGACTCCAGCTCACACAGATGCTGTCGCTGTGTCCTCGGGCAAGACACTTAACCCACCTCACCCCCAGTGTTTTTTTAAAATGAAGGTGCAGGTTGGAGACAGTTTCTTTAAGTTTTCTCTCCTGCATTTCCTCTTTTACAGGTGTGTTTAAAGCTCGTAAATTAGCTTGAAAAACCTGTATTCCTGTGGGAGGCATCGCGTCTCCACAGATCTCACCTGCTTGTTTCCATGGCGACAGATAATTTAAATGCTGGGAGAAGTTAAGGAAGTTCATAGGCAATAAGAATAATTTAGACCTGGTTTAGACCTGGTTTAGTCCTGGTTAAGTCCTGGTTAAGTCCTGGTTTAGACCTGGTTCAGTCCTGGTTCAGTCCTAGTTTAGACCTGGTTTAGATCTGGTTTATTCCTGGTTTAGTCCTGGTTTAGTCCTAGTTTAGTCCTAGTTTAGTCCTAGTTTAGTCCTGGTTAAGTCCTGGTTAAGACCTGGTTTAGATCTGGTTTAGTCCTGGTTTAGTCCTGGTTAAGTCCTGGTTTAGACCTGGTTTAGTCCTGGTTTAGTCCTGGTTAAGTCCTGGTTAAGTCCTGGTTAAGACCTGGTTAAGACCTGGTTTAGTCCTGGTTTAGTCCTGGTTTAGTCCTGGTTAAGTCCTGGTTTAGACCTGGTTTAGTCCTGGTTTAGTCCTGGTTAAGTCCTGGTTTAGTCCTGGTTAAGTCCTGGTTTAGACCTGGTTTAGTCCCTGTTTTAGTCCTGGTTAAGTCCTGGTTAAGTCCTGTTAAGTCCTGGTTTAGACCTGGTTTAGACCTGGTTTAGTCCTGGTTCAGACCTGGTTTAGTCCTGGTTTAGTCCTGGTTTAGACCTGGTTTAGACCTGGTTTAGTCCTGGTTTAGTCCTGGTTTAGACCTGGTTTAGACCTGGTTTAGACCTGGTTTAGTCCTGGTTTAGTCCTGGTTTAGACCTGGTTTAGACCTGGTTTAGACCTGGTTTAGTCCTGGTTTAGTCCTGGTTTAGTCCTGGTCTAGTCCTGGTTTAGACCTGGTTTAGTCCTGGTTTAGTCCTGGTTTAGTCCTGGTCTAGTCCTGGTTTAGACCTGGTCTAGTCCTGGTTTAGACCTGGTTTAGTCCTGGTCTAGTCCTGGTTTAGACCTGGTTTAGACCTGGTTTAGTCCTGGTTCAGACCTGGTTTAGTCCTGGTTTAGTCCTGGTTTAGACCTGGTTTAGTCCTGGTTAGTCCTGTTTTTTAGACCTGGTTTAGACCTGGTTTAGTCCTGGTTTAGTCCTGGTTTAGACCTGGTTTAGACCTGGTTTAGACCTGTTTTTAGTCCTGGTTTAGTCCTGGTTTAGTCCTGGTCTAGTCCTGGTTTAGACTGGTTTAGTCCTGGTTTAGTCCTGGTTTAGTCCTGGTCTAGTCCTGGTTTAGACCTGGTCTAGTCCTGGGTTTAGACCTGTTTAGTCCTGGTCTAGTCCTGGTTTAGACCTGGTTTAGTCCTGGTCTAGTCCTGGTTTAGACCTGGTCTAGTCCTGGTTCAGTCTAGTTTCTCATTTTCTTGTTTAAAATCTATAAAGTCGTGGATAAATCTGTCACATTGTTTTTACTCAACGTCTGTGCGTCAAAAACGTAACATAACGTGTCTCACCTGAGCGTAGAAAGGAGAACATGGCGTCACGTTTGGAGTTTGCAGGTTTCTATGCTTCTCCTGCGCTTTTTAACACGTCAAAGTCCATTTTTTACACCGTGTACTTCAGCGGGAACCTGCGTTAACCCCACCGCTAAAGGCAGAGGACGGACCGGTCACAGGACGGACCGGTCACAGGACGGACAGGTGACAGGACGGACAGGTACATCGGGCTCTCTCTCTTCCTCTCTTTCTCTTTCTCTGTCTCTCTCTCTTTCACGTGACCCACATTCCAAGAGATTTCCTTCTTTTTTTCCTTTTTTTCAGGTAACTGGTTTGTTGTGTTCAAAGGTCACTGGGTTTTACTGTAAATAGCCCATGACAGATTAGTTAGTTATTCCTCTAAAACATAATTTACTATATTCAAGTTAAAAATATAAATATATATATATAATAACAATAATGAATCAATCAATCAGTCAATCGTTTTTCCCGTTTTGTGAAGTTTGTCATTTTACTTCCTGGTTGAGCACGTGCACATCGTAACCATAATAACATTTTAATTAATCTACTAAATTACGCAATAGTTCTGATTTGAGACATAAAAATAAATGACAAGAGTTATATTTTGTTAAGTCAATGTTTAAACTGTCAGAAAAACGTCTTCCTTGTGCGTAAATTGTCTTGGCATTTTGGATAGAGTTAAATATGTTTGGGAAATTGACTCGAGGTTTTTTTTTTTTATAAATTGATTTAGATTTTTATTGAAATTCTTATTATTATTATTATTATTTTTTTGTTCATTTTTAAACGCCTTCCTTGTGCATAAGTTGTCTCGGCATTTTGGATTATTTATTTCATTTTGTTGTATTTATTTATTTTTACTTTACTTATTTATTTTATATTTTTAATTCATTTATTCAGATTTATCTTTTATTTGAATTTTTTTATTCATTTATTTTTTTTATTTTATTTTTTATTTACATTTTTCATTTTTTATTATTGTTTATTTATTTAATCATTTATTTTTTTATGAGGAATAGACTTGTACTTTATCGCTAAAAAAAGATAAAGTGTCGCATGCTTCACCTCGACTTCTCCGTGACTCGATGATGAAGTGGCCTTGACGTTTCTTGTCATTTTCTGAAATCTGACTTTGTTAAACTGTATTTTGTTTCTAAAAGAGCCTCGAGACTGTTGTTATGTGGAGTTTCATATTGAACCACGAGGGGGCGCCAGAAACTGAGACACTCTGCAGACCACAGGACCCACAGCCCTGCAGGAGGAGGAGGAGGTGCAGGACCCACAGCCCTGCAGGAGGAGGAGGTGCAGGACCCACAGCCCTGCAGGAGGAGGTGGAGGACCCACAGCTCTGCAGGAGGAGGAGGTGCAGGACCCACAGCTCTGCAGGAGGAGGAGGAGGAGGTGCAGGACCCACAGCTCTGCAGGAGGAGGAGGAGGTGCAGGACCCACAGCCCTGCAGGAGGAGGAGGTGCAGGACACACAGCCCTGCAGGAGGAGGAGGTGCAGGACCCACAGCTCTGCAGGAGGAGGAGGAGGTGCAGGACCCGCAGCTCTGCAGGAGGAGGAGGAGGTGCAGGACATATGGGATGTGTGGGGACTCAGGAAGACGAGCGTGGGGCTTATGAGGACGCTCCTTATACACACACAAACACACAAAGACACACAAACACACACATACACAGACACACAAACACACAGAGTTTGTTTCTTCATTGTTCACTTTACCTGTGACACTCATTAAAACTCTTCTGACTTTGTGTTTCTCTTGATTCTTTTTGACTCTTACACCAGAAACAAACTTTCTCACAAAGTTCTGCACCAACTTCTCCAGTTTCACCGAGTGTCTACGTGTGTCATGCACCTGTTATAACTTTATACAGGCCCAAAAGTCACTGACACTTTTAAATCTTCAGTAGCTCCTATAATTCTTAAGTTACTCTCACCAAATTGTAGCAGTAGATAAACTGAACCTTCACAGATTTTTGGCAATATATACAGTTATAATTGTTCACTTACACTTGAACTTATCACGACTTAAACTAGGGGAAGTAAAAATGACCTAATTTGGCTTTTTTGATCCTCGATGTTACGTTTTAAGTCATTTATTGTCTGAGGTTTATTCACAAACACCTTTTCTTTAAGATAGACCCACAGGAAGAAATCAGGACTAGTCAGGTCTGTGGAGATCACATACTGCCCCCTGTCTGTGAAAAACACTTATTCCTTTAACATCTCTGGTATTAAAATGTCGACGGTAACACCTGGGTTTGTGAATTTGACCCATGTGACTCAAAGTACCACTGTACAATGAGGGTTTGTTCCTCGGTGCTGGATTTGCTCAGATTAATGTCGGAAGAGTCGTTCTAAATGCTCTGAAAAAATAAAACAAAAATATTTAGAAACAAAAGAGTTATGACGTTTTTTCAACTGTCAGTGACTTTTGGGCCACCCTGTATAACTAAACATTCAAACATTGTGACGTGTAATGACGACGACCAGTAAAAAGTCTCATTGCATCAGTTTAAATGTCCAGGACGTCGACTAAACCGATATTTGGAAGCCGATATCTGATACTTGGACTGGATCAGTTCGTCCCTAGTTTTTTTTAAAGATCTGAAATACCTTGAAAACGTGCTCCCTCGCTGTGAGGAGGCTCGTCTTTCCACAGACCTGACTTGTAAATGTTCTGGTGCAGGTGTTCGGGTCTGCAGTCTGCTTGGAGAATTTAAAGTAAACTAAAAGTATAAAAAAAACACTTTTGCAACAATACATCTGACAAAACACTTAAAATGTGCTATTCAGGAATTATAACGATTGTTTGCAGTTATAAATAATAATAATATCATGAAAAACACCAGTTTAAATCTTCATGTATCTTCAACACGGCTTATTAAAGGTGCACTGTGGAACTTTTCTGCTGGAGGCTCTTCTAATGGAGAGAGGTCACTGCTGTACCTGGAATATTTCACTATGTGGCATTAAAATTCTGTTACCTTTATGTTATTTACTGTGTACTGTGCGTGGGGGTCGCCTCTCCACAGATCTGACCTGGACTTTGTCTTGGTGGAGTCACGCTTCATGGTGACACCTGTTTAATGCCGTACTGTGGAACATGCCAGGCAAAAAACACCAGAAAAGGGGAGGGTAATAAGACTAACACGAAAATCTTAAACTTTTGACTGAAAACTGAACCGTGAAAGTGCAGAAATATCACCTAAAGTTAGTTTAAAAGTTCCATATTACACTGTTTTCTGATTCTTTTCTAATGTTTTGTTTCATTCACACACGTTTAACACACAAACTCTGCGTATTTAGGCTGATTCTCTCAAACTGAAAAAAAGACACTCTGCTCCACCTTGTGATGTCATCGTGTGGTGATACAGGAAGTGTATCTTTCTTTAAACTGTGTCTTTAAACTCCACACACCTTCATTTCTAGAATCATTTGGATCATTTTCAGCCCCTGGAATTACTTTTTGTTCAGCCGAGATTGGCAAAGAAGTAGCTGGTAACTCGGTAACTACCACTTCATGACATCACAAGGTGTAACGGAGCATTTGGAGATGTTACAGACTAATATAAAGCTGGATAATCTGGGTTAAACTCGTGTTGGTCAGGACAAACTTATCTGGAGGATTTGACGAGGAGAAACTAGACTAGACTAGAGATAGACCGATATATCGATTGGCCGATATTTGCTGTTTTCACCATATTGGTTATCGGTCTTAAATCTCAAGCAGAGGCCGATACATCGTTTTGGATAAAAAAAATCCACATAAAGCTTCATTTGAACACGATCCCTGCACAAAACATGGTTACACAGCTCCTTTATGAGTTTGTGGTTAAAAAAAGGGGCTTGGGGTGTGTTTTTCGTGAATTAAAACGACAAAATTTGGGCGAAACTATAAAAATCAGCCATATCAGTCGATCTCCAACCCGGGAGTCGAACCCACAACCTTCTTGCGTCGAACCGTAAACCTCCTCCTGCTTCTATCTCTGCAAACTGAACATATTACTCAACATTTTTACCAAAAAAAAACAAACTTCAGTAATAAAACCATGGACACATTGAATGAAGAGATCAGAAAATCCCAGTTTTTAATCCAATACTTTTACTTATTATCAAATGGGAGCGGGCACGGCGGCCTCCACACCTCCCCGAAAACGCCGCAACGACACGCCATCGTCCATGAAAAAACCCTTTACACGTGTTCATTTGGCAAGCACCATTTTGAATTCTGTCCTGTGCTTCATGTGTGACGTGGAGTAAAACGATGTTCCCATGCAAAAGTCCCTGTGAAATGTACAGAATTTATTGCAAAGTGCCACTGAAATTTTATAGGATTTTTAAATATTTTTTTTTATTTTCAATGACTTATTACTCCGTCGTCGCGTATATGATTCCCTCACATTTGTAACGACGTTTTTTTTTTCAGTTTCGCGGTCGTAGAACCAGCATTAGGCGTTAAAGAGGGGGTATTTTACTTCTCCGTGTTGAAAATGTGTGTAGTTTCACTTTCGTTTTTTGAAGTTCCGCCTCGCTTCACTCTCCGTGCTAAGTCGCCCCCCGCTTCAGAGCGCTAACGAAGCTACTGCGCCAGGTTTGTGAAGCTGTAGTGCGCAGTTTTGTCATGTTTTTGTGTGTCTATGGAGAATTGTCGTGCGGGAGCGTGATGTAGGCTTGTGGGCGGAGCCTCGTACAGAATGGGGAGATCGCTAGATTGCTCAAACATGCATGGATGACGTCTAAAACCTCTTCAGACATGTTTTTGACGAGCGAACAGCGTTAAAACACAGTAGAAAGCTAAAAAAAAAAATCGATTTAGCATAATACCCCCTCTTTAAGTTTGTACGATTTTTTTTACACATACTGAATATGATTTTATGGCATTGAAACATGAAATATTTCCGTCAAATCCCAAAAAATCCATTCGTACAAAATGAAAAAAGTGAGTAAAAAACAAAAAAAAACCCCAAGAACGTCAAAATTAAAAATGTCTATGCATCCTGAAATTGAACTTTTGAAAATTGTCTTAAGAAGAGCAGGTATTAAAGTCCAGTTTGTCACTTTTTATTCAAAATGTTTTTCTCCAGGTGAGTTATTGAAAAGTTCCACCTGGTGTGTCTTTGTGGAGCAGACGTCCCCGAGTCTGCAGCATGGGCCCTTTGAGTCCGCAGAGTCCCACCTTTAAAGTCTGTCATTTTTACATTTTTGCTTTTCATGGGAAACGAATGTCCACACGAGGAACACGACCTGGACGAATAATGAGGGTCTGGAGCCGATTTGGCGAATTTTCAGTTAACTCCATCAAAAAATAATCACAAACTTTATATTTCATCATTTCTGAACATGTCCCGTGTGAGATTCTGACTGGAGATTTAATATTTGGCATTTAAAAAAACCAAGATCATTGTCCTGAAACTTAGATTGACTTAAAGCTACCAAGGAATTAGTGTTGCATTCTCACACTTCACCACTAGATGCTGTCTACGCCTCTACTGTCAGATAGTCTGCAGATTTGAACAGACAGAAGAAGAGCAGAGAGCCCAGGAGAGGAGGAACGAAGGGCAAATGAGGAGGAACAAAGGCCAGGAGAGGAGGAATGAAGGCCAAATGAGGAGGAACAAAGGCCAAATGAGGAGGAACAAAGGCCAAATGAGGAGGGACAAAGGCCAGGAGAGGAGGAACAAAGGCCAGGTGAGGAGGAACGAAGGCCAAATGAGGAGGAACGAAGGCCAAATGAGGAGGAACGAAGGCCAAATGAGGAGGAATGAAGGCCAGGAGAGGAGGAATGAAGGCCAGGAGAGGAGGAACGAAGGCCAAATGAGGAGGAACGAAGGCCAAATGAAGAGGAGCAAAGGCCAGGAGAGGAGGGAAGGAACAGGTGAAGGGAGGAAGGGAGGGGCCAGGTGAGAGGAAGGGGAGGGGCCCTGGAAGGAGGAGGGGCCAGGTGTTTTGTTGCCATCTACTGGTAACAAAACATAAAATAAACTTTTCGATGGGAGCTTTAAGTCTATTACATCTCGATTACTTTGAATTTTCAAGTTAAAAAATTTAAAAAAGAAAAGCCACTAAAATAAAGAAAACAGTATTAATCCAAGTCAAACAAATTCATATATAAATTATGTCTTGCTGAGCAGTAACAACATAAATGTCATTCTGTTTTTCTAATTTTTAGACAAAATAATCCGCCAATGAAATATGACGTTATTACTGATTTGAAGAGAAATAATTTTAAAAAACCAACAACATTAAACCCAGTCAGAATCCACTGAAGCAGCCGTCATATTTGCGATCTCTTTATTAAAAAACAGCCAAACCAGCCCAAACCCACAGTACCGTCTACCCCCAGGTGGCTCCCCCTGGTGGACACTCGTTGGGCAGAGTTCATACGGTGGTGACCCTCATCACCACCTCTCGATTGGCCCCCGGCCCGAGCCTCGTGTCCTGGGGTCGGAGCTGGCTCAGGATGTGGAGGATGGTGTAACCGCAGTGATGATCCAGGATAGTCCTTAGTCTCCTCCTCCTCCTCTGTCCCCCGCTGCCTCCCCCCAGCCCGGACCCCAGGGCGCCGCTCCGCCCGCCCCGCGCCCCGCCCTTACCCCCCGAGCTCAGGGGGTCCCCCAGGTCCTTGGACTTCTCATAGTTCAGGACTTTCCACTGTTGGTTCACGGCCTGCCAGCGTTTAAAGATCCTGTAGACGGACGAGCCCTCGTGAATGATCAGACCTGAGAGGGAGAGAGAGAGAGGGAGGGAGGAAAAGGGGGGGAGAGGAGGGGAGAGAGAGAGAGAGAGAGGGGAGAGAGAGAGGGGGAGGAGAGAGGGAGAGAGGGAGAGGGAGAGGGGGGGGAGGGGGGAGGGGGAGGAGAGAGAGAGAGAGGGAGAGGGAGGAAGAGGGAGAGAGGGAGGGGGGGTAAAGACAGAAAGAGAGGGAGAAGGAGAGGGGGAGAGAGGGAGAGAGAGAGGGGGGAGAAGAGGGGAGAGAGGGGGAGAGGGGGAGGGGGGGAGGGGAGAGGAGGGGGGGGAGGGAGGGGGGAGAGAGAGGGGGGAGAGGGAGGGAGAGAGAGAGGGGGGAGGGGGAGAAGGGGAGAGAGGGGAGAAAAGAGGGAGAGAGAGGGAGGAAGGAGACGGGGGGGGGGGGGAGGAGAGAGAGAGAGGGGAGAGAGGGGGAGAAGGGAGACAGGGGGAGGGAGGGGGGGAGAAGAGGAGAGAGGGGGAAGGAGAAGGAGCGAAAGAGAGAGATGGAAAGAGGAGAGAGAGGGGGAGAGGAGAGGGAGGGAGAGAGAGAGAGGGGAGAGAGAGGAGGGAGAAGGAGGGAGAGAGAGGGGGGAGAGGAGAGAGGGAGGAGGAAGGGGAGAGAGAAAGAGAGGGAGGAGGGAGGGGAGAGAGGGGGGGGGGCGAGGGAGGGGGAGAGAGGGAGGGAGGGGAGGGACGGTGAGGAGGGGAGGGGGAGACAGGGGGGGCAGAGAGAGAAGAGAGGGGAGACAGGAGGAGAGAGGGGGAAGAAGAGAGAGAGAGGGGAGAGAGAGAAGGGGGAGTAGGAGAGAGGGTAAGAGAGTTGAAGGGAGAGAGAGTGAGTTTAGTTTGAGTTGTTTTTACACTTTGTGCTTGTTTTATTTTGTTCTAATGACACACGTGGATCATGATGTTTTAATTTCCACATTTTAAATCACAATATTCTGTTAATATTTAAAACGACTTAATAAAAGAAACACGTCCTCTATATAACCTCTATAACCTCTGAATATAACCGTGTTCTGATCCATCTGGAACCAGGATCGTCTGAGCGTCTGGGAAGGGCAGAGTCAGAGTCTCCAGGCTCCGGGTCCAGGGGCCTCCATGACCCTCAGGTTTAGTGGAAATGACAATGTCCATGAAGCCGTACATGGTGTAGTAGTAGTAGTAGTAGTAGTAGTAGTAGTAGTAGTAGTAGTAGTAGTAGTAGTAGTAGTAGTAGTAGTAGTAGTAGTAGTAGTAGTAGGGCGTCTCACCTATGCACACGATGTCCATGAAGCCGTACATGCCGTAGCAGATCTGGAAGAGCAGGTCTTGTCTCTGCCATTTGGCCGAGGGGCTGAGCGACGACCAGATGAGCCACGAGATGCTGGCGATGAGGAACAGAGAACCCAGGATGATCGCTGCTATCTGCACCTTCTCGATCACCGTCAGGGAGATCGCCTGCCACTAGAGGGCAGCAGAGTCAGAGGAGAGGGGGAGGGCCAGGAGAGGAGGGAAAGAGGAGAGGGGGAGGAGAGGGGGAGGAGAGGGGGGAGAGAGGGGAAGATGAGGAGGGTGGGTGAGGGGGAGGAGCGGAGAGGTGAGGGGGGAGGGAGGAGGGGGGGGAGGGAGGAGAGGAGAGGGGGAGGAGAGGGGAGGGGGAGAGGGGGGAAGATGAGGAGAGGGTGAGGAGGGGGAGGAGCGGAGAGAGAGGTGAGGGGGAGGAGAGAGGAGAGGGGGAAGATGAGGAGAGGGGGAGGGGGAGGAGAGAGAGGGAGGGGGGGAGAGGAGAGGGGAGGATGAGGAGAGGGGAGAAGAGGAGAGAGAGAGAGGGGGAGGATGAGGAGAGGGAGGAGAGGGGAGGGAGGGGAGGAGAGGGGAGGAGAGGGGAGGAGAGAGGAGGAGAGAGGAGGAGAGAGGAGGAGAGAGGAGGAGCAGAGGAGAGGGGGCAGATTTAGAGGAGAAATATTACGCTTTTATCCAATCAGAAACCAGCTGCCAGTTTCAAATCTGAAATCCAGCAGGTTTAAACCTAAAACGCCTGTGTCTGATCTGAATAGTCTCCACTTAAACTCTAACACCTGCAGAACAGTCATGATCAGAGCTAGTGCAGCCTGTGCAGCTCAGAGAGTGAATCTGGAGGCTCTGGACACAGGCTCAGATGTGATTTTAGTACAAAAGTCAGAGCACAGGACACACACATTTCCTTTAATAACACAAACTGTTTGATATTTCTGATCATGTATGAACCAAAGTCTGGATTTTTACATTTTTTGCAAGTGCAGATCCACGAGCAGGAATCACTGAAACACGACTGAGAGAAAGTGAACGACGAGGAAACACACTGCTGCAGCGTTCAGTCCTGCACAAACCACGTCGCTTTTTTGGTTTCGTTTCGCGAGATTATTTATGTACAGGTTTGACAAAAGTATCAAAAAGCAGAGACTAACGAGACTAGAACTAGATACTCGAAACTAGACCCTCATTTGAGCAGGTATCGGTACTAGTATGAACATTTAACATGGAAAATCACATTCTACTGTCTAAATAAAGAGTGTTTTTAAAATGATTATTGTTCATATCGAGTCTTTTCCTCAGTTTCGACCTGGAGTTTGTGCAGATGAGAACAGCCTCGTTATAATCGTCCTGTGGTTCTTGTTTTGAGTCGTTTTCAGGCTCCGATTCACATGTTGTGCTGTTTGATCCAAATAGGACACAGTCTGAGTCACTGGGCTCTGGGACAGACCGAGCCTGCGTCTGGATCCGAGAACAACACGCCGCCGTCGGAGGAGTCACGTGTCAATCACTGTTCTGTGGACCAGTGTTTCTCAAACTGTGGGACCGAGCTCCTCCAGGACGGACTCGGACACGTCTGCAGTTTGTGGCTTTGGATAAGTTTAGTTTATCCACTTTTTGTCCCGGTTTGGATCATTTTATGTTTAGAACTACATGTGGTCCACTTTAAGTCTGTTATAGACCTGGAATAGTCCTGGAATAGACCTGGAATAGTTATAAACCTGGAATAGTCCTGTTATAGACCTGGAGTAGTCCTGTTATAGACCTGGAGTAGTCCTGTTATAGACCTGGAGTAGTCCTGTTATAGACCTGGAGTAGTCCTGTTATAGACCTGGAATAGTCCTGTTCTAGACCTGGAGTAGTCCTGTTATAGACCTGGAGTAGTCCTGTTATAGACCTGGAATAGTCCTGTTATAGACCTGGAGTAGTCCTGTTATAGACCTGGAGTAGTCCTGTTATAGACCTGGAGTAGTCCTGTTATAGACCTGGAATAGTCCTGTTATAGACCTGGAGTAGTGCTGTTATAGACCTGGAGTAGTCCTGTTACAGACCTGGAATAGTCCTGTTATAGACCTGGAATAGTCCCGTTACAGACCTGGAATAGTCCTGTTATAGACCTGGAATAGTCCTGTTATAGACCTGGATAGTAGTCCTGTTATAGACCTGGATAGTCCTGTTATAGACCTGGAGTAGTCCTGTTATAGACCTGGAGTAGTCCTGTTATAGACCTGAAATAGTCCTGTTATAGACCTGGAATAGTCCTGTTATAGACCTGGAGTAGTCCTGTTATAGACCTGGAATAGTCCTGTTATAGACCTGGAATAGTCCTGTTATAGACCTGGAATAGTCCTGTTATAGACCTGGAATAGTCCTGTTATAGACCTGGAGTAGTCCTGTTATAGACCTGGAGTAGTCCTGTTATAGACCTGGAATAGTCCTGTTATAGATTAACCAGGTGCCTTCTTGCTGTGAGGTGAGCACTTACCTCTAAATACTAACTCCACATTAACATTCAGAAGTCAGATCATTTTATGAACATTTTATAATTTTTTCACTGTATCCTTCTTCGTGTGGTGCAGTACAGTGGCGGGTGTAATGCCCACTCCCACATGCAGGGGGTGGTGTGGTACAGTGACAGGTGCAGTACTCAGACTTACCTGCAGGGGGTTCTTGGTGCTGATGGCCAGGACCTGGTATTTGAAGTAGCAGAGTTCACAGCTCCAGGAGCCTCTCTCACTGATCCACCTGATCAGACACGGCTGATGTGTGCAGCGAACAGAGCCGTCACAGCGGCACGGGCTCAGCAGCTCCCCCTGCAGGACAACACAGGGAATAACACTTTTACTGTACGGAAACACGGGCTCAGCAGCTCCCCCTGCAGGACAACACAGGGAATAACACTTTTACTGTACAGAAACACGGGCTCAGCAGCTCCCCCTGCAGGACAACACAGGGTAATAACACTTTTACTGTACGGAAACACGGGCTCTCAGCAGCTCCCCCTGCAGGACAACACAGAGAATAACACACTTTTACTGTACGGGAAAACACGGGCTCAGCAGCTCCCCCTGCAGGACAACACAGGGAATAACACTTTTACTGTACGGAAACACGGGCTCAGCAGCTCCCCCTACAGGACAACACAGAGAACAACACCTTGCAGAGGGTTTTTTTTTACTTCTATGGAGTATTAACTGCTAATACTAAATCAGCTACCTTTTGCAGGACAACACATTTGTGAAAAATAATGTCTTGAAACTGTACGGAAACACTCCCTTTGCTCTCAGCAGCTCACTCCCCCTTCAGAGCGACACAACACAGTGCATCCCACTAATGACACTACTTACACATCACACAGGTTTGAAACACGTAGTACAGTTTTGTATCCCCCTGCAGGAGATTTATGGAGAATTACACTTTGTGGGAAACACGGGGTGAAAAGTAGGCTTGTTCATAATACCCCCTGTACAGAATCTTACAGTTAACCCTAAGAAAGGTTCCTATAGGACACAGGAGAGAACACTAGATTACTCAGAGGCATGGAAACCCTACAGAGCCACTGATGCCTCCAAAAAATGATCAGACTGTGGTAGAACATGTGAGATTTTTTCCCGGCCTCTTTGACAGCAGCACATAGCTTCCTAAGACACACGAGAACAAACTTTTACTTTTCACACAAAGCAGTCCACATGTGACTCCGGGGACATTAGCACATTCACACAAAGCAGTCCACACTCCTACTTTAGAACTAATCGAGTGAATCTAAAGTGATTTACTGAAGCCTGAATCAAGTCCTGCTTTAGTCCTGCTTTAGTCCTGGTTCAGTCCTGGTTTAGTCCTGGTTTAGTCCTGGTTTAGTCCTGCTTTAGTCCTGCTTTAGTCCTGCTTTAGTCCCGGTTTAGTCCCGCGTTTAGTCCCGCTTTAGTCCCGCTTTAGTCCCGCTTTAGTCCTGTTTTAGTCCTGGTTTAGTCCTGCTTTAGTCCTGCTTTAGTCCCGCTTTAGTCCTGCTTTAGTCCTGCTTTAGTCCTGGTTTAGTCCTGCTTTAGTCCTGCTTTAGTCCCGCTTTAGTCCGCTTTAGTCCTGCTTTAGTCCTGCTTTAGTCCCGTTTTAGTCCTGCTTTAGTCCTGCTTTAGTCCCACTTTAGTCCTGCTTTTAGTCCTGTTTTAGTCCTGCTTTAGTCCCGCTTTAGTCCTGTTTTAGTTACTGCTTTAGTCCCTGCTTTAGTCCTGCTGTAGTCCTGGTTTAGTCCTGGTTTAGTCCTGGTTTAGTCCCGCTTTAGTCCCGCTTTAGGGGTCTTCACTCCCTCATTATAACCGATAGAGTAAATCTAATGTTTCGTTACTGAAGGCTGCAGTCCCTGAGTGACACACGGGGTCACATCTGGACAGCTGCAGCTGCTCAGCCTTAAATAACGTTACACTATTAAACTATCACATGTGGAGTTATTCAGAGAAGCCAAGTGTGAACAGCCCAACAGCCACTTAAGACTCATCTGATATGAAGCTCATGTACAAGTCTCACACGTCTCCCTGTGGACTACACATGTGCCATATGAAGTGTCCTCCTCATTTAGTCCTGGTTTAGTCCTGGTTTAGTCCAGGTTTAGTCCAGGTTTAGTCCCTGGTTTGGTTGGGTCCTGGTTTGGTCTCTGGTTTAGTCCCCTGGTTTGGTCCCTGGTTTAGTCCTGGTTTGGTCTCTGGTTTTTGGTTTCCCTGGTTTAGTCCTGGTTTAGTTGGTGGTTTAGTCCTGGTTTCCTGGTTTGGTCTCTGGTTTAGTTTGGTCTCTGGTTTAGTCCTGGTTTGGTTTAGTTTCCTGGTTGGGCCTGGTTTAGGTCCTGGTTTAGTCCTGGTTTAGTCCCTGGTTTAGTCCTGGTTTGGTCCTGGTTTAGTCCTTGGTTTGGTCCTGGTTCAGTCCTGGTTTAGTCCCTGGTTTGGTCTCTGGTTTAGTCCTGGTTTAGTCCTGGTTTGGTCTCTGGTTTAGACCCTGGTTTGGTCTCTGGTTTAGTCCTGGTTTGGTCCCTGGTTTAGACCCTGGTTTAGTCCTGGTTTGGTCTCTGGTTTAGTCCTGGTCCAGTCTGAGTTTTGGTTCATTAATCACTGTTGGGGACAGTAGTTAATTGGGCCTCACCAGTGAAATACGTCTTGTTACATTTAAAATTAGAAAACATAATAAATTGGCTGATTCTTTTTAGCCGAAGCTGCTAAAAATTATCTTTATTCAACAAACTCCATTCTGCTGTTTGTCTGTTTTCCTGTTCACCTCTTGAGCTGTGTCTGTGTCTGTGTCGCTGTCCAGTGCTGAAACTGACCCTTAAAGTGAAACTAAAGACTTAATCCACTTTTTTTCCACTTCTAAACTGTGTCTATGAGGTTTTAAAAGCTTTATCCACTGTTCATTTCTACATATCTGTGGGTTTCTGGGGGATAGAAAATCAGCCCCGTTGCCATGGTAATTAATCATTTAACTCATTTAACCATACTGTTGGTGCCTGTATGTAAATGTAGAGCGTTTTTGGCACTATTTTAATGTGTATTTCATATGAAGTTTGTGTTTAAACGATGAATAATGTTTTTAAAGTGTATTTGCTTCTTTAAAATTGTTGAAAAGTCCTCAAAATGGCGCGCGCAAACAGGAAGTTGAGCCTCCCTCGCCTCCCTCTGTGCGTTCTCACGTGGTCGTTCCTTTTAGCGTGGATGATGTTAGCGCGTCACAGGCTAATCAGCTAATCTGCAGCAGCGACGGCTCTTTGTGCTTTGTTTGTCTGAAAGCAGCGATGACTCACCCCGGCAACAAAACAAAACATTTTATTAAACAACGAAAACAACAAGGACCCGAGATGATCCTGTCCGCAAACCCAGTCCAGCCCGGCTCACTCAGGGAGGGCGTCCGGCGTTCGTTTGGGGAGAATCGGATGATGTCATGGTTTCAGATGGAGGTCAGGGGTCGAACAACTCACTGTTTTTGAAAGAAATCTTTAAATGTCGAATTTTGTCATGATTAATTTGGGATCGGCTCCACAAACTCGTCATATTAATCTTAAAGTCCTTTCAAGCTGACAACACTCACAGCTTTGGGGCTGATTAATGGCGCCACTTTCTGAAACTGTTGTGAACAAAATAATTTACTTTTGTTAATTTATCCCGACAGAGCAGACGTTAAACTTTGTGCCAGTTTTTGTTTCATGTGGATAGGCCAAAGAATTACAGAGATATTAGCCATAAACCAGGTCGACTCATCAACATCTGACAGATATAAACCTTTACCTCCTCTTTAATACCCCACAGAAGTAAATACCTCCTCTTTAATACCCCACAGAAGTAAATACCTCCTCTTTAATACCCCACAGAAGTAAATACTCCTCTTTAATACCCCATAGAAGTAAATACCTCCTCTTTAATACCCCACAGAAGTAAATACTCCTCTTTAATACCCCATAGAAGTAAATACCTCCTCTTTAATACCCCATAGAAGTAAATACCTCCTCTTTAATACCCCACAGAAGTAAATACCTCCTCTTTAATACCCCACAGAAGTAAATACCTCCTCTTTAATACCCCATAGAAGTAAATACCTCCTCTTTAATACCCCACAGAAGTAAATACTCCTCTTTAATACCCATAGAAGTAAATACCTCCTCTTTAATACCCCACAGAAGTAAATACCTCCTCTTTAATACCCCACAGAAGTAAATACTCCTCTTTAATACCCCATAGAAGTAAATACCTCCTCTTTAATACCCCATAGAAGTAAATACTCCTCTTTAATACCCCATAGAAGTAAATACCTCCTCTTTAATACCCCAGAGAAGTAAATACCTCCTCTTTAATACCCCAGAGAAGTAAATACCTCCTCTTTAATACCCCACAGAAGTAAATACCTCCTCTTTAATACCCCACAGAAGTAAATACCTCCTCTTTAATACCCACAGAAGTAAATACTCCTCTTTAATACCCCATAGAAGTAAATACCTCCTCTTTAATACCCCACAGAAGTAAATACTCCTCTTTAATACCCCACAGAAGTAAATACTCCTCTTTAATACCCCACAGAAGTAAATACTCCTCTTTAAATAAAATAACTGTGACGTTTCTATACTGCAGTACTTCCTGTTTTACACATTTTAAACATTTCTTCAGATCTTGAACATTTCAGAGAAGAATCTGTAGTTTTCATCTTAATGAGTCAAACTGTCAAACTTCAAACTGCACATGACACATTTGACCTGATGCCCTCCCGCCGCCGTCTCCGGCTGGACGAGCACACGGCAGCTCTACACGGCTCCTCTGAGCGTCTCGTGCTAATCATGCTAATGCTAATGCTAATGCTGATGCTAATGCTAATGCTAATATCCATCTGTGCTCTGCAGGTTTACACTGTTTATCATTATCCACCTGCGTCTGGACAAACACAGACTCTGAGACGATCAGACGTGTTTGGTTTGTTCATGTTGAACATTTGAGACAATGTGAGCCACAGCTGCCCTGGGACAGACTCACACAATCTGCGCTAACGGCCCAGATGACCAACACCAACACCAGTAGACAAAGTAAAAGGAGTAAAGTACTGCACTTAAGTATATATTTGAGGTGTCTGTACTTTTCTTAAGTACATTTTACAGTGAATACTTTTTACTTTTACTTCAGTTTCTACTTCACTACATTTTTGAACAGGACTAAAAATTAAAAGTACTTTTTAATATTGTTTGAGAGCTGCTGAAAAGGCTGAGGGTTTGTTTTAATGCATTTATAATTTGAGCAAAAAAAAAAAAAAATTAACAAAATTCAGCTCAAATCTGTATCACCACATTTGAGGCTTTATTAGAGCTAAAAATCTGCATGAAACACTTTTACTTTTTACTCTTTAAGTGCATTTTAAAATGTACTTAAGTAAGTAGATTTGTTCATGTGATACTTTTACTTGAGTATTTTTTGGGACTAAACAAGGACTGAACCAGAGCTAAACCAGAACTAAACCAGGACTAAATCAGGACTAAATTAGGACTAAACCAGGACTAAACCAGGACTAAATCAGGACTAAATTAGGACTAAACAAGGACTAAAACAGGACTGAACCAGGACTGAACCTGGACTAAACCAGGATGAGTGTGAACATCGTCACTCTGTGTAAAGATCTTAAATATTCTGATGATCACGACATCGACAGGATCATGATGACTGTATAGAAGAAAAATATTTCTTTTCTGTTTTTCTGAAAGCAGATTTTGTGGGACAGGATAAAACTTTGCTTTTGTTTCTACTTGACTAATGTTCCACAGGATGAAATTAAGTACTTTTCAGCCTCTATGGAGATAAACGGGTGATGCCACAGGAACAAGTCATTTATGGGAATAAAAACCACACTAACTGAAGACACGAGTCAGGAGTGAAGAAAAATCCTCCCACAAAAGTTCCACAGTGAACCTTTAACTCTAGGCATTTTGAAATTCTGTGACATCAAAACGTACTCTGTTGTTCTCGTGATGTCATGAAGTGGTAGTTTTTCATGGGACTACACAAGGACTGAACCCTTTTTAAACCGGTAGAGATTGCTAACTTCCAGAGTTGATATCATCCAAATGATTCTAGTGAAGGTGACTGGAGTTTTAAAAACACAGTGGACCACTTCCTGTAAACCATCTAAACCACATGATGACATCACAAGGTGGAACGGAGTGTTTTCAGTTTGAGAGAAGAACAAAACGCATCTCCAGGTCTGTTTGTGATCCGAAAACGGCGTGATACGGGCGTTTCAAGTACAATAACCCCATAATGGAATCTGACAAAAAATATCGAATGTGGATTATGATTTAAATTGGAAATAAAATGAACCCGTGCAGATATTTGGACGCGTCGGCCTTCAGACAATTGTGGAATGTGCCCAACGTGGCGGCTGGTGGTTTGTCATCCTTGGACATTATTGGCGAACTTACTTTGTTGCTAAGAGTCGACGCTGGCCGTGGTTCAGATGAGTGGGATCTGCGACGGGCTCATTAAAACAGCGTTATTTCGATCACTCCCCCCACGGCTGCTCTCTGCTTTCTTTAGCCTGGAAACAAACGCTCGACCGTTTTGAGCGACGCTGTTGGTTCTGAGGTGACTCGCTGTAGAATCAAAACTGCGATTTGGATTTTAAAGGATTTTTTTTTTTTTTTTTTTAAGTATCCTCAATTTCTCCTTAAAAAAACGAAATTTCAAGTTTTCTGCGTAAAAAAATGGTCAAGCTTTAGTTTACAGGTGTAAACCAGGACTAGACCAGGACTAAACCAGGACCAAACCAGGACCAAACCAGGACTAAACCAGGACTAAACCAGGACTAAACCTGGACCAAACCTGGACCAAACCTGGACCAAACCTGGACCAAACCAGGACTAAACCAGAGCTAAACCAGGACTAAACCAGGACCAAACCAGGACCAAACCAGGACCAAATCAGGACTAAACCAGGACCAACCAGGACCAAACCAGGACCAAACCAGGACCAAACCAGGACCAAACCAGGGACTAAACCAGGACTAAACCAGGACTAAACCAGGGACCAAACCAGGACCAAACCAGGACCAAACCAGGACTAAAACCAGGGCTAAACCAGGACCAAACCTGGACCAAACCTGGACCAAACCTGGACCAAACCAGGACTAAACCAGAGCTAAACCAGGACTAAACCAGGACCAAACCAGGACCAAACCAGGACCAAATCAGGACTAAACCAGGACCAGGCCAAACCAGGACCAAACCAGGACCAAACCAGGACCAAACAGGACTAAACCAGGACTAAACCAGGACTAAACCAGGACCAAACCAGGACCCAAACCAGGACTAAACCAGGACTAAACCAGGACCAAACCAGGACCAAACCAGGACTAGACCAGGACTAAACCAGACTAAAACCAGGACTAAACCAGGACTAAACCAGGAACAAACCAGGATCAAACCAGGACTAAACCAGGATTAAACCAGGACCTAAACCAGGACTAAACCTGGACCAAACCTGGACTAAACCAGGACCCAAACCAGGACTAAACCAGAGCTAAACCAGGACTAAACAGGACTAAACCAGGACCAAACCAGGACCAAATCAGGACTAAAACCAGGACCAAACCAGGACCTAAACCAGGACTAAACCAGGACCAAACCAGGACTAAACCAGGACTAAACCAGGACCAAACCAGGACCAAACCAGGACCAAACCAGGACTAAACCAGGACTAAACCAGAGACCAAACCAGGACTAAACCTGGACTAAACCAGGACTAAACCAGGCCTGTACAAACATGCTCTGAAATGTGATTCTTTTATTAGTTTGTCAGTTCAGGTTTCAGTCTGTTTCTTCTGGATGTGTTTAAACTTTGAACATGATCCTGATATAAAAACATAAATTTGAAATCTGATAATCTCAATATTTGTGACGGTTCATTTTAAAGTGTGTTTTCTCTGAGGAGCTGAGGTCGTTTTCTTCAACATGAGGAGAGTGAGGCAGGAGGAGGAGGAGCTCAGGCTGAAGATAAACTACATCCACATACAAGCACATGTTTAGGTCACGGGGACAGAATGTGTGTAAAATATATGTGTAGAAGTATATGTGTAGAAGTATGTGTGAAGTAAAGGTATGTTGTATAAAGTATGTGTGTAAAATATGTGTGTAAAGTATATCTATAAAAGTATATATGTAAAGTATGTGAGTAAAGTATTTGTGTAAAGTATCTCTGTAAAAGTATGTGTGTAAAGTATTTGTGTAAAGTATCTCTGTAAAAGTATGTGTGTAAAGTATGTGTGTAAAAGTATATATGTAAAATATGTGTGTAAAGTATATGTGTAAAAGTATATATGTAAAATATGTGTGTAAAAATATATATGTAAAGTATGAGTGTAAAAGTATGTGTGTAAAATATGTGTGCAAAAGTATGTGTGTAACAGTATATATGTAAAATATGTGTGTAAAGTATATGTGTAAAAGTATGTGTGTAAAGTATGTGTGTAAAGTATATCTATAAAAGTATATGTGTAAAGTATGTGTGTAAAGTATATGTGTAAAGCATTTGTGTTAAAGTATGTGTCTAAAAGTATTTGTGTAAAGTATGTGTAAACTATATATGTAAAGTATGTGTGTAAAAGAATGTGTGTAAAGTATGTATGTAAAATATGTGTGTAAAGTATGTGTGCAAAAGTATGTGTGTAAAGTATGTGTGCAAAAGTATGTGTGCAAAAGTATGTGTGTAAAGTATGTGTGCAAAAGTATGTTTATAAACTATGTGTGTAAAGTATGTGTGTAAAGTATGTGTGTGAAAGTATATATGTAAAGTATGTGTGTAAAGTATGTGTGCATAAGTATCTGTGTAAACTATGTGTGTAAAGTATGTGTGTGTAAACTATGTGTGTAAAGTATGTGTGTGTAAAGTGTGTGTGTAAAGTATGTGTGTGTAAAGTATGTGTGTGTAAAGTATGTGTGTGTAAACTATGTGTGTAAAGTATGTGTGTGTAAAGTATGTGTGTGTAAACTATGTGTGTAAAGTATGTGTGTGTAAAGTATGTGTGTGTAAACTAAGTGTGTAAAGTATGTGTGTGTAAAGTATGTGTGTGTAAACTATGTGTGTTCAAGTATGTGTGCAAAGTATGTGTGTAAAGTATGTGTGTAAAGTATGTGTGTAAAGTATGTGTGTAAAATCAGGCATCAGGCACATTGTGACTAAATTAAAGGCAAAAACAGGACCAAAACAAAACAAGTATAAACGTTGCCACTTTGTGCATAAAAGTATGAGATTTACAGTGAAAGAGACAAAGTTCTGACCCTGTTCTGGGGCCTGGCAGCAGGTTTTGTGAGACATGCTGATTGTATCTGAGTATTTGTAATTACACCACATCAAAACTGACTAAACAGAGACTTTACCTGCAACGGAACCAGGACTAGATCAGGACCAAACCAGGACTAAACCAGGACTAGATGAGGACTAAACCAGGACGAGATCGATAATAAACCTGGACTAAAACAGGTCTAAACCGGGACTAAACCATCACTAAACTTGCACTAAACCTGGACTAGATCAAGACTAAACCAGGACTAAACAAACACTAAACCAGGACTAATCCAGGACTAAACCAGGACTAATCCAGGACTAATCCAGGACTAAACCAGGACTAGATCAGGACTAAATCAGAACAAAAACAAGAGCCAAAACCAGGGCCAAACCACCGCGAGAGTGAACGTGTCACTCTGTGCGTAACGCTCTTAAATAGGCCGATGTGATCATGAAAATTGAGCAGATTTTGTGGAGGGTTTGTCGCTTTACTCTCGAATATTTGCAATCACACCACATCAAGACTAGATCAGGACCAAACCAGGACTAGACCAGGACCAAAGCAGAACTACACCAAGACTAACCCAGGACTAGAACAGGACGTAAACAGCTGCACATCGTGACTGAACTGAGCCAAAAAAACAGCGTTAGACCAAGACGGGAGCCTCATTGTGCGTAAAAGTCGCGAATAATAAAGAAATCCAGCTGAAAGGCCTGAGTTCTGTACCTGTTCCGGGCCCTGGAAGCAGATCCTACACTGGGGGGTGCGCAGGCTGCTCGCGGTGCTGGCCAGCGACACCGCATCCAGGCCCACCTGCAGTTTATTGGGCTCCTTATCCTCGAAGGCTAAGCTCCGGGGCCGCGGGTCGCTGCCGTAGTACTCCTCCTCATCGTCCCGGGAATGGCAGTCGACAAAGGGGGGCATGCAGCCACAGTCCCCCATCCCCAGCCCCAGATCGCGCATGGTGGTGGTGGTGGTGGAGGTGGTGGTGGTGGTTCCGTTGGGTCTCCTCTCTGTGTCGGACTGTCGTGTGTCAGAGCGCATAAAAACCAGCACTTTGAGTTCATTGAAAAACATGCGGATCCGATACTTGAACATGTTTGGGTTTTACGCAGACACTGAGACGCCCTGGCTGCGATCAGGAGACATTTAAATCGCTGTACCCCCCTTTTCCTTCGTGTGTTGTTTTATTTTAAGTGTTACAATCTGTTTTTATTGATAGAGTCTGAGTGGAGAGGATGTGGAGCAGGCCTCAGTGATGGCATGTGTCTCCAAACCAATGCGGATCAGTTGTTTTCCATTTCATTCCATTGTTTTAATCACCCAAACAGTTCAAGAAACAGGCCAATTTACACAATATTTGACAACGCAGCCGCTGCATTTGTGATTTGGCCTTCACCATTTGGCACAGCGCATTGTTTTTCTCGTCTCTTTCTCTCTTTCTCTCCTCTCCCTTCTTCTTCTTCTCGCGCTGGGCTCCTTCTTCTTCTTCTTCTTGCAGCAGAGAGCAGCCTACATGGTTTTGCTACCCAAAGCAGAAGACGTGGAGAGAGTGGACGCGTTTAAAACCCAAAAAAGACGTGCCATCCGCGCGATCACGCCTGCAGCTCGTGTCCAGAACCATAATCCAGCTCGATATCAGGGTAGAACTTGGACAAAACAGTGCGTTTGTGTTGTCTGTTCAGCGCAGAGCATCCCGAGTGTCAAACCAGTCCAGTCCCCCACTTCACCACATCCACGAGACAAACAAAATCCATGGTTTCCGCATTTTCCAGGCGGCTATTCGGGTAGAAAAAGGCGACAGCAGCAGCGAGCAGCGGCCGCGAGCAGCTCAGCCCCGCGTCCCATCTCAGCGCGCGATCCGACCGCGATTCACAGCAAAAGAAAACATGGAACCCCGAGAAAAACACCACGGCGTCCACACAGAGAGGTAGATACAGGAGTAAGGCACCGAGCGCGTTTATCCCAACTCAAATAAACGTAAAAAACACGAGTGGAGACGTGTTTTACGCATCAGGACCTGTATTGATCACGGGGATGATTTCTCCAGCGCTCATTTCCCTCCCTGAAATGGTCGGCTTCAGCGCAGCAGCTACTTCCGGAATGGCTTGGAAAAAAAAAAAAAAAAAAGGATAAATAAATAAATATAGAGGTGCACACATACACACAGGCTGCTCTGGGCTGTCCAAACCCCGGCTGTGCGCGCGGGCAGGCGGGGGAAGCACAGAGGGGAGAGAGGGGGTGGAGGAGCTGGAGCTGTCCAAGGTGCTGAAGTGCACACATGTACTACACACAAGGACCTGCAAGTACTAATGACAACTGACACCATACAGAGAGCTGTTTAGTCAGGTTTTTTGTAGTAAAGGCAGCCCCACACCTTTTGGATTGGAAAAAAATGTGTTCTATCTATATTTATACCCTACTAAAGCCTCACTATGCAACTTTTTTCCATTATTACTGTGTCTATTGCACTGAAAAACACAGAAAAACACGTGTCCTCACTGTGACTGTGTGTGTAGGGCTTGCATTTCCACAAACCTGACTCTGTTTTGACCTGGGGGGGGGGCTTCTACCTGCTTGTTTCCATGGAAATGCTGTTCCCGTGGCTGTAATATTCCGCAGTATGGCATAAAAAAAACATGTCTGTTTCCATGGAGAATGTTCCAAAGTGTGGGTTTTACTTTCTATTTCTGTGGGATTATGTAGTTTATATTCCGCCCACCAGAATGTTACGTACTATCACTTTAAAATAGAAGCTCAGCCGGTGTATTTTGGTCGTCTTATGAACTGAAAATGGAGGCTGCTGTTGTGTCCTTGGGCAAGGCGCTTTAATGTATGAAGAGGAGGTGGTGGACCAGAGCGAGGAGAGGAGGTGTTGGACCAGAGCGAGGAGAGGAGGTGGTGGACCAGAGCGAGGAGAGGAGGTGGTGGACCAGAGTAAGGAGAGGAGGTGTTGGACGTAGTGAAGAGAGGAGTAGTGGACAAGAGTGAGGAGAGGAGGTGGTGGACCCAGAGTAAGGAGAGGAGGTGGTGGATCAGAGTGAGGAGAGGAGGTGGTGGATCAGAGTGAGGAGAGGAGGTGGTGGACCAGAGCGAGGAGAGGAGGTGATGGACCAGAGCGAGGAGAGGAGGTGGTGGACCAGAGCGAGGAGAGGAGGTGGTGGACCAGAGGAGGAGAGAGGTGGTGGACCAGAGTGAGGAGAGGAGGTGGTGGACTAGAGCAGGTGGAGGAGGAGGTGTTGGACCAGAGTGAGGAGAGGAGGTGGTGGACTAGAGCAGGTGGAGGAGGTGTTGGACCAGAGTGAGGAGAGGAGGTGTTGGGACCAGAGCGAGGAGAGGAGGTGGTGGACTAGAGCAGGTGGAGGAGGTGGTGGACCAAAGCGAGGAGAGGAGGTGGTGGAGGTGAGTGAGAAGAGGAGGTGTTGGACCAACCAGGGCGAGGAGAGGAGGTGTTGGACCAGAGTGAGGAGAGGAGGTGTTGGGACCAGAGTAAGGAGAGGAGGTGGTGGATCAGAGTGAGGAGAGGAGGTGTTGGACCAGAGTGAGGAGAGGAGGTGGTGGACCAGAGTGAGGAGAGGAGGTGGTGGACCAGAGCGAGGAGAGGAGGTGATGGACCAGAGCGAGGAGAGGAGGTGGTGGACCAGAGCGAGGAGAGGAGGACCAGAGGAGGGTGGGACCAGAGTGAGGAGAGGAGGTGGTGGACTAGAGCAGGTGGAGGAGGTGTTGGACCAGAGTGAGGAGAGGAGGTAGTGGACCAGAGCGAGGAGAGGAGGTGATGGACCAGAGCGAGGAGAGGAGGTGGTGGACCAGAGCGAGGAGAGGAGGTGGTGGACCAGAGCGAGGAGAGGAGGTGGTGGACCAGAGCGAGGAGAGGAGGTGATGGACCAGAGCGAGGAGAGGAGGTGGTGGACCAGAGCGAGGAGAGGGTGGTGGACCAGAGCAGGTGGAGGAGAGGTGGTGGACCAGAGTGAGGAGAGGAGGTAGTGGACCAGAGCGAGGAGAGGAGGTGGTGGACCAGAGCGAGGAGAGGAGGTGGTGGACCAGAGTGAGGGAGAGGAGTGGTGGACCAGAGTAAGGAGAGGAGGTGGTGGATCAGAGTGAGGAGAGGAGGTGGTGGACCAGAGCGAGGAGAGGAGGTGGTTGGACCAGAGTGAGGAGAGGAGGTGGTGGACCAGAGAGGGAGAGGAGGTGGTGGACCAGAGCGAGGAGAGGAGGTGGTGGACAAGAGCGAGGAGAGGAGGTGGTGGCCCAGAGCGAGGGGAGGAGGTGGTGGACCAGAGCAAGGAGAGGAGGTGGTGGACCAGAGCGAGGAGAGGAGGTGGTGGACCACAGTGAGGAGAGGAGATGATGGAACAGAGCGAGAAGAGGAGGTGGTGGATAGAGTGAGGAGAGGAGGTGGTGGACCAGAGCGAGGAGAGGAGGTGGTGGACCACAGTGAGGAGAGGAGATGATGGAACAGAGCGAGAAGAGGAGGTGGTGGACCAAAGTGAGGAGAGGAGGTGGTGGATCAGAGCGAGGAGAGGAGGTGGTGGATGAGGGTGAGGAGAGGAGGTGGTGGACTAGAGCAGGTGGAGAAGGAGGTGGACCAGAGTGAGGAGAGGAGGTGGTGGACCAGAGCAAGGAGAGGAGGTGGTGGACCAGAGCGAGGAGAGGAGGTGGTGGACCAGAATGATGAGAGGAGGTGGTGGACCAGAGCGAGGAGAGGAGGTGGTGGACCAGAGTGAGGAGAGGAGGTGGTGGACCAGAGCGAGGAGAGGAGGTGTTGGACCACAGCGAGGAGAGGAGGTGTTAGACCAGAGTCAGGAGAGGAGGTAGTGGACTAGAGCAGGTGGAGGAGGAGGTGGACCAGAGTGAGGAGAGGAGGTGGTGGACCAGAGCGAGGAGAGGAGGTGGTGGACCAGAGCGAGGAGAGGAGGTTTTGGACCAGAGCGAGAAGAGGAGGTGGTGGACCAGAGCACGTGGAGGAAGTGGTGGGCCAGAGTGAGGAGAGGAGGTGTTGGACCAGAGCAAGGAGAGGAGGTTTTGGACCAGAGCGAGGAGAGGAGGTGGTGGACCAGAGCGAGAAGAGGAGGTGGTGGATAGAGTGAGGAGAGGAGGTGGTGGACCAGAGCGAGGGAGGAGGAGGTGTGGACCAGAGCGAGGAGAGGAGGTGGTGGACTAGAGCGAGGAGAGGAGGTAGTGGACCAGAGCGAGGAGAGGAGGTGGTGGATAGAGTGAGGAGAGGAGGTGGTGGACTAGAGCAGGTGGAGGAGGTGGTGGACCAGAGCGTATGTACCATGTATCTTTAAATATAGAGATAAAATGGGCGTGGATCATAGATTGAGCAGGAAGTGCGCTCATGACCACTTCCTGTTTGGAGCGCGGCGGCGTTAGCATGTTAGCATGTTAGCTCTGTACATTTGTAACAGTCTGTGGACCATGTGACCTGTTCCTGAGTTTGGTGTTTGTCGTTTTCTTTAAATGATCTACAGTTCTGAGGAGAAGATGGAGATTATTGAGGTCGACATGTGCCTCACGACACGACAGCAGATCAGCACCGAGCCAGAACACGTGAAGAGCGAGGAAAATTTACACAAATCACACAACGATTCTGCATCTGATATTTCACAACATTGTATTTAATAAACATCATGGAGGCAAAATGAATCTGACGATCCTCCAGGTGTTCTCCAGACACAGAACGAGAAGAGAGTCTAGAAAACATCTGCTTTAGTCCTGGTTTAGTCCTGGTTTAGTCCTGGTTTAGTCCTGGTTTAGTCCTGGTTCAGTCCTGGTTTAGTCCTGCTTTAGTCCTGGTTCAGTCCTGGTTTAGTCCTGCTTTAGTCCTAGTTTAGTCCTGGTTTAGTCCTGGTCTAGTCCTGGTTCAGTCCTGGTTCAGTCCTGGTTTAGTCCTGCTTTAGTCCTGGTTCAGTCCTAGTTTAGTCCTGGTTTAGTCCTGGTTTAGTCCTGGTTTAGTGCTGGTTCAGTCCTGGTTTAGTCCTGGTTTAGTCCTGGTTTAGTCCTGGTTTAGTCCTGGTTTAGTCCTGGTTTAGTCCTGCTTTAGTCCTGGTTTAGTCCTGGTTTAGTCCTGGTTTAGTCCTGGTCTAGTCCTGGTTTAGTCCTGGTTCTAGTTTTCTGTGTCTTCTGTCTCTGTAGTTTCAGGTACTACGTAACATCACATAAGACTGAGCTGTTTACAGACACCAGGCTGCAGGGGCGGAGTTTGAAGTGTGGACACCTGTGAGACCAATCACACCTCCTCCCCTCCTCACTCTCCTCTTTACTCCTCCAGACTCGCCCCTCCTCCTCCTCACTCTCCTCTTTACTCCTCCAGACTCCGCCCCTCCTCCTCCTCACTCTCCTCTTTACTCCTCCAGACTCCGCCCCTCCTCCTCCTCCTCCTCACTCTCCTCTTTACTCCTCCAGACTCCGCCCCTCCTCCTCCTCCTCCTCCTCTCCATCTCCTCTTTACTCCTCCAGACTCCGCCCCTCCTCCTCCTCCTCACTCTCCTCTTTACTCCTCCAGACTGTGTCCAGAGTTAAAGCCACAGTGTGGAACTTTTTAGACCAAAAACACAGTCAAATAAAAAAGTTATTTCATTATGGATGTGTTTATTTCACATGAACACATCACTGTGACCTGCTCCTCCTGCCCCCTCCTCACCTCCTCTCCTGACCTCTCCTCACCTGACCTCTCCTCACCTGCTCCTCCTGACCTCTCCTCACCTGCTCCTCTTCCTCTCCCCTGCCCCTCCTGACCTCACCTCCTCTCCTGTCCTCCCTTCCTCTCCTCTCCTGACCTCTCCTCACCTCCTCTCCTGAGCTCTCCTCACCTCCTCTCCTGACCTCACTTCACCTCCTCTCCTCTCCTGACCTCTCCTCACCTCCTCTCCTGAGCTCTCCTCACCTCTCTCCTGACCTCACCTCTCACCTCTCCTCCTGACCTCATTCCTCACCTCCTCTCCTGACTCTCCTCCTCCTCACCTCCTCTCCTCCTCTCTCCTGACCTCCCCTCACCTCCTCCTCTCCTCTCCTCCTCTCCTCTCCCTGACCTCCTCCCCCCCTCTCCTCTCCTCCCCCTCACCTCCTCTCCTCTCCTCACCTCCTCCCCTCCCTTCCTCTCCTCTCCTGACCTCTCCTCCTCTCCTCTCCTGACCTCCCCTCCTCTCCTCTCCTCACCTCTCTCTCCTCTCCTGACCTCTCCTCCTCTCCTCTCCTGACCTCCCCTCCTGACCTCCTCTTCTCTCCTCACATCCTCTCCTCTCTCTGACTCCCCCTCCTCTCCTGACCTCTCCTCCTCCTCTCTCTCCTGACCTCCCCTCCTCTTCTCTCCTGACCTCCCCTCACCTCCTCTCCTGACCTCTCCTCCTCTCCTGACCTCCCCTCATCTCCTCTCCTGACCTCTCCTCACCTCCTCACCTCCTCTCCTGACCTCTCCTCCTCTCCTCTCCTGACCCCACCTCCTCTCCTCTCCTGACCTCCCCTCCCCTCCGCTCCTCTCCTGACCTCTCCTCCTCCTCTCCTCTCCTCTCCTCTCCTCTCCTCTCCTATCCTCTCCTGACCTCCTCTCCTCTCCTGACCTCCTCTCTCTGTTCTGTTTCATTATTGAAGTGTATCGAGCTGTTTGTGCCTGTGTGATGAGCAGACACCTCCCTGTGAGCGTTCATGTGGACAGACACCTCCCTGTGAGCTTCATGTGGACAGACACAGAGATATGAACCACATTTTTGCTCGTCTCCATGGAGATGTTATTTCTTTGCCCGGAATCTTCCTCAGTGTGGCATTAAAGTTCATCTGTGTTGTATTTATCCAATCACAGATGCTCAAAAAACGCTTCAAAAACATGTATTCTGACTGTGGGAGGAGGGAAGGGAGGAGAGAGGAGAGGAGCAAGAGAAGGAGAGCAAGGAGGAGAATCTACAAACTCATACACTGGGCATATGGAAAGAGGGAGGAGAAGAGGAGGAGAGAAGGAGGAAGGAGGGAGGAGGAAAGGAATGAGCAAAGGAGTGAGAGGAGGAGAGAGAGGAGGAGAATCTGAAGTTTCTACAAACTCATACACTGGGCATAAGGAAGGAGGGAGAAGAGAGGGAGGAGGGAGGAGAGGAGGAGAGAGAGGAGGAGAGAGGGGAGAAGGAGGAGAGGAGGAGAAAGAGGAGGAGGGAAGAGAAAGGGAGGAGGGTGGAGGGAGGAGAGAGGGAGGAGAAAGAAGAGAGAGGGAGGAGAGAGGGAGGACGGAGGAGAGAGGGAGGAGAGGAGGAGGGAGGAGGGGGGAGAGAGAGAGGAAGGGAGAGAGAGGGAGGAGAAAGAGGAGGAGGGAGGAGAGAGGGAGGAGGGAGGAGAAAGAGGAGGAGGGAGGAGAGGAGGAGAAAGAGGAGGAGAGGAGAGAGAGAGAGGGGGGGAGGAGGGAAAAGAAGAGAGGGAGGAGGATGGAGGAGAGAGGGAGGATAGGAGGAGAAAGAGAGGAGGAGGGAGAAGGGAGGAGAGAGGGAGGAGGAGGAGGGAGGAGGAGGGAGGAGGAGGGAGGAGAGAGGGAGGAGGAGGGAGGAGAAAGAGGAGGAGGGAGGGAGAGAGGGAGGAGAAAGAGGGAGGGAGGGAGAGAGAGGAGGAGGGAGGAGAAAGAGGAGGAGGGAGAGAGAGGAGAGGGAGGGAGAAAGAGGAGGAGGGGAGGAGAAGAGGAGAAAGAGAGAGGAGGGAGGAGAAAGAGGAGGAGAGGGTAGAGAGGGAGGAGGGAGGAGAAAGAGGAGGAGCAGACACGTGGAGGTGTCTGTCCTCCTCTCATTGGCTCTGTAAAAAACCACAAACATCAGCATAAAATGTAAATGGGACAAACAGGAAGTGATTAAGGCCAAAGCTCAGTGTCGCCCCCAACGTGTCACTCCAGGAAACACCACGATGAACAGTGTGAACATGAACATACACCTGAGTTACAGCCACTTAAAGACGCACTGGGGAACATTTCTACAGGAGGAGGCTCATTAAACAAAGGTATCTCCATGGAAACAAGTCTCAAGTCTCAAGTTACAGGTCAGATCTGTGGAGAGGCGTCTGGAAATGTTTTCATTGTTGAACAATAAAGCACTATGCAACCTGCGCCACCTGCTTGTTTCCATGGAGATGTTATTGCTCTGCCTGAATTGTTCCACAGTATGGCATTAAACATATCTGTCTACAGTTACAGGTCAGATCTGTGGAGAGGCGCCCCCCCTCACAGTCAGGATGCATTTTTTTTTTTTTTCAAGGTTGAGAATAAAAAGCCAAAATTGATTGATATACAGTATTGAAATATGGGTCAGTTTAATGCCATACTGTGGAATATTCCAGGCAAAGCAGTGATATCTCCATGGAGACAAGCAGATGGCGAAAAGCAGATGGCAGAAAAGTTACACGGTGCGGCTTTAACTGCATGAAATGATTGAAAAGAAGTGCTGCTGGTGCTGGAGGAGGTGTTTTTACAGAACCTGATCTTGGACATGGAAACAGATCTGACGCCAGAAACCAGTTTGTGACAGATGGAGAACAGTGAGGGGGAGAAACACGGCAGACGTACGGAAAGAAGGAGGAGAGGAGGAGCGAGGGAGCGAGGAGGAGAGAGAACAGTGAGGGGGAGAAACACGGCAGACGTACGGAAAGAAGGAGGAGAGGAGGAGCGAGGGAGCGAGGAGGAGAGAGAACAGTGAGGGGGAGAAACACGGCAGACGTACGGAAAGAAGGAGGAGAGGAGGAGCGAGGGAGCGAGGAGGAGGAGAGAGAACAGTGAGGGGGGGGGAGAAACACGGCAGACGTACGGAAAGAAGGAGGAGAGGAGGAGCGAGGGAGAGAGGGAGGAGAGGAGGAGAGAGAACAGTGGGGGGAAAGAAACACGGCAGACGTACGGGAAAGAAGGAGGAGAGGAGGAGAGAGGGGAGCGAGGAGGAGAGAAGACAGTGAGGGGGAGAAAACACGGCAGACGTACGGAAAGAGAGGAGGAGAGGAGGAGCGAGGGAGCGAGGAGGAGAGAGAACAGTGAGGGAGAGAACACGAGAGAAACACGGCAGACGTAGGAGGAAAGGAGGAGGAGAGGAGGAGCGAGGGAGCGAGGAGGAGAGAGAAACAGTGAGGGGGAGAAACACGGTAGACGTACGAAAAAGGAGGAGAGGAGGCGGTGAGGGAGCGAGGAGGCGAGAGGGAGAGAGGAGGAGAGAGAACAGTGAGGGGGAGAAACACGGCAGACGTACGGAAAGGAGGAGGAGAGAGGAGCGAGGGAGCGAGGAGGCGAGAGAGAACAGAGGGGGAGAGAGAACAGTGCAGACGGGGGAGAGAAACACGGCAGGAGGAGTACGGAAGGAGGAGGAGAGGAGGAGTGAGGGAGCGAGGAGGAGGAGAGAGAGAGGAGAGGAGGGGGAGAAAACAGGAGACGTACGGAAAGAAGGAGGAGAGGAGGAGCGAGGGAGCGAGAGGAGAGAGAACAGTGAGGGGGGAGAAACACGGCAGACGTACGGAAAGAAGGAGGAGGAGAGGAGGAGCGAGGGAGCGAGGAGAGGAGAGAGAACAGTGAGGGGAGAAACACACGGCAGACGTACGGAAAGAAGAGGAGAGGAGGAGGAGCGAGCGAGGAGGGAGCGAGGAGAGAGAGAACAGGAGAGAGGGAGAAACACGGTAGAGAGAACAAGGAAAGGGGGAGGAGAGGGAGAGGCGAGAGGAGAAGGAGGAGAGAGAGAACAGTGAGGGGGAGAAAACACGGTAGACGTACGGAGAGAAGGAGGAGAGGAGGAGCGAGGGAGCGAGGAGGAGAGAGAACAGTGAGGGGGAGAAACACGGCAGACGTACGGAGAGAAGGAGGAGAGGAGGAGCGAGGGAGCGAGGAGGAGAGAGAACAGTGAGGGGGAGAAACACGGCAGACGTACGGAAAGAAGGAAGAGAGGAGGAGTGAGGGGAAGGAGACGAGGAGAGAGAAGGAGAGAGGGAAGAGAAGAGGGGGAAGGGGGACAAACAGGGAGAGGAGAGAGGCAACAAACTAACACACCAGGCCCGTGGGAGAAGAGGAGGAGGAGAGGAGGAGAGAGAAGGAGAGTCATATGAGAGATATGAGGGGAAGAGACGAGGGAAGGAAGGAGGAGACAAGAGGAAGAGAGGGGGGACAAAAAATAGAGATGGGTGAGAGAGAAGAGGGCAGAGAGTGTATGAGCTGATAAGAGGAGAGAGGGAGAGAGGAGAGAAAGAGGAGGGGAAAGAGAGGAGGAAGAGAGGCAATATGGAGAGAAGAGGGAGGAGAGGGAGAGGAGAAAGGAGAGAGCAAGGCAAGGAGAGAGAGAGAAAGAGCAGGGAGGAAAGAGAGTGGAGAGGAGAGAGAAAGAGGGGAGTAGAATGGGAGAAGGAAAATAAGAGACATATGGACATCACACACTGCAGAGAGAGAGAGAGCAGGAAAGATGAGGAGAAAGAGAGAGAGAGAGAGAGAGAGAGAGAAGGAGAGAGACAGAGAGTGAGAAAGAAAGAGATATAGAGGAAGAGAGAGAAAGGAAAAGAGAAAGAGAGAGAGACAGAGAGCAGGAGAGAGAGAGAAAAAGAGGAAAGAAAGAGAGAGAGGAGGAGGAGAGAGAGAGAGAAAGGAAGGAAGAGAGAAGGAGAGGGAGAGAAAGAGAGAAAGGGAGAGAGACAGAGAGACAGCGAAAGAGAGAGAGACAGAGGGAAAGAAAGAGAGACAAAGAGAAAGACAGAGACAGGGAGAGAGAGAAAAAAGTAAAGAAAAGGAAAGACAGAGAGAGAAAGAGGGGGAGACAGAGAAAGACTCCTCGTGTGTCAGATGCCCTTCAGTTCAGATTTCAGTCTTTTCTCCTGGACGTGTTTAAAATCCACAAACTGAAATTCAACTAAACATTTGAATAAATCACACGGCGACACATTTTTCTGTAGAATTTCCTGTTGTTTTTTTTGGGTTTGGTCGAGTTTTTAAAGGGGCTGGCGTGGTCGGCTCAGGATAAAACAGATAATCCTGGTTTAGAACATTCTCAGAGGAAATAAACCGGTAGCGTTTGTGTCGTCTGCGTCCTCCCACACGACTGGCACCGGCCCAACGCCAACAGTATTATTAGACCAACAAATATGAAAATTTAAATCTACAAATGTTTTTTTTTTCTCATCTTTTCCATCTGTGACGAGGTTTTCTCCTGCTGCATTTGTACAAACACAAAACAACATCTGGGAGGGCATCTGACTCACAGAGGGACACAGGAGGATCATGGGAGGGCATCTGACACACAGGGGGGCACAGGAGGATCATGGGAGGGCATCTGACACACGGAGGGGCACAGGAGGATCATGGGAGGGCATCTGACACACGGAGGGGCACAGGAGGATCATGGGAGGGCATCTGACTCACAGGGGGGCACAGGAGGATCATGGGAGGGCATCTGACACACAGAGGGACACAGGAGGATCATGGGAGGGCATCTGACTCACACAGGGTAACAGGAACATGACTCATGACCTGGTCGCTCTGTGCTGCCCTCCGGTGGTGAACACTGACACTGCTGCTGTGGCCTCTCCTGGACTTCAGCTTTTTCTGTTTTTTTAGGCGACATTTTGAGGACTTTTCACCATTCAAACGACAGGCAGGCATTTCAGCTTCCAGTTGTTAATCGCCATGGTAACGACGGTGTTGACTCCTCATCCGTTTTATGTGGGGATAGAAAACATCATCAACATGTTTGAGTTTGAATGTAATGAACAGATAAAATAAATTTATTAAATTATATGGGACAATGAGAGAGAAGAGGAGAGAGAGAAAAAGGAAGAGAGGATATATGGAGAGAAGAGGGAGGAGGAAGGAGAGGGAGAGGAGAGAGAGAAAGAGAGAAGAAGAGAGGAGGAAGAAAAGAGACAATATGGAGAGAAGAGGGAGCAGGGAGGAGAGGGGGAGGAGAAAGGAGAGAGCAAGGGAAGAGAGAGACAAAGAGCAGGGAGGAGAGAGAGTGGAGAGGAGAGACAGAAAGAGAGGAGGAGAGAATGGGAGAGAGGAAGAGAGAGAGAGAGAGAGAGAGAGAGAGAGAGAGAGAGAGAGAGAAAGGGAGACAGGGAGAGAGAAAAGAGAGAGAGAGAGAAAGGAAGAGAGAAAGAGAGAGAGGGAAGGGAGAGAGAGAGAGAGAGAGAGAGAAAGAAAGAGAGAACGACAGTGTGACAGAGAAAGAGAGATAGAGGAAGAGAGACAGAGAAAGAGAGAGAAGAGAAAGGAAGAGAGAAAGGAGAAAGAGAGAGTGTGGTGGGGGGGGGAGGGAGAGATTTAGAGACAGAGCGAGCTCACAGAGAGTCAGTTTGGATTGAAGTCATTAAATGTCTTACCATTTCGTCCCACTCTGTTAGAAAAGAGTCTTTGGTCCCGTCGTCTGGAGCAAACCATTTAGCTCCTTTAACGTTGGTCTCGGTCCTTTAATTCTAACCTCCTGCTTCGACTGAAAGTCCAGTTTAGAAAACTGAGCTTTAATATGTATCTTCCTCCATTTAAAAACTAGGGCCAGACATAGAAGAAAAAAGTTAATTGCTAAAGTTGACTTGCTAACTCTAAATTGTAGTTTGCGGCCCCTATTCTACGGGAGTTACAAGAATCCTTGGGCTCACGAGCGCCCCCTACCATGAGGCAGGGTAACTGTGTGTCTCACACGGCGCCTTTCCACAGCCGCTGTAAGGTGCACTGCCTCACCTGGTCTCACGTCACTGTTACACAGAGATGTATTATAATATAGTGTAAAAACATGACATAAAATCACAGCTTTATTTTTGTTGCACTGTTTATTCTGCATTAATTTATGTCTAATTAGAGACAAAAATAACACACACAAGTAAAAGTATCACAGGAAAAATCTACTTGCATAACAATGTTTAAGTACCCGTTAAAAAATGTACTTTAAGAGTAAAAAGTGAAAGTATTTCACACAAGTGTTGTTCATTTGTTAAGGTGTAAATGGAGAGATATTGACCAAAATATGAATCATTTTGAATCAATGTCTTAGTTTTTCTTCAGAATTTTGTGTATTTTTTCTCATTTTATCAAAAGTTCTTTTTACTTTTCAGTCCTGTTCAAAATGCAGTGGAGTAGAAAGTAGATACGGCGCCTCTGGTGGCCAACCGTGAAAAATGATCCATATCTGTAATATAATTTTTTGTTTTTTCTGATGTGTCCAATTTATTCCCCAAATTTTGTAGGAATTTGAAAATGTTTGTCTCTGGTAGGGGGCGCTATACTCCATTACAGCACTTACTACTTGTATTTTACTGTGTTACCGTCTACTGATTAAAAAAAGACTTACAAATGTGTCCTGGTTCCAATCAAGAGTTTATTTGCAAAACTAAGTCTTGAAAATTGAAAATACATCAGAAAAAAAACAGGTGGACACAGACGACAGGTGAGGACAGGTGAGGGCAGGTGTGGACAGGTGAGGTGAGGACAGGTGAGGACAGGTGTGGACAGGTGTGGACAGGTGAGGACAGGTGAGGACAGGTGTGGACAGGTGTGGACAGGTGTGGACAGGTGAGGACAGGTGAGGACAGGTGTGGACAGGTGTGGACAGGTGTGGACAGGTGAGGACACAGGTGCAGGGACAGGTGTGGGACAGGGCAGGTGTGGGACAGGTGTGGACAGGTGAGGGACAGGTGAGGACAGGTGTGGACAGGTGTGGACAGGTGTGGACAGGTGAGGACAGGGACAGGTGAGGACAGGAGGGAGGTGTGGACAGGTGAGGACAGGTGTGGACAGGTGTGGACAGGTGTGGCAGGTGAGGGCAGGTGAGGGCAGGTGAGGACAGGTGAGGGCAGGTGAGGGCAGGTGAGGACAGGTGAGGGCAGGTGAGGTGAGGACAGGTGTGGACAGGTACAAATGAGGCGTTCAAAGACGTCTGGAAAAATCAGCAGAGAAGACCAGGTCCAGTAAGACTTTAAAACACAGCTGTGGTTAGTTTAAGTTAAAATCATTTCAAAACAAAAACACATTTAAAAACAAAACATGTGCATTTTACAGCTTAACTTAAATAGATCCAAACATTTACAAAGTATTTAACACTGACGACAGAACAGGTCATTATTACACAACAGGGCCGCGCCGCACGCCCCAAAACTCAAACACAAACCGGCGGACATGTTTAAAGTCACACTACGTCACTTTTCTGATCCCTGCTCGTCTCCATGGAGATATTACGACATTAAACATATCCACATCCACTGTCAAGTTTTGTTGTTTTTTTAGCAAAGCAAAAACCTGAAATGGAATAAACGTGAGATGAGTTAAATGTCATACTACGGAACATTCTAGGTAAAGCATCAACATCTCCATGGAGACAGGCAGCCGACGGTCAACCAGAAAAAAATCCATAGTGCGGCTTTAGTTCGGTTGAGACTCGTAGTTTCGTAGTTTTCTGGTTGAGGGTCGTTTCCAGTCGTTTCCAGTCAAAGCAATTATCGTACGTCTCCATAGCAACAAGCGGACGGCAATGTTCCACAGTGCGGTGTTAAACGTGTCCGAGTCCACCGACACAAAGCGAGTGATATGGAAACTCGTAATGGTATAAATGTCATACTGCGGAACATTCTAGGTAAAGCGTTAACATCTCCACGGAGACACGTAGCCGACGCTCCACCAGAAAAGCCCCACAGTGCAGCTTTAGTTCAGTTTAGACTTGCATTTGTCCTGGTTTGATTCGAAGCAACTATTTAAAGACGTACAATGTAACTTTTCTCTTTGAGCGTCTGTCATCCACTTGTCACTATGGAGATCGCTTTGACTGGAATGTTCCACAGTGCAGCATTAAACGTACCATGTTCACCGACACAAAGCGAGTGATATGGAAACTCGTAATGGAATAAAAGCGAGACGAGTTTAATGCCATACTGCAGAACATTCTAGAAAAAACAACATCTCTGTGGAGACAGGCAGCGGACGCGCAACTAGAAAAACCCCAGAGTGCGGCTTTACTTCGGTCTAGATTTGCGTTGTAGTTTTTCTGGTAGAGGGTCGTCTGCCGTTCGCTTGTCGCTATGGAGACGTACGATAATCGCTTTGCACTGGAATGTTCCACAGTGAGGCTTTAAACGTATCATCCACCGACTCAAAGTGAGGGATACGGAAACTCGTAATGGAACATTCTAGGTAAAGCATTAACATCTCCATGGAGACAGGCAGCCGACACTCCACCAGAAAAGCCCCACAGTGCGGCTTTAGTTCAGTTTAGGGTCGCATTTGTCCTGGTTTAATTTAAAACGACTATTTAAAGACGCACTGCGTAACTTTTCTAGGTGAGTGTCTGTCACCTGCTTGTCACTATGGAGATCGTTTTGCCTGGAATGTCCCACAATATGACATTAAACTTATTTATCTCCATGGAGACGAGCAGGTGATGTCAAAGTACAGAGGCCTGACGATTTTCAAGGTGTTTTTGAGTTTAGATTTAGAAGGTTTAATGCCGTACTGTGGAACATTTCAGACAAAAGCCATAACATCTCCATCTGAGACACGTCGGCTTGATTAAAGTTTGAATTTTCACACAATTTAATTCATATTTAAGACGTAAATAACTAGTTTTATCAAAATTAAAACATTGTTAAGTTTCGTGACATGGATTTTTCAACAAAATGATGATTTCATGTTGCATTTTTACAACTTTTTCACAACTTTAACAAAAATATAATAAAAGACAGAATTAAAATGGCAAAAACTGAACATTTGAACACTATTGATAACAAACAGGCACATCATTTGGCCAGATTTCCTCCAAAAATTTAACAAAAAAAACACGTCGTATTTAATCGTCGTCCCATTTACACGATCGTATGCTAACTGTTATCTAACATATCACCTGCAACGTCACAACACTGAAAACCATAGTAGGATTAGGAATCACATTTCTCAAAGTGGAACTACATGGCAAAAAAAGAAGTTTAAAGAAGCAATATTTACAAGACAGCAGTCGTTTGGCATTCCCATGTGTTACTTCAAGAGTGGCTCAGTTCAGTTTAAAGGCCCTGGACCCGAAGTGGAGCCGTGACTTAAAGGGGCCGTTACGCCGTGTGCTCGCCACAAACAGACCTGGAGCTGTGCATTAAACGTGTAAGAATGAAACAAAGCACAAACAAACCTACAGATTTAGGCCGAGTTAATTTTCTCTCAAACTGAAAACACTCTGTTCCACCTTGTGATGTCATGAGTTAATACAGGAAGTGCCAATCTCTACTGAAATAAAGGTCTGAGCCAGAGAAAAGAAATGGTTAACCCTTTAAGGACTGAGCACATTATAGACCTTTATAGCTCACCTAGACTTTTTTTTTCTTTTTTTAGCCATAAAAATCATGTTAAAGGAAGTTTCAGCATGTACTTTCACACAACTACCTCTATTTTACACATCCATCCTTATTTTTCCTCTGACTGGGAGAATCTCGGCGGCTCCTGCGCTCTGATTGGTCGTCTTCGAGGAACGACATAAGCACATTACCGTAATGACAGTGACATATTTAAGGTGGAACAGAGCATTTTGAGCTTTGGAGATGTTACAGACCAATAATAAAGTGTTACCCAAACATGTGTGAATGAAAAAACACAGCTCCAGGTCTGTTTTTGAGGACATAAACATTATAACATGACTTAAATCTCACAAGAGTCACTTCTGCGTAATATAAGACCTTTAAAGTTTAGACGACTTGGTTTTGTTGGATGATTCCTGTGGTAAATATTTGTCATAGTTTTACACCAACCAAATCATAACTATTTTGTAATTTAGATCAACCAGGAAGTAACAATATATGTTAAAAATCTTACCCGTTTGTGGTTCCACATGGTTCTCATCCAACAGTCATAAAAGGACAAAAGGAGGATCACACCTGGTTGTTTGTTAATGGTTCTCATCCAATAAAATGCCAGATTAATGTGCATAAATGACGTCACACGGTCTCATTTTGGGTGTTTTCCTGAGCTAGAACTAAGAATAAAATCAGGTACAGGGCCTTTAAGAATTGGAATTACAATATTTAATCTTAAAAACCTCCGCTAACAGAGTCACCATGAGGAAGAGGTCAGACAGGTGGCTTTTTATATGGTGATTTTGAGACTTTACGGCCCCAAGAACCAGGGCTAGACCCAGGACTAAATCAGAACAAGACCAGGGACTAAATCAGCCGTAAATGCAGGAGTAGAACTGAACCACATCTAAACCAGGTAAAAACCCAAACTAGACCAGGACTAGAGCAACACCATTATTCATAGAACCAACCAAGGACTAAATCAGGACTAAACCAGCTCTAAATCCAGGACTAAACCAGGACAGAACTAGGTCTAACCCCAGACTGGACCAAGGACTGGACTAAGGACTGGACCAGCTATAAATCCAGGACTAAACCAGGTCCAAGTCCGGACTACAACATAAGTAACTGAACCAAGCGAGGACTAAACCAGAGCAAAACCATCAGTTCATCCAGGTCTAAGCCACAATTAACCCAAGAGGACGCAAGTAGGTCTAAACCAGAACTAAGCCAGGACTAAACCAGGTCTAAACCAGAACTAGACCAAGCTCAGAGAAATATTAAACCAGGACTAAACCAGATCTAAACCAGGTCTAAACCAGGACTAAACCAGATCCAAACCAGGTCTAAACCAGGACTAAACCAGGACTAAACCAAGCTCAGACAAATATTAAACCAGGACTAAACCAGGACTAAACCACATCTAAACCAGGTCTAAACCAGGACTAAACCAGGACTAAACCAAGCTCAGACAAACATTAAACCAGGACTAAACCAGGTCTAAACCAGGTCTAAACCAGGTCTAAACCAGGACTAAACCAGGACTAAACAAGCTCAGACAAATATTAAACCAGGACTAAACCAGGTCTACACCAGGTCTAAACTAGGACTAAACCAGGACTAAACCAGAATTAACCCAAGAGGACTTAACTAGGTCTAAACCAGAACTAAGCCAGGACTAAACCAGGTCTAAACCAGAACTAGACCAAGCTCAGAGAAATATTAAACCAGGACTAAACCAGATCTAAACCAGGTCTAAACCAGGACTAAACCAGATCTAAACCAGGTCTAAACCAGGACTAAACCAGGACTAAACCAAGCTCAGACCAATATTAAACCAGGACTAAACCAGGACTAAACCACATCTAAACCAGGTCTAAACCAGGACTAAACCAGGACTAAACCAAGCTCAGACAAACATTAAAACCAGGACTAAACCAGGTCTAAACCAGGTCTAAACCAGGTCTAAACAGGACTAAACCCAGGACTAAACCAAGCTCAGACAAATATTAAACCAGGACTAAACCAGGTCTACACCAGGTCTAAACTAGGACTAAACCAGGACTAAACCAGAATTAACCCAAGAGGACTTAACTAGGTCTAAACCAGAACTAAGCCAGGACTAAACCAGGTCTAAACCAGAACTAGACCAAGCTCAGACAAATATTAAACAAGGACTAAACCAGGTCTATACCAGGTCTAAAACAGGACTAAACCAGGTCTAAAATAAGTCTATACCAGGTCTAAACCAGGACTAGACCAGGCTTAGACAAATACTAAACCAGATCTAAATCAGGTCTAAACCAGGAACGAGGAAACCATTTGACTCAGAACACACCCAGTTCAAATCCAGGTTGGAATTTTTGAACATGATCGCCGACTTAGCCTTTTCTTTCCATAATTTAAAAACATAAATACGTTTGAATCCACTTGTTTTTGTTCATGGGGACCAGGTCAGCGGAGGCCATAGTCTTAACTCCTTCCTTCACACCGTCTTTTGCGCGATACTAAATACAAAACAATGGAAAACTGCCTTCGTTTTACATTTCCTGTCTAATATTTTAGCCCTGAATTCGCGTTGGTCATGTGATCTACAGCTTTAACTACACTGAATAAAACATGGCACCAATGAGACAAGGTTTAAAAGGCCTATATTATGCTAAATCAGCTCCATTTACACTAAAGGAGCACTGCGTAACTTTCCCGCCATATGCTCGTCTTGAGGGGTTTGGTTGGAATGTTCCTCAGTATAGCATTAAACGAATCCATCTAGCGTTTATTCGGTTGCACATAGGTTTTATCGCTCAAAAACACCTCGAAAAACATGCAACCTCACTTAGACAATCGTGGAGATGGAGATACACGAGGTTAATACAGTACTGTGGAACATTCCGGGCAACCTGGTAAAGCTACACAGTGCGTCTTTAAATCTGTTGATAGTTCCAGCAGAGGCGCTAGGACTACACCTGTTGGCGTATTCAAAGATTAGCCGTCTTCGTGAAGCTAAAAATAATCGTAAATATCGTCAGAACCGCTAAACTGAAACCTAACCGAGCTCTGACATGATCGGAACAAGTCCAGTGAAGGTCGATGGACTTTAAAAACATGGAGGAGCTTCAGAGATTATAACTCCTGAGCTACATTAAACAAAACGATGGAGGATTCCTGACACAAAAACGCTGCTCCATGTGCAGGTTGCGTTCATGTCATGGTTTCCGATGGAGGGCGGGGTCTGTACAACTCTACGGGGGATTTGCTGGTTTTGAGAGAAATCTCCAAACTTCTGATCCACAGATGTTGAACCTTGTTATCGATATTTTTGAGACATCAGCTCCACAAACTTTTCAGACTTGTCATATTAATCTTATGGCTTAAGGTGTCTTCGGGATTGTTGAGTAATGGCATCACTTTCTGGAGCTATTGTGAAAAAAAAAAATCACTTTCGTTGATTTATACTGACAGAAGATGTTCAAGTTTGTGCCAGTTTTTGTTTCATGTGGGTAGGCCAAGTAATTACAGAGATATTAGCCATAAACCAGGTCGACACGTCTGTAATCTGACAGTTAAACAGCAAATCCCACCACAGAATTCGGACCCGTCTCCAGCTCTGTTTAACCTACAGGGATTAAATTATGTTGTGACGTAACGAGAATGCAACCTTAGTGAGGAAACTGCATTAAAACATGATTAAACCCTTCAAAAAGTTAGCATAATATAGGTCCTTTAGCCGTGACCAGACACTTTTCTTAGCCGTTTGGTACCACACATGCTAGAACCTCTTAAGCAACGAGGACGGAGATACTCAAATCAAGGCTGCGTTAATACCGTGAGCTGAATTCTTGGTATAACAGGATCCTTTCATGCAGAAGCACTTCTCCTCTTGCAGTTTTTTTTTTTTGGACAAAGTGCGGTGGCGTCCCTCAGTTTCTGGTCCAGTTTTTTTGCAGGTTTTTTTTGCCCGTTCAGGTGGAGTTGTTGAGCTAAAGCCTCTGCTCGTGTGTTACCAGTGTAAAGTGTATGGGGGTGAACAGGGGTGAAAACGGGGCATGGATGGGGACTATAGGAACGCACTAGGGTTGGCGCGTGGGTCCTTCTGGTTTCTGTAGCGCACAGCGAGCCACACCCCCAAGATCTGACAAAGAAACACAGAAGAGGAGGTGTGTAAGAACAGGGCTGGACCACAGACTGTGTAAAGAAGTGGAACGAGTGAGTGAGACGACACCCTCAGCGTTCAGCTCCAGTCAAATAAAGCTCATCGAGGCTACAGCAGTTATACAGTGTGGCCCAAAAGTCACTGACAGCTAAAAAACGACTCTTTTGTTTCTAAATATTTTTCTTTTATTTTTTCAGAGCATTCAGAACGACTCTTCCGACATTAATCTGAGCAAATACAGCACCGAGGAACAAACCCTCATTGTACAGTGGTACTTTGAGTCACATGGGTCAAATTCACAAACCCAGAGGTGTTACCATCGACATTTTAATACCAGAGATGTCCCGAGTGTAAATGCCATTAAAGGAATAATAAGTGTTTTTCACAGACAGGGGGCAGTATGTGATCTCCACAGACCTGACTAGTCCTGATTTCTTCCTGTGGGTCTATCTTAAAGAAGAGTATAACTTAAGAATTATAGGAGCTACTGAAGATTTAAAAGTGTCAGTGACTTTTGGGCAACCCTGTATTTGGAAATACAACCACAAGTATTACAGCAACCAAAGAGCAAAATTGAAGATAACTCCCCTTCCCGCTCACATCACTGGTTTAGCAGGGAGCAAGTGCTTAGCAATCAAACCTGTTGCTGACGCTAGCGGGAGCGACCTCAGGGAAAGAAAGCGTCTGATTTGTCTGTTTTTAATGTTCATATCTTGATTTACAGACACAAACCTGAACAGCCTTAGTCTACTTCTTCACACTGAGCGGTATCGGACTGGTTTCGGTATCGGCGAGGACACTAAGGCCAAGTATCGATACCGGATTGTCCTGCAGGTGACACTGACCTCTGTGAAGCTGAAGAACAGTCCGACTCCGCCCAGGATCTTCAGAGCTTCCGTTGCGTGGTTTAACATCTTCACTCCACAGGTCGTGCAGTCGTTTTCGTTTTTACACAACTGCAGCAGACACAGTTACACAACATTTACTCTTAAACACTGTGAAACTGAAGAAAAGTACAAACATTCTGGGCCAACAGGTCAGCAGGTCGTCTTATTATGTGCATTTACTGCAGAGTTTGTGTGTTAAACATGTGTGAATGAAACAAAACACAACTCCAGGTCTGTTTGTGACGAGGACACAACATTAGAACAGATCAGAGAATAGCGTAATGTGAGCCCTTTAAAGGCAATTCTCAGCTTTTTGCATTTGTTCCTGCGTGGTTTTAAACTACAAATGCCAAATAAACTAATCTGATATTCTGGTACAGGGTCATTTTAATGCTTAGAGCCGCTTTCACAAAACCCAAATCACTTTAAAAACGTTATTCATTCACTCCACAAACTTCTATTGTAGCCACAGCCGCCCTGGGGAACAGTGACAGAAGTGATGCTGCCACACTCATACGAGGGAAGCTGGATGAAGTCCCTTGCTTAATGACACAAGGACAATGTCTACTTGCCGCCCCTTGTGGCACATGGTTTTCCCAGTGGTCTCCCCTCCACACTAACCAAACCCAGCCCTACGAGATCAGGGATTCTTATGGTGGTTTGTTTTTTCTAACAGATTCATCAGGATCAGACGTGGACAGCAGTGACTGTGTTGTTGGTCCTGATGCTTTCATTCCTGATACAGTCTCCCATTTATTTGTTAACTTATTAAATTTTTTTGTCCTCTGTTAAAATATTTTTCAAAGTGATGATCTGATCGACTCACGGCAGGACAGCTGGCGTAATCCGTGTCGAAGGAGGAGGAGCTGGCGTTCTTAAAGAGCCCGCAACAGTTGAGCTGCGTCTCCAGGTCCATGCGCGTTTTGCTCTCAAGGAGGCCCCACGCCGAGCTCAGCAGCACCTCCTGTGGTCAGACGAGAGAAGCACGTATAAGACAGTATAAGAGGGTAAATGTACTGTCATATTGTGTAATTAAAGATTCTATATTACTCTAAAATGACTCTTATGAGGTTTTAGCCATGTTCTGATGCTGTTACCTCGTCAAAAACAGACCTGGAGTCGTATTTTGTTTCAATCACACATGTTTGAGTAACACTTTATTATTCGTCTGTACATCTCCAAAGCTCAAAATGCTCTGTTCCACCTTGTGATGTCACATAGTGGTAGATTTCAAGTTTCAAGTCAATTCCAGGGCTGAAATTATCCAATAATTTCAGTCCTGGAAGTACACAGAGTGCTTTACTGTTTAAAAACACAGTGAAGCACTCTCTGTATTACCACTTAATGACATCACAAAGTGGAAAAGAGTGTTTTCAGTTTGAGAAAAGAGTTAAATCTACAGGGTTTGTGTGTTAACCAAGTGTGAATGAAACAAAACACAACTCCAGCTCTGTTTGTGATGAGGAAACAACATTATAACATATGTGCCCTTTAATGTATCAGTGCCTTTAACTAGTAAAGCAGTCGACTACTGCAAAAAGTGTACACAGGTTTACACTTCTTCCCAGCACAAACACTTACCTCCTTACTCTTGTAATGTAATATAAAGTAACCACAGAGGAAAGTCCCTTACCTGCTGCCCGCGGTTCATGGCCAAACAGGAACAAGAAACTCCAAATTGGAACAGAAACACAATGAACAGAATCACCATGTACTGGAGAGGAAGGTTAAGGAGCTCAAACACACATTCTAGCACATTCTGGTCGAGCACCTCACATCAAAAGGGCCTTGAGGTTTGACTCTGGGCTGGTGCAGGGCCTTCGGGGAGGTGGGGTTTACACGGTCTCTCTGGGTTCTCTGGGTACCACTAACATTATCTACAAAATGGTTCCCTCTGAGGCCAGGACTCTGAAGTATCCTGCAGAGCTGCAAACTGAGGAACAGTGAAAAAGGGACATGTTTGCAGCCCTGATCCTAGTTAAATAAAAGTTGCTATATAAAATAAGACAAAATTATCTAAAAGACTAATACAGTATTACACATTTCTTGTTTCTTTCTTGGTTTAGCAGGGAGCAGGCGCTTAGCAATGCTGTCAATCAAACCTGTTGCTAACGCTAGCAGGAATGACCTCGGGGAAAAGAAGGTGCATGATTTGTCTGTTATTAATGCTCATATATTGATTTATGGGCACAATAGTGAAATAAAAACTACCACGATCATGTAGAGCCGGTTAATACGAACATTTTAAGACCAAAAATGATGGAGCTCACTGCAGCAGAGAGAGGGGTGATAATTTTTCAAGGTAAAGTGAACTGGAGCCAGAGTTGATGGATAGCTAACACGTGACTAGCATGTTAGCGATGTCCATTTATAATTACTTCTATACTAAAAATTCATTGACACTAAATGAAATTACAATTACTTCAATACTCGATTCATTGTGATTAATCAAATAACTAGTTTGAATCTATCTGTTATTCCCCGACTGAAGTACAGGCTAAACAAACACTGGCAAAAGAAACAGGCACAAAACCAGTATCTTTTTGGCCCGATAACATTTCTCTTGCTCCAGTACAGCTCTTTTTTTGAAGTAAAAAAAAGCCTCTGCTGTGCACTGTCTGCATCTAATTTTAAAGTGTTTTACAGAACAGTTAGCATGCTAGTTGTTTAGCAAAAGAAGAAGGATCAGACCTGGACAACTGAGGGTTTACACAGATATCATGCTAGTTGTTGTTAGCATTAGCATCTGTGTAATCCCTCAGTCGTCCAGGTCTGATCCAGAGCAAAAGAAAAATATAAAATCTATCAACTGAACAAAAAGTTGTTGGAGTGAAGAAGTTTGACCTCTTCTTCAGTTGTGGTCAGATTACAGCTGGGTACTGCCTTATATCTGTCTGAAGGGAGGAGCTAACTACTCTGAAATAGCTATTGTTTACAGTTCGTGTTTAGCATTAACATGACAACAAAACTCATCGTGGTAATAATAATTATGCTTGGAATAAATAACTGCAAACCGTTTAAAATGAACTGCTTCTGTTTTTCATGTAGGTACAAATTAGGCACATCGCCTTCAAATATGCTCGATAGATATATGAAATAAATTAATGAGAACAGAACAGGTCCAAAGGATACAAAGAAGAGCATGACTTGGTGGTGGTGAATCGCTCCGATCAGCCCCACGATGGCGATGAGGAGCAGGAAGAATCCCACCGCGATCACGCCTCCGATGATGTGGATACTGGAGACCAGACCGAAGCCTTTTCCCCAGGCCGCTACTCCGATCAGCAGCAGACCCACCAGCTACAAGGAGACGAGGGAGGGAGGGAGGGACGGAGAGGTGAGGAGGGAGAAAGAGAGAGAAGAATGGGTGGGATAGAGGGGAGAGAGGAAGGGGGACAGGAGAGAAGAGAGAGGGGAGGAGAGAGAAGAGAGAGGGGAGGAAGGGGGCGAGAGAGAGACAGAGGGAGGAGGGAAGAGGCAGAAGGTAGAGGAAATGAGGAGATAGAGGGAGGAGAGGAGGAGGGGGTAGAGAGGGATGAGAATGGGTTGGGTAGGGGGAGAAGAGAGAGGAAGAAGAAGGTAACGGAGAGGAAGAAAAGGAGGAGAGAGAGAAGAGGGGAGAAAAGGAGTAGGGGGAGGCGAGGACACAGAGGGTAGAAGGTGGAGGAGAGGAAGGGGAAGAGAGGGATGAGAATAGGTGGGGTAGAGGGTAGAGGGGAAGGAGGAAAGAGGGGGAGAGGAGAGAAGAGGCAGAAGGGGGAGAGGAGAAGAGGAGAGAGGGGGAGGAGAGGAGGAGGAGTGAGGGATGAGATAAGGGAAACAGGGACAAGAGGGAATCATTACTATAAGACCTAAAAACTATTTTAAACAGACAAACAAAAAATTAAACCTGTTCAAATATATTAGAATTCAAATGCTGAGTCTCAGTATGTTTGAATCATAGACTGTGTGAAGAAGTGGACTGAGTGAGTGTGACGTCGCCCACGGTGTTCGACTCCAGTCAAATGAAGCTAATCGAGGCTAGAGCAGTTATAGCGGTGAATTTGGAGTCGACTTCCACACACGTTGAGCAATACTGTCATTCAAACCTGGCGTCAGATTTATCTGTTGTTTATAATTTGGCTAAATCAAGATATGAACATTACAGACCTCAGGATCATGAAAACCGGGATAATACGAACAGTTTAAGACCAAAATGACGAGGCTCACCGTAGCAGTTACAGACAGACGTGGCGACAGTTTTTCAATAGAACGTGAATTGGAGCCAGAGTCGATGGAGCCTGAAGCGCGCCCATGATCACTTGCTATTTGGGGCGTGACAGTCAGCAGGTTATGTCCATTTATATACAATCTATAAACTGAATATTACAACTTCCTCTTGTTGTTGTGGCCTCGAAACAGTAAGTGGTTTCAATGATACGGCACTTTTCTATGTCTAGACAAAGCACTTCAGGATCACTACGGCCAGAAGATGAAGCGATGACTAATGTTTTGAGCTCTGAAAGAAAGCCTGACCAAATATGGAGGAAAACTGAAAGTGGAATCAAACAAAACAGGTCCCATGTTGCGCTGCTTTCTAATCAGTTATAATGTCATTTCCTCATCACAAACAGACCTGGAGTTGTGTTTTGATTGATTCACATACTGTTAACACATAAAACCGGCATATTTAGGCTGAGTTCTCTCTCTTATTTGGATAATTTCAGGCCTGGAATTGTCAATCTCTACTGAACTAAAGGTAAAAGTTAACAGTTAACTTGAAAACTACCTCTTTGTGACATCACAAGGTGGAACAGAGCATTTTGAGCTGTGGAGATTTAGTCAGACTAATAAACCAGGATTACTCAAATATGTGTGAATGAAACAAAACACAACTCCAGGTATGTTTTTTGGGGAGTTAACAGTTTTATAACACGACTTAAGAGTCCATTCTCGTAATATAGGACCTTTACAGCTTATCAGAATAGATAATCTTGTGTTGAGGCCTGATTTTCTGCTCCTCTGGCTCCTCAGTGACTCATCTCTTGCATGACACAGGCCTCTCTCAGAGTAGAGGCCTGTTACATCAGAGTCAGACTGGGGCCAGAGCTGGACCAGGGACAAACACACGCAATTATGCATCAATACAGTTCTACCCAAAGGAGGCCATGATAACGTTATATTGATCGCTATATATGATTTGAAATTTTGCCGTATTGGATATCAGCTTCCAAATATCGGTTCAGTCGATATTCTGGTTGGACATATAAATCAATGTAATAAGACTGTTTACTGTAGCTGACCCAGAAAATCTCATCTTTTTTTTATTTACACAAAGTTGTTCTGTCATTACTTGAAGGATGAATAAGGTAATACACTGGGATCAGTTTTGTCTTCTTTTATTTTTGCTTTAAGGAAATAAATGTCGTTTTCAGTCTGCTTGGAGCTATAGTATCGAAATCAGTAGTGGAACTGAGTAATTTAATTTATATGGCATTTTAAGCACCGGGACTGTTCCTCTATTGTTTAGCTGCTCTACACACCCTCTATGGTGACAGTCTTTACTCAGTTTAAACAACAAACTGATTCAATCCAATCCAATCCAATCCAACTTTATTTCTATTGCACTTTAAAAACAACAATGTTGACCAGAGTGCAGTACACAACAGACATTTTAAAAACACAGATATAAAACAGATAAATACGAATTCACTCAGGTATCACTGTCACTTAGTGTCATGGGGTGGTTCTACACATATCACTATTGGCAGAATGTCCACCAGTTACCGTAGTGACACAACGCACACATAAGCAAACAGACAAAGTTTTAAAATAGTCTGAAAACTCAATAAAAAATACTATATCGGTTTAAACTACATGTTAATACGAGTGTTGTTCATGTTTCTGTTTAGATATTTGAATCTGAACAAAAAGGTGAGAGTGAGTAACGGAAAAACTGTTGGCTAATTCTAGCTAGCGTGTGACTGTGATTTTATGCGTGAGACACTTGTTTAAGAGCATAAATCAGTTCACTTTTTATAGTTCCACCTAAGTCTGCTCTTTCTGGTCAGACTGTGTTAAAATAAAACTCCACTTAAAGTCTAACTTGAGTAACAGAGCTTCAGACAGAGTAATGCTTTCAGTTAGCTTCACACTCCCAGGGAATGTTGATGACATCAGCTGCAAAGTATCCATATCACAACTGTAGTTTTGTGTTAAATTAAAATGCAGAATATGGCCTAGAATTAAATATTTTTGGCATTGCTATGGTTGCAACACTTAAACCTCACCCAAGACATTTACAAACACATCTGACCAGATTTCTGAGGTAAACCACACTTTCATTCTTGTAAATATTGTCTTCACACTCTTCTACGTAATTACTGTAAAGTTAAAAGTTTGCAAACAGAAAGAGACTAGTAAGAGGTGAGTGAGTACCGTAGTTCAAGTCAGATACTTGGGTTAAATTGTAAAATAAATGCTGTAAAATGAATGTTATTATCCAGCGAAAGACAGATCCAGAAAACCCTTTAAATCTCTAAACTGTTCTTTGTGTCGCACCACATTCACACTTTAATGAGTAAATAATCGACTAATAATCTTATTTTGCAACTAAAGAAGCAAAGGTTCAAGGAAAACAAAACGAAAACCTCCTCACGATCACTATCACTTTAATAACAATTACACAGGCCCACATGGTGCACACAAAATGGTCGCTTTAATCATATTTTTCTATTTCTAGAAGGTTTGGTGTCTGTGTATTTGTGTTTGGTCAGCAGACTCCCTGTTGACATTTCACATGACTACCACAGCTGACATAAGATTAGCCGCACTAGATTTAGTATCATCACAACAAAACTACAAGTACTGAGAGATACAGCCCTCTACAGTTAGCAGAACTACCTCTACGGTGTTAAAAAACATCAACATTGCACAATAGGGTCGCCACAGCTGAGAGCTAGCACAACCGTTAGCATGCTAATCTCAAGCTAAGCCACACAATCTACGTAGCTAGCTCTATTACGTCTCTAAATCATCACAATTTGAACACAGATTTCCTCTTATATACATACCAGGGATCAGTCTGTTCTGCTGCGTATGAGGTAAACGTAAAATAGTGTTTACATCGTGAAAGAATGAAGCCTTTGCTAATGCTAACTATGCTAATGTTGCTAGCTCCAGTTGATGCACGCTTTGACTCACCATATACACCACGTTGAGGGAGCAGAGCGCATTTTTCGAGCAGGTGAAGCCCCCGCAGACCATGTTTGACCCTCGCAGTGTCCGGTCCGGTGCCGTGTCGTGGTGAAAGCCGGTGTTTGGGTGAGTTTTCCTTCCTCCGGAGCCTGAAAGACTGAAGCGCTGTTGTGTTAGCAGCTGCTGTCGGCGCGAGGCGTGTCTGACTCTGATGACGTCAAACGCACGTCACGCATAAAAAAGGTTTAAATAAATAAATAAATAAAATAAAATAAAAAACATTTAATGGAAAATTACTCCCCGTAAAACTCGAATTAGAAAAAAACATTACAGCCTGTTTACTTTTGTAGTTAACCTTTCATCACAAAGTGGAACAGAGTGTTTTGTTTTTTTCAGTTTGAGAGAAGATCTCAGCCTAAATCTGCAGAGTTTGTGAGTTAAACGTGTGAATGAAACAAAACACAACCCCAGGTTTGTTTGTGATGAGGAAACAACATTATAATAACTAGTTACAGAATCAGAGTACTGTGTGTGCATACTTAGAATACTTTCACGCTGAATAGCACATAAATTATAGTGTAAAGACCGGACGTAGTATTTAAAATGAGCTTTATATTTGTTTCACTGTTTATGTTGGCCTATTTCCTATCACTAATTTAAAAATAGGAAAAACACACATGCACAAGCTAGAAACAGACAATATTTGTCTGTCATATATCTGTGTTTTTAAAATGACTGTTATGTACTGCACTCTGGTCAACTCTGTTGTTTTTAAAGTGCATTAGAAATAAAGTTGGATTGGATAATGGAGCCAATATTTAGGGACATGTCACGTGATCTTGTCATGTGACCGTGCTGAGAACAGCTTTTGTCCAGCTATAAGTGATCAATGTGTGGACAGATCTCTGCACTCCCTGAAAACCGCTCTAGAGACTGTATCTCCCTTAAAACAGAAGTGTGTTAGGCCCAGTCCTCCTGCCCCACGGCACAATGAAGAACTGTCTCAAACAAAAGGTCCAAAAGAGAGAGTCCAAAAGTTAGAGAGGCGACGGAGCCATGTCCACACTAAGCGATCTCTAAAGGCCTGTGAACTCTGCCTGTTGACCTGTAAGAAGGCTCTGCGGAAAACACAAACCAGATATTAATCAGATTTAATAGAAGTGAACAAAAACAACAGCAGGTTCCTGTACATCACAGTGACGAACTACCACAGCACAGTTGAACCCTCAGCCTCCTCTACTCTCAGCTCCAATGACTCTTTCAAGTTTTTCAGCAACAAAAACACAACCAGTAGACATAAATTAAACAAAATGACTCCTACAGTTAGTACTGATCAAGCCCAGGCTGTAAACTAGTGTCCCACATAAACATGATACTAGACAGATTTACTGCTGTCGACCGAGCAGAGAGAACTTTAGGCTTTATATCCTCAAAAACATCAACTTCCACCCAGACTCCTCAAAGAAACCCTCCACTAATCATAGATCCTATCCTTAATATAATAAATACCTCATTACCTCATTACCTCATATGGCTGTGTCCCTCAGTCCTTCAAATACACAGTGATTAAACCACTTCTGAAAAAACCTCATCTTGAACCTGATCTATTAAACAATTACAGACCCATCTCTAATCGTCCCTTTGTCTCAAAAATCCTTGGAAGAGCTGTAATTAAGCAGCTTTGTCGCCACCTACAGGCTAATCATTCATTTGAAGTTTTTCAATCAGGATTCAGAGCTCACACAGCACAGAAACGGCACTACTCAAAGTCAGAAAAGAGTCGTTCCTGCTGCTGCTGATGGGCTGGTCTCAGTCCCGGGACCCGAGTTTGGAGCCGTCGATCTTCACACTCGACGGCAGAGATTAGACTGATGTAGGTGTCAGAGGGGCGGCTCTGGCCTCAGCTGGTTTAAATCCTACTTTTCTGATGCGTTCCAGTTTGTTAAAGTAAACCAGAGCTCCTCGCTGTGTTCTAAGGTAGTCTAAGGGGTGCCACAGGGTTCTGTAGTCGGTCCAATCGTGTTCTATGCTGACGTTAGGAAATCTTGCCATTAACTGAGGACACACAGCTGGACAAACGTAGAGCCTGTGTGAAGGACATAAGGAGCCTAGATTTTGTGTAATATAGGACTTTTAATGTGAAAATGCAATAATATAAACTATATACTGCATTGTCATTGTCAAAAGTGAGGACTAGACAACATTACACTTTTATATAAAGGTGACATGTATAAATAACAAACACAACTTTAAACCTGTTAATTTTTCTGATAAACTCACGTCAGCACTTTCATGGGAGCTGAAGTTACATAGCCACTGACGAGAATCTAATTTGCAAAAAAGGAAGTGAAGTCAGTAAAGTTTGAACCTGCAGAGGAAGGCTGTGGTTTTAAACGAGAAAGACGCTGTGTGCAAAGCCGTCTCCAGCCTTCCACATTTTTAAAAATATACGATCAAATGGGATGAAAGCACGATAATTTTGTGGATTTTCGAGTCAGGATGGGCAGCAGCGGCAAATCTGCGAACTCCACGGCGATAAAGGCAGAGATCAAGAGGCACGAAGGGCTCCAGAGCGCTATCAACCGTCTGAGCAAACAGTTTGAGAGGGTGAGCGACCCACAGCTACGCTCAGGCCTCAAAGTCTACCTGCACAGCATCCAAGGTAAGAAAAAACTGTAAGAACCAGAACGAGACTAGTACTTCAGGTTTCAGATTACATCACAACATCCTAGAGACTCATTATGTTTAACACAGATCAAATGAATGTAGTTATAAAGCTGTTTTTTTAATATGTTTCATGCTAGGGTTCTTAAAAGTATCGAAAATCTGATACTTATCGATGCTAAAGCTAATATTTAAGCTAAAGATTCATCTAAAGTATCGATATTGCAAAGAAAATCACGTTAACAGGACAAAATTTGCACTTTCCTGAACAATTTTAGTGCAATTTTGAGCTCTACAAAACAAATATATCGTTAACGTATCGAGTACTGAGTCTGTTTCTTTGAATTTTAGTATCGTGACGGTGCTATTTCACGGCAAAACACAGTGAAAAAAATCAGGACAGTTGCCATGACGATTAATAATTTAAAACACAATAGTATGTCTTCTAATTGGGGAAAAAAAAGTCCCCCAAAGTGTCACAGGTCACAGGAAGATGAAGCACTCGCCGTTATCAGGAAAGTCACAACAGTCAACCATAAGTTATTTTTATCACTGCCCACGAGATGAGATATATTTATATATTTATCATGTTTTTACTATGACTTTCATTCAGAAAATGAACCTTAAAAGTGGAATATGGAGGTGGAGTACAGCTGCACGGTTTGGGGAAAGTGTCTACTTGCAATTTTAGATTTTAGATTAAATTTGTGATTCATGTTTTAATCATTTTAAACTGGAAGAACTGACAAAAAGACTGAAATCTGAACTGGCAAACTGATACAAGAATCACATTTCAGAACATGTTTGTGCAGATCTGAGTGACAGGGTTAGTTTTTATGCAGGATAAGACGCCGTGGAGACACAGGGAGGGCATCTGACACACAGGGACAGCTCAGAACGTGTTTGCACAGATTTAAACTGCAGCGTTAGAAGTTTTTATGCAGAATAAAACCAGAGACTTTGTCGTTTGTGGAGGAAATTGTGGTGCAAAAAACTGCAGCCTTCATGGTTTGCAAACTGTGTTCATTCAAATCTCTGTGGAGATCGTATCGCTTTGCCTGGAATGTTCCACAGTACGGCATTAACCTTGTGCACCTCCATGGAGAAATGTAGGTGAGACTGCCAGGCCAAGTTAGAGCTCAGATCTGTGGAGATGCGAGCCCCACTTACACTACAAATATATGTTTTTCAATGTATTTTTAGCACTTCCTGTAATTGAATAAATACAGTTTAATGCCATATTGTGAAACATTCCAGGTAAAGCAGTGACATCTCCATGGTGACGTAACCCTCACCAAAAAGTTACACAATGCATCTTTTAATGTGGTATTTTGACACAGTTTAGATTGAATCACTTCAAATGTGTTTAAGTCTGAGACACATGTGAATAAACTGTAGTTACCATAAAAATACACAAACTGATGCCCTCGTTTGAAAGATTATAGCAGTTTGTTCTATTTTTACTTTTATTCTGCTCTTTTTGAAACATTTCAGTATTTAAACGGCGCATATCGTCAAAAACATTCAAACTACACTTTAATTAGACTTAAAGCTTTAATTTACTCTTGTGAGCTTTAAGTCGTGTTATAATGTTGTTAGCGCATCAAAAAAAACACCTGGATTTGTGTTTTGTTTCAGTCCGTCTATGTCTCCGAAGCTCAAAACGCTCTGTCCCACCTTGTGATGTCATAAAGTGGTAGTTTCCAAGTTATTAGCTCCTTTTACCTTTAGTTCAGTAATGATTAGCAATTTTCCAAGGGTGAAATCATCCAAATAATTCAAGTGAAGGTGTATAAAGTTTAAAAACACAGTGGAGCACTTCTGGTATCACCACATGATGACATCACAAGGTGGAACAGAGTGTTTTTTTTCCGTTTGAGAGAAGAACTGAGCCTAAATCTGCAGGGTTTGTGTGTTAAACATGTGAGAATGAAACAAAACACAACTCCAGGTCTGTTTGTGACGAGGAAACAACATCAGAACAGATCAGAAAACAGAGTCATATGGAAGGAACAAATGTAAAGTATTTGTATATTTTGTATATTCTGTGTACTTTAGCGGATACTTGTACTGCAGATATGTAGTAGGGTGTGTGTGATAGTACAAAGTGATTGAGAGCTTGTACTTCCTGTCGCCGTGTCTCTGAGAGGAAGTCAGTCTGAGGCCTCCTGCGGAAAATCTTTTAGAATTTTATAATGTAAATGTGTCAGTTAAAAGAGTTAAATAAAACGAGCGAGAAAAGATATTTGAAGAGACTAAACCAAAAACTAGACCAGGACTGAACCAGGACTAAACCTGGACTAAACCAGGACCGAACCAGGACTAGACCAGAACTAAACCAGGACTAAACCAGGACTAGACCAAGACTAAACCAGGTCTAAACCAGGACTAGACCAAGACTAAACCAGGACTAAACCAGGACTAAACCAAGACTAAACCAGGACTAAACCAGGACTAGACCAAGACTAAACCAGGACTAAACCAGGACTAAACCAGGACTAAACCAGGACTAGACCAAGACTAAACCAGGACTAAACCAGGACTAGACCAAGACTAAACCAGGACTAAACCAGGACTAGACCAAGACTAAACCAGGACTAAACCAGGACTAAACCAAGACTAAACCAGGACTAAACCAGGACTAAACCAGGACTAAACCAGGACTAAACCAGGACTAAACCAGGACTAGACCAGGACTAAACCAGGACTAAACCAGGACTAAACCAGGACTAAGCCAAGACTAAACCAGGACTAAACCAGGACTAGACCAAGACTAAACCAGGACTAAACCAGGACTAAACCAGGACTAAACCAGGACTAGACCAAGACTAAACCAGGACTAAACCAGGACTAGACCAAGACTAAACCAGGACTAAACCAGGACTAGACCAAGACTAAACCAGGACTAAACCAAGACTAAACCAGGACTAAACCAGGACTAAACCAGGACTAAACCAGGACTAGACCAAGACTAAACCAGGACTAAACCAAGACTAAACCAAGACTAAACCAGGACTAAACCAGGACTAAACCAGGACTAAACCAGGACTAGACCAAGACTAAACCAGGACTAAACCAGGACTAAACCAGGACTAAACCAGGACTAAACCAGGACTAAACCAAGACTAAACCAGGACTAGACCTAAAACTATAATATAATAAACATTAGCTCAAAATGTCAAAAGGGGAATTTCAGATTTTATCAACATTACACTTAGGTCATGTTCTCTGTCTAGAAATGTCCAATCTCCAGATTTAACTTTATTTGAGCATAAAAGTTTTTAACAAACTCACTGTATAATAGAAAAAACATTATGACATTGACTATTAAAATAACAGCTCTGATGTATGATTAATGTAAGGTGAGGCGCATTCAGACTGTTCTAGTTTTGGTCCTGGTCTAGTCCTGGTTTAGTCCTGGTTTAGTCCTGGTTCAGTCCTGGTTTAGTCCTGGTTCAGTCCTGGTTTAGTCCTGGTCTAGTCCTGGTTTAGTCCTGGTTCAGTCCTGGTCTAGTCGTAGTCTAGTCCTGGTTCAGTCCTGGTTCAGTCCTGGTTTAGTCTTGCCCTTATGTTCTGAATTCAAATCATTTTAACATTTTAAATTTAACTGGTTTAGTCCTGGTCTAGTTCCAGGTTTGGTTTAGTCCACAGACTGTGTAAAGAAACAGTGACGTCACCCACAGCGTTTGGCTCCTGATTTGTCTGTTTTTAATGTTCATATCTTGATTTACAGACACAATAGTGAAATAAAACCCCAGGATCATGTGGAGGGTTAATACGAAGATTTAAGACCAAAACGACGAGTCTGACAGCAGCAGGGACAGAGAGACGGGCCACAGTTTTTCAATAGAAAGTGAACTGGAGCCAGAGTCGATTGAGTAGGAAGTGCGCCTATGATCACTTCCTATTTGGAACGCAGCAGCTAGCATGTTAGCTATGTCCATTTATATATACAGTCTATGTTACTCTAATATACTACAGTGTAATGCAGTACTGGGAACAAAACTGTATGTCTTGGTAAATGTATTTGAAGTTCTTTGCCTGAAATGCTCCACAGACTAGCATTAAACTTAACTATCTCCATGGAGACAAGGAGACCACACCTCCAGGCCAAGTAACGACTTTATAAACTAATGCAAAAACTGAACTGATGCAAAATGGGTAAGTTTAATGTCTGTGGAATATTCTGGGCATAGCTGCAACATAGCTCCATGGTGACAAGCACGTGGCATAGAAAAGTGACACAGTGCACCTTTAAATCAACCATGAACCTGATGAAATCCTTTTTTTATTCATTTGGAGAAGACACTTAGCTGTTCTTCTCTGCCTGCCCTGGTGTAAAAGGAACTAGACAGTTGCGGCTCCATTGTTGTTGAGCTACACCTTACACAAAAGTGCGGTGGGAGAGGAAGTGGTGAGGGGGCGGAGCTCGCGGCAGACAGGAAGTAGGTCTCCGCCGCTGCCATCACGACAAACAGCGAGAGTTTTCATTGGTCAAAAAAGTGCCGAGGCCAGGAAATTTGCCAGCCATAGGATCATGTCGAGTTTCTGAAGCAGCTGTAGTTTGAGGTAGTTAAAGTTGTATTATGCAACTTTCCTGGAGGGGGTTTACTGCCTGCATTGTCTGATATGTTCCACAATAAAGCATTAAACTGAACCTGTCTATTAGCTGTCACATGCATGTCATAGAGAGTCTTTTTGGGGTGATTAAGTCTGGTTTTAGCTGTAGGATCTGGCAACCCAAAGTGAGGAGATGCTCATTCTGTTTTCTGACTGAAAATTCAGCTTGAGACTCAAAAAAACAAGTCAAAACAACGATATTACATCACAATATTACGTCATGTGATCTGTAAATTCAATAGCGGATTGGTTTATTTCATATTTGAGGACAGAGATGGGTAATGTTTAAATCTACACACAGCATTATTATATTAGAGCATTTCATTGTGCAATCCCCAGACTGTATATTTAAATGGACGTCGTGTGAGCATTGGCGCGATTTTGGCTCCATCGGCTTTGGCTCCAATTCACTTTACATTGAAAAAGCTGTTGTCCTTCTCACTGTAACTGCTGCTGTCAGGCTCGTCATTTCGGTTTTAACATGTTCGTATCAGACAAGGCAAGTTTATTTGTATAACACAATTCAGACAAAGTGCTTTACACAATAAGAAACATGTAAATAAATCATAAATTATCATCATAAAATTAACATTAAAACAGAAAAGTGCAGAATAAACCTGCTCTGCATTGTATATTTGTTATTTATTTTGCTATTTTGTCCCTAAATTAAAATATTAACATACTTTTAACAGCCTCGTTCCTGATTGGCTCTTTGGTTGCTATGATACTTGCAGTCGGCTCCAAATTTGCCCCTATAACTCCTAATCTCATGTTGATAGTCTCATTTAAATCAGTGCAGTCAGAGAGAATAAATAGCACTTATTGTATCTGGCTGTGGTGTTTTTTCCTTAAACGTCGCTGGTTTTGACGCTGGTTTTTCAGCTCCTATCTGTCTAAAACTAGGGAGACCAGACTGTGATTCTCAAAAAGGAGGAGGACACATGGACTGAAGAACACGAGTCCCTTCAGTGACTCCACAGACCGGTTCCTTTCCTTCTATTGGCTTTACATCAGTTGAAAAGATTAAATGTGAAAGAAAAACTGCACAACAATGGCATAAGATAAAGATGTTTAATCAGAAGAAGTTTTATTGCCATTGTCCGTGAGCAGAGCTCACAGACTAGGAACTTACTTTGGTGATAAAGTGCGACATAGAACACACAAAAAAACACACTGAATAAATACAAATAAGGGCAGGAGGTAGAAATATATAAACAATATATACAACAGCAGCATCAAAACAACAACAGTGCAACATGGTTTATTTAGAGACCAGTGTTATGAAGTGTTCAGTTTAGTGCAGGTTTATGAAGTGTTCATGAGACAAACAGCAGAGGGGAAGAAACTGATCTTGTGATGAGAGGTTCTGGTCCTGATGGACCGTAGCCTCCTGCCAGAGGGAAGTGGCTGAAATAGTCCATGTCCAGGGTGAGAAGTGTCAGCTGCTATACGACCTGCTCGCCCCCGAGTCCTGGAGACGTACAGGTCCTGGAGAGATGGAAGGCTGCAGCCAATCACCTATTCAGCAGAGCACAATGCGCTGCAGTCTCTGTCTATCCCTGGCAGTGGCCCCAGCGAACCACACAGTGATGGAGGAGGTGAGGATGGACTCAGTGATGGCCGTGTAGAACTGCACCATCATCTGGACCGGCAGCTTGGCTTTTCTCAGCTGCCGCAGGAAGTACATCCTCTGCTGGGCTTTCTTGATGAGGGAGTTGATGGTCAGCTCCCACTTGAGGTCCTGGGTGATGCAGGTGCCCAGGAAGCGGAAAGAGTCCACGGTGGTGATGGGGGAGTCGGTCAAGGCGAGGGGAGGCAGGGGGGCTGTGACTTTCCTGAAGTCCACAATCATCTCCACTGTCTTCTGGGCGTTGAGCTCCAGGCTGTTACTGCTGCACCAGGACAGCAGGCGATCCACCTCCCTCCTGTAGACAGACTCATCCCCGTCCGAGATGAGCCCGATGAGGGTGGTGTCATCCGCAAACTTGACCAGTTTGACGGAGTCGTGGCTGGAGGTGCAGCAGTTGGTGTACAGGGAGAAGAGCAGGGGGAGATCCTGTGCTGATTGTCCGAGACATTCTTCCCCAGCCGCACGCGCTAGGCTTGTGTAAACAGGGCTTCTGGGTATTTAGAGGTGTGGTTGAGGTGACCTGTGGTTCGCTGGACAGGAGCAGGAGAAAGTTGAGCTCCTTTGTTGGCCACTGAGACGTAGGTTCTAGCTTTGCACACCAGGCGTCCATCATGTTATTCCTGAAATAGCATTATGGACACACTGCTCTTCTTTGGTATTTTCAAAGTTTAAAAAGAGGGCGTCTAGTCAACCAATCTAGGACTTTTATGGTTGACTCCGTGACATAACTCCAAAGGTAAAGGAGTTAGGAGCTAGAACCTGTGATCTGAACTTTTCGAATAGTAAACGAATAGTTCCTGTCCTTTAAAACGTCATTCAAACCATCACCACTTGTTCCTTGTGCAACTGAAAATACAGCTGTGTGTATCCTTTTTGTAGCTTTTCATTCCGTTGGCGTATACCTTCATTGTCACTTTCCCGACTTTGATTTTTGTTCAGTAAAGGCTCCTGCTTTTTCTTAATCTTCCCCAGTCTATAAATCTCCTTCCTCAAGTCGTCATTTCTTAGCATCAGATATTTTTTCTCTGTCATCATCCTAAAATTGACTTGTCGTGAGCTGACCTCTTCGATTTCCTGAAGAAGTTTGTGAATTCCTCTGTGCAAGTTAAAGTTCAGCCTTTTCGCGTGTTCCATGTTGTCTTGCAAAGTCTTTCTCTCTCTCCTACACTTTCCAAGACGGAGCAATTTGTTGTAAATGTGTTGCTGCTTCTCGACCAAATCCTCCTGTTCCTCTTTCACATGTTTTAATTCCATATCGATCTGCTTTTGAGCGTCAGCGATGACTGTGCTGTTTGGAATTTTGCTCTGGAGTTGGTCGATGTCTTGCTGGAGTTTATAATTAACGTTCATCAGATGCTCTATCTTCTGGATTTTTCGGTTGTACTTGAAGTTTCTTACTTTTTCTTCGTCATATTCTTTAGTTATGTTCCAAAGCTCTTCCTTCAGCTGCTTATTTTTGCTTTTTAAGACCTCCACGTCCTCCAAGCCTTTGTTCTCTTCTTGGATTTTCTCTGGTTTCTGCGTCTTCTCAGTCTTCTTCATTCTTAAAATCTCCTTTGTCACGTCATAATTTCTTTGAATTAGTGAGTCTTTCTCCTTTTTCAGCATTTTCAAATGAACTTTTAGCAAGCTAGCGTCTTTAATCTCCAGACGCAGTGTGTTGATTTCACGACTCAAGTTTGCGTTCTCCATCTTCAGGTTATTTATGTCATTCGTGATTTCGCCATGCCTTGTCTTAGACTCGACAATCGTCTTCAATTGGTCACGAAGTTTCTGTTGCCTCTTGACCAGTTTGCTGTTTTTGGCCTCAATCGTTGCTACGTCCTGGTCAACATCTTTAGAACAATCACTTAGGGCTTTCAGGTTCACAATTTGGTTTTGCAGGACCTGATTACCTTGCACAATGTTGTAATTATCACGTTGAAGCCTCTTTAACCTCAGGAGTCTTTGGTTGTATTCACACTCAGCTTTCTTGCCAGCCTCATATCGTTTCGTTACTTTCCGGAGATGTTCCGTTAACTGCTGATTTTCGCTTTTTAAGACGCCTTCCAGCTTCACCATCGCTTTGCTTTTCCTTTCCAAAATCTTCTCAGCAGCCAATTTCTGGGTCATGCCAGAGATTTTGTCCAGTAAACGTTGGCCGTCTTCTAAAGTACGGTTTCTCTCAGCTTCTGATTCAAGGTGGTGAAGTCCCTTGAGTTCAGCTGATGTATCGCCAAACTCTGAAACCTCGTGAAGTGCCTCGTTTTCACCTTGTATTCGATTATTTCCAAGCTGTTCTTGTTCTTGAGGGCATCTTTCTCGAGAAGGTCCATTGCTGATTCAGAGACCTTACGAGTGTCGCTCAACTCACACAGTTGTTCCTCCGAGACTTGACGAGACTTGATTGTTTCGTCTCCCATTTGTAAATTATCCATATCCGGTGATGTTTTTTTGTCTACAGTAGAGTTTGTAGATCAAAATTTGGATAATAAATTCAACGACTGAATGAAAAGCTGATCTGATAATGCGTAATGTGAACTCTCTTCCTCTGCAGTGTAAAGTTTTGTGAGATAGTTCGCTGTCCGGTCTTGACACCTTGACTTTGGTAGCATCGGCAGTGATGTCATCGAGTTGTGATGTCATCGAGTTGTGATGTCATCCGGAGCCGCGCGATTGGCTGTTTTCAAGATTCTAGAATGCGATGACGTCATACTCCCCCCGAGAGCCAGTTTATCCATGAATTATTTTGAAAAATGCCCCTCAACCTTCCATTAAAGTGATATAAAAGTTGTTTTGGCTTTATTATTTGTCGTTTTCTGTTCTGTTGCACGAAGAACAGGCGCAGAGGCACAGGGATCGTTCTGTAGATCTTTATTGTCGGTTACAGCGATTCTGTCGGGGTCTAACAAAGTCGGTCTCACAGAGTCTCACAATCTCACAGAGTCTAAAGGAGATGAGCCTGCGCCAATGTTTTATGTTACTCGAGCAGTGGGACTTAACATTCTATAGATAAGAAATTTAAAGCACAATCGAACAATGTGACTGAATCAGGAAGTCGATCGCATCAGTGTCTATAAAACCCAGAGTGAGGTGAGATATTTCCACTGCTGCATGGAAAAACAGAGCATTTTATACCATTATAAGAAAAGATAAGATAAGATAAGATATGCCTTTATTAGTCCTACAGTGGGGAAATTCCAGTATTGCACCGCACAGTTAAAGAACAGAAGGAAAATGGTACATGCAGTAAAACAAGATCATAGATAAATAGCTTAAAATAAACTAAAAATAGACTAGAAAGTAAGCAATATTACATTTATATATTGTCCACATATTCATCTAGAGTCACCATCTGGATTTAACTAAGCAAAGAGGCACGAGGCTGTAGGTACGAGTCAGGTCTAGGTTCAGCAACAGTCTGTGCTCAGAGGATGAGGTCAGCTGACACCTGAATACACTGAATGACCAGGTTATTCCATCAGTGGGTTTTTCGGGCATGTTCCAAGACGACGATGCCAGGATTTATGAGGCTCGAATAGTGAAAAAGTGATTCAGGAGCAGGAGAAATCATTTTCACACATGGATTGTCCACCACAGAGTCCAGACCTTCACCCCACTGAGGATCTTTGGGATGTGCTGGAGAAGCTTTGTGCAGCGTCAGACTCGACCATCATCAATGCAAGATCTTGGTGAAAAGTTAATGCAACACTGGATGGAAATAAATCTTGTGACGTTGCAGAAAATCGAATGTGCCGTAATTAAAGCTGAAGGCGGAACAACCAAATATTAGAGTGTGTGACCTTTTTTTTTGGCCAGGGAGTCTATATGTGGTTTTACTCATAGTTGTGATATAAGCCTTTTTTCAGTTTTCAGATTTTGTTTTCTCCAAGCTCCAATAGTTTCTACAGTCGACTGCAGCCCTGTATATCAGAAAGTAAACCCGTCCTATTGATTTACACTTTAATTCTCTCAGCTCGTTCATTTGCATGTTCTGCTTGTGTCTGTGTGAAATGCAGGTCAGCAGCTCCCTGTGGATCGGGCCAAACCTCTGGGGAGGACTTTTATAAATACACTAAATATTAACATAATTCAATAGATCGCCACATAAAGATAGAGCGTTTCTGGTTTAATTAAGCTGAGGATCAAAGCTGATGTATTCTGTGTTTGTAAAGTTCAATAGAGCACAAAAAGAGCAGCCTAAACCAGGACTAAACCAGGACTAAACCAGGACTAAACCAGGGCTAAAGCAGGACTAAACCAGGACTAAACCAGGACTAAACCAGGACTAAACCAGGACTAAACCTGGGCTAAACCAGGACTAAACCAGGACTAAACCGGGACTAAACCAGGACTAAACCAGGACTAAACCAGGACTAAACCAGGGCTAAACCAGGACTAAACCAGGACTAAACCTGGACTAAACCAGGACTAAACCAGGACTAAACCAGGACTAAAGCAGGACTAAACCAGGACTAAAACAGGACTAAACCAGGACTAAACCAGGACTAAAGCAGGACTAAACCAGGACTAAACCAGGACTAAACCAAGACTAAACCAGGACTAAAGCAGGACTAAAGCAGGACTAAACCAGGACTAAACCAGGCTAAACCAGGGCTAAACCAGGACTAAACCAGGGCTAAACCAGACTAAACCCGGACTAAACCAGGACTAAACCAGGACTAAAGCAGGACTAAACCAGGACTAAACCAGGACTAAACCAAGACTAAACCAGGACTAAAAACCTGGACTAAAGCAGGACTAAAGCAGGACTGAACCAGGACTAAACCAGGACTGAACCTGGACTAAACCTGGACTGAACCAGGACTAAACCAGGACTGAACCATGGAAACATGTAGGTGAGGAGGTGAAGGTGAGGTGAAAAATTCTGCAGTGCGTCTTTAAATAAACATTTCGTTCGTCTTCCAGCTGCAGGATGAATGGCAAAATCAATTGTTCCTGTCATAGGTCGAGCATAACGACTTGTCTCCAGAAGAGGGGGTGTGTGAGCAGAGGACGTTTGGCTCCTGTGTGTTCAACCAGTGTGTGTGTGTGTGTGTGTGTGTGTGTGTGTGTGTGTGTGTGTGTGTGTGTGTGTGTGTGTGTGTGTGTGTGTGTGTGTGTGTGTGTGTGTGTGTGTGTGTGTGTGTGTGTGTGTGTGTGAGTGTGAGTGTGAGTGTGTGTGTGTGTGTGTGTGTGTGTGTGTGTGAGAGTGTGTGTGAGAGTGTGTGTGCGTGTGTGTGAGAGTGTGTGTGTGAAAAATATAAATTCAAATCAGGATTCGGTTCACAGTGAAATTTAAACATTTGTGACAAAACTGATGAAACTAATACAAGGACATACATACAGAACTGAACCAGGACTAAACCAGGACCAAACCAGGACCAAACCAGAACTAAACCTGGGACCAAACCGGGACCAAACCAGGACCAAACCAGGACCAAACCAGAACTAAGCCTGGGACTAAACGGGGACCAAACCAGGACTAAACCAGGACTAAACTGGGACTAAGCCAGGACTAAACCGGGACTAAACTGGGACTAAACCTGGGACTAAACCGGGACCAAACCAGGACCAAACCAGGACTAAACTGGGACTAAACTCGGGACTGGAGTCTTCGTCTTTACAGAGGACATCTTGATACCTAAATAATCATCGTCTTGTTTATGTGACAGTTCGTCGCGTGTGTTGAGTACTGCGGCCGTTCGCTGACGGCAGGTGGCGAGGGGGAGGGAGGGGGCGGAGCTACACTCTGTAAAATGCTCAGATTTCACACTTTTTTAATCACAGACTCATTTGCATAAATTAGAGCCAGAATGCGGGAGAGTAATCAGGCTCAGCGCAGTCAGAGAGCCTGAAATGTAATATTATAAAGGAAAAATATATATGAACGAAAGGTAAAAGGAGCCGAGAACGACCACTTCATGACATCACAAGGTGGAACAGAGCGATTTTGAGGTCACACCGCAGATTTATTTTGACCTTGAGAGCTGCTCATACCATGTATCTGCACCGGGACGAGGCACATTTTGTTTGAATGAATGCATGAAAAAAAGTCAATATATGATTTAAAATATGAGTTTATTTGCAGAATATTTTGCCAGAGTCAAACCAGGACTAAACCAGAACTAAACCAGGACTAAACCAGGACTAAACCAGGACCTAACCAGGACTAAACCAGGACTAAACCAGGACTAAACCAGAACTAAACCAGGACTAAACCAGGACTAAACCAGAACTGAACCAGGACTAAACCAGGACTAAACCAGGACTAAACCAGGACTAAACCAGAACTGAACCAGGACTAAACCAGGACTAAACCAGGAATAAACCCGGACTAAACCAGGACTAAACCAGAACTAAACCAGGACTAAACCCGGACTAAACCAGGACTAAACCCGGACTAAACCAGGACTAAACCAGGACTAAACCAGGACTAATACATAATACATAATATATAAGTTCAAATATGAGTTATGAGCTGGAGTTATTTCAGTGGAGGATCATTGTACATTTATTTTTCTCTGTTTTTTGCAGTTTTACACTTTTTTACTCATTATTCTGATCTTTTTTTAATCATTTCATTGTTTTATTTTGGTCCGTCCTGACGCTGAAGGACGAGTCAAATGCAGAGGCACATTTCCCTAAAGAGAAGATAAAGTTTCTCTTAAACACAAATGAATACTTAAAGGTATAGACCAGGGGTCGGCACCTTTAACACCCAAAGAGCCATTTGTGCCCAGTTTCCACGGAAAAAAAAGCACTAGGGGCCGCAAATATTTTTTGACATCTAAAATGAAGATAATACTGTATATATTGTTTGTTTTTGGTATTTTCTGTCTTACGCTTTGTGTAAACAACTATAATGTGCTTACGACAGTGGTCCCCAACCTTTTTTTTATAAAAAATACAACTCACCATAAACCGCTGAATCAGTGGGACCTGCGCTTGTTTCTGTGATGAGTTGGTCACATCGAGGAGTTACAGGAGACAGTGACTCCCGCAGTGTTTCTTATGTCCAGTCTGCTCCGTAATCTCTTTCAAAAACTCTATAAAGTCTTATCTTTTAATCCAGGTGCTTACTCTCCATGTGCTAACGCAGTTTTGAACGTTTTATTGCCTCATTCGCTTTTCTCCGCATATTACGCAGAGCGGACTCGGCGCGTGAGACTCACCTGTAGCAACAAACCCACATTTTAAGTAGGATTCATGGTGTTGTCTGTTAAATTTAGCTTTCTTTTTCTTGGATGTGTTTTGTTTTGTCTCATTTTCATGAGCTTGTGGCTCTACTTTTGGGCGACGTGTCTGATGATACGTGATACGTCATCACGTAGGACAACAGCAGATCAGCACAGATATAATAAACTCGCTGTTATATCAGATCGATTTATTTCCTATCAGGATTTTGATAACATATTTACGGACAAACTTATTAACATGTCATGAGGGATGGGAGAAAGTTACGTCGGTGAAGATGCAGTTGTAGATGAATTTACTGTTTTTGTGCGGCCCGGGAGCAAATGCGATCCCCACCACCGAGCCGGTCCCCAGCCCGGTGGTGGGGATCACTGGTTTATAAAATCCGTGGCCGTGTCCCAATTCGCCAAATGCACCGCTCGATGTACTGCTCGAAGTGCGGGTCGAAGTACCGCCCGACTTAAATGTCACTTTGGTGAATTGAGACACAGCCCATGTGATGCTGGAGATCCTCCCGCTCCTGAACCTCTGCACAGCGTCTGTATCCTTCCGCAGGACTATGAGCTGTGTGTGAGGCGTCTGTGTCCTTCCGCAGGACTGTGAGCTGTGTGTGAGGAGCGCTGTTTGTTTTTAACATAGTTCCGTGAGTGTGACGCTTATTTTGAGCGACGAAGGATAATAAAATCTAATTTTATTTTAATATTTCAACATTACAATAAGTTTCCAATTTAACCTACAACAAAAAAAAAAAAAAAGAACTAACACAAATAAAACACTCTTCAATTAAATACTTATAATTTATTTTCCCAAGCCGCGGAGCCGCGGGTTGCCGACCCCCGGTATAGACCATCAAGTGGAAGGTTAGTAGATGCTGTTGTTGTGTCGTTGAGCTGGACACTTCGGCCTCTGCGTGTGAGTGTGGTGTGTGTGGTGTGTGTGTGTTGGCAGTTTACCCCAGAGCGTTTAAAGATATGTTTTATTTTGTTGTCTGAGTGCAGTTGTGTTTTGTGATGTGTTTTCCAGCCTCCTGCTCCATCACGATCTGCTAATGAGCTAATGCTAATGCTAATGCTAACGCTACGATCAATAACTCCCAACAAATATCTCTGTCCTCTCACAGGGACGATAAAGACCAGAGAGAGGAGGAGGAGAGAGGAGAGAGGGAGGGAGGGAGAGGAGGAGGAGAGAGGGAGGGAGGGAGAGAGAGGAGGAGGAGAGGGGGAGACGGAGGGAGAAGGAGATGAAGACAATTAAGAAAGGAAGTATCTCTCCTCTAAAGACCACAGAGAAGAGGAGGAGGAAGAGGAGAAGAGAGGGAAAGAGGGGGGAGAGAGAGGGAGAGAGAAGGAGGGGGACAGGGGAGAAAGGAGGGAGACGAGTAATAAAGGAGGAGGAGAAGAGGGGGAGAGAAGGAAGCGGAAGAAGACGAGTAGGAGGAGAGGGGTAGAGAGAGGGAGAGAAGAGACAGAGAGGAAGATGTGTAAGAGAGGATGAGGAGGAGAAGAGGGGGAGAGGGAGGTAGAGAGGAGAGAGAGAGAGAGACAAGTAAGAGAGGAGGAGGAGAAGAGAAGGAGAGCGAGGGAGGCGAGGAAAGGGGAAGATCTCAGGAAAAGAGGGAGAGAAGGAAGAGAGGAAAGAGAGAGGGAAGAGAGAGAGTCATCAGAGAGAGGGGAGAGAGGGAAGAGAGGGAGGGGGAGAGGTGAAATAGAAGAAACAGAAGAGAAAGAAGGGATAGGGGAAGGAGGATAGGGTGGGGTTGAGAAAGAGGAGAGAAAAGGAAGGAGAGATAGAGAGAGAGAGGAAACATCTCTCACAGGTGAAATATAGATTACAGAGTCAGCTTAGATAAACGACAAGCAAGGGAGTGATAGAGTGAGAGAGTCAGAGCGGAGGAGAGGAGAGGGGGAGGGGAGGAGAAGAGGAGGAGAGCTGGGGAGTGATAAAATGTGGAGTGGAGGAGATGAGAGAGGGAGGAGAGAGAGGGGGAAAGGGATGGACGGGGACCTGAAAAAGAAGAGAGGAGAGAGAGGAATAAAAGATAACAACAGAGAGAGGAAGAGGAGAGGAGCGAGGGAGTGATAAAATGAGAAAAGAAAGAGAGAGAGCAGAAAAAGAAGAAAGAGATAATAAGAAAAGGAGACATGAGTGATAGGGAGGAGAGAAAGGAGAGAGAGGGAAAGAGAGAAAGGAGGAGGGGAGAGAGAGAGTGACAGGAGAGAGGGCAGACTGAGGGAAGGAAAGAGAAGAAAGGGGGGAGAGAGGAAACGAAAGAGAGGAGGAAGGAATGGACAGAAGAGAAAAGGAAGAAAGAAAGGAGGGAAGTAGAATGAGGAAAAGAGAGGAGAACGTAGGGAGAGAGGAGGAAGGAATGGACAGAAAATATAATGGAAAGAGAGAAAGAGAGACAGGAGAGAGGGCAGATTGAGGGAAGGAAAGAGAAGAAAGCGGGGAGAGAGGGAACGAAAGAGAGGAGGAAGGAATGGACAGAAGAGAAAAGGGAGAAAGAGAAAGGAGGGAGGTAGAATGAGGGAAAGACAGGAGAAAGGAGGGAAAGAGGGAACGAGAGAGGAGGAGGGAATGGACAGGAGAGTAAAGGGGGAAAGAGAGAGAAAGGAGGGAAAGAGAGGAGAAGGGAGGGAGAGAAGGAATGAGAGAGAGGAGGAGGGAATGGACAGAAAAGAAAAAGAAAGCGAGAGAAAGAAGCGAGGTAGAATGAGGGAAAGAAAGAGGAGAAAGGAGGTATGAGACTATGGACTGAGAGGAGAGATGGAGAGATGGAGAGAGGAGAGAGGAGGATGAGAGAGGAAGAGAGAACGATCAGAATAATGACACAACAATAATCATGTCATTTCAGTCGAGTCGTTCACATTTATTTAACTTTAATCATCACATTTACATCATATTTGTGAATGATCTGGGAGGGAAGGAGGGAGGAGAGGAGAGAGAGAGGGAGAGGGGGGGACCATAAAGACCGAAGAGAGGAGGAGGAGAAGAGAGGGAGAGAGAGACAATAAAGACCGAAGAGAGGGAGAGAGGGAGATGAGTAACAGAGGAGGAGTGAGGGGAGAGTTAGGGAGGGACAATAAAGACCGAAGAGAGGAGGAGGAAGAGAAGAGAGAGAGGGAGAGAGGGACAATAAAGACCGAAGAGAGGAGGAGGAAAAGGAGAGGGGGGAGGGAGCAAGAGGAGAAGAGAGGGAGAGAGGGAGATGAGTAAGAGAGGAGGAGGAGGAGACAGAGGGAGAAGGAGATGAAGATGATTAAGAAAGGAAGTATCTCTCCTCTCAGGAACAATAAAGACCACAGAGAGGAGGAGGAAGAGGAGAAGAGAGGGAAAGAGGGGGAGAGAGGAGGAGAGGAGAGGAGAAGAGAGGGAGATGAGGAGAGGAGGAGGAGAGGGAGAAGGAGATGAAGAGATTAAGAAAGGGAAGCATCTCTCCTCTCATAGGAACAATGAAAACCACAGAGAAGAGGAGGAGGAAGAGGAGAAGAGAGGGAAAGAGGGGAGATAGAGAGAGAGAGAGAGAGAGATGAGTAAGAGAGGAAGGGGGACACGGGAGAGAGGAGCGAGACGAGTAATAGAGGAGGAGAAGAAGATGGGGAGAGAGGGAAGAGAAAGACGAGTAGGAGGAGAGGGGAAGAGGGAGGGAGAGAGGAGATAGAGAGGAAGATGTGTAAGAGAGGAGGAGGAGGAGAAGAGAGGGGGAGAGAGGAGAGAGAGAGAGGGAGACAAGTAAGAGAGGAGGAGGAGGAAGAAGAGAAGGAAAGAGGGGAGAGAGAGAGACAAGTAATAGAGGAGGAGGAGAAGAGGGGGAGAGAGGGAAGAGGAAGACAAGTAGGAGGAGAGGGGAAGAGAGAGGGAGGAGAGGAGAGGGGAAAGATCTCGGGGAAAAAAGGGAGAGGGGGAAGAGAGGAAAGAGAGAGGGAGGAGAGACAGAGGCATCTTCACCAAGACCTCAGAGAGAGAGGGAGAGAGAGGGAGAGAGTTTAGTGACCCACAGGTTGCCGGTTCGATCCCAGCTCCCGCAGATAAATGCTGCTGTTGTGTTTTTGGGCAAGACACTTCGCCTCACCCCAAAAAAACATGACCACGACCATTTTACCAGTTAAGAAAATGTAACACTTTTTTTATTTTTTTTTTACCAATTTTAAAATAATTTCACCTTGAATCAGAAGCAAACCTCCTGTTCTCCATTTAAATCCAGGTCATTTCACCTCACACCGACGCTCATTTTTTACAGTGTGGAGCGAGCGGTCGGTGATGTCGCTACGGAGGGAAGATTGTAACACCTTAGCAACAAACACGCCGAGCCTCCCACAGAAAGGAGGAGCCACAGGCGGCGCAGACACAAACCCAGATTAATGCCCTTTTACCATTTTGTCACCGGATCTAAACACGTCCCTGGCAAAATTAACCATTCACACAACACTTCTCTCGCATCGTCTCCCAAACCTCATTTATATTCTCGGAGATTTTACCCCAGCTCTGTTTTCCCTCGCAAATTCTGCAACCCCCGCCCCTCCTCCTCTTCCTCTACCTCCTCCTCTTCCTCCTCTCTTCCACAATCTGCCAGGGGAGGGGCCAGTAGAAACGAGCAAGGCACTCTCGGACTCCAGCATTAGCCGTAGATGCTGCGTGGATGGGTGGGTGTTCGGGAGACAGACGGATGTAGTGAAAGAGAGGAAGAGAACTCGCATCCCCCCTTTTTTTTTCTCTCGCGTCGTATGGATCGGAAACTGCAAGGAGGGGCGTGCTTTGCCATAGGAAGTGTATTGGATATTCTAGTCACACGGACAAGCGGAGGAGAGGAAGAGGAACAGGAGGAAGAGGAGGAGGAGGGAAGCATGTGTCTATGGACTGCCGTACCTGTAGAAGACATTTTTTGACTGAAGGACCTGGATCTGGATTTTAAACCTTCATCCCGTGATCTCAGCGGATCCGTGTCGTCTCCTCTTCCTCGCTCCTTTTCCGAGTCACGTCCTTACCTCCAGTTGAACAGACCACCCACCTTTTTGAACGAATTGTCAAAACAGAGGCGTTGTTAAAAGCTAAATCATCGGGAATTCCTCTGATTTCTGCCCCGCTCCTGGGACACATTGGAATTTTTTTTTTGCATTGTCAATCAATCAATTCGAGCTTTATTTTGCCTGTAAATGTCGCATAGTTTTAGGGATTTCATGGAGGACACTGGGAGGTTGTTGCGTAGACAGAAAGGTCAACCTGATCATTTTAATATCTTGCGGGAATTCTGATGAAGATGTCGCTCGACTGTGGAGTTCGCTCGTTCGTCCCGGTTGTTTTCGAGGAACAAAAGAGCCGCTAACGTTACACTGCACATCACATTACAGGTTTTTATAGCATTCGAATTGGATTGTGTGTCTTAAGTTACAGGCAAAATGCGGTAATGTAAGAGCGAGGGGGAAGGGATGGATGCAACGAGAACTTTGGTTTCAAACTTGTTCCGTGCGTGAGCTGCAGCGTCGAAAGGCTTTCTCCAGTGATTCGTGCGGCGCTAAAACATGGGTGACCACATGAACCCGGGCGGCACGCTACAGCAAAGGACCACCTACCTGATCTCACTCACGCTGGTGAAGGTAGAGGCCGTCGACGGGGAGAACGGCGCCCAGGCGAAAGACGCGAAACCTGGGAGGGAAGATGAAACTCAGAGCGACAAAGCCAGAACGCAAAACGGAGGAGACGGCAAAGATGACGGCAAGGATGCGTTAGCTAGCGTGAAAGATGCGGGAAAGACGCTGCACAGTCCTTCGGCGAGCTCTCCGGGGGACGTTAGCAAAGCGGCGCCGTGTGTGCTTCCGATCCAAGCGGAGAAAAACCTAAAAACTTGTGAAGCAAAGCAATGCAAACCAATAGCGATCACTCCGACCGCTACCGAAGTCGCTCCCGAGCCGTGCCGGACGCCGACCAGAACGAGTTTGCCGATTCGCCCGGCGGGACAGAGGCCGGTTAGCTTGTTGAAATCTCATAGCAGTGTGGCGTCGAGGGGAAGGGAGTCCAGGGACGGCAGAGAACGCAGTCCGACTTCGGCGCAAAGTTTGGATCGTAAAGATTGTCGGGTCACAACGAGATCGCCGGGGCCATGTAGAGCGTCCTGGGCGGAGACGAGTCGTACGGAGATGTGGCGGGATGAAGTGGGAATACCGATGGATATTAGCAGCGCGGTGCTACGGGATCTACCCAGGAAGGAGAGGCTAAAAGCGGGATCGACTTCGCTGCCCGCGCCCGCCAACCAGGCCCCGAAATCAGGGCGTAAGGGGAAGAGTCGTACGCTAGACAACAGCGATCTGAACAGTTTGTCGGAGGATCTGGGGCTAGCTCCTCCGACGCAGCAGCGAGCTAATGCTAAAGACCGCAAAATGCTAAAGTTCATCAGCGGGATTTTCACCAAGAGCAGCTCGGGAGGATCGGGGTCCACCTCAGCGACGCCGTCCGTCTACATCCAGAGAGACTCCAGCGAGGAGGAAGGTAGGGCGGCGCACGCTGATGACATCACTGTGACCTCATCATAAGCCGACGATACGCTACTGCGCTAATATGTCGTTTTTCTAGCAAAGGCTGTACACCGCATGCTTTTGTTATCGCTTTGCCTGGAAGGTTCCACAGTGTAGCATTAAACTTTTCTATGTTCATTGAAGTAAGCGACGAGCCAGCTCCGTGGAGAGGCGACCACACACAATAAGAATGCGTGTTTTTAGAAACTTTCAGAAAAAAAACAAACCTGCTTATGTAGCTGAATAAATGCAAGACGGATTTGTTAAACGCTATTCGGTGGAACATTACAGGCCAAGCAATTACTGTACATCTCTATGGAAACGAGCAGGCATCAGAAAAGTTACACAGTGCAGCTTTAAAATTTAAATGTAGATAGAGAGTACTGCTGGTATTTATGTTTAGACCTGGTTCTGTCAGAGCTGGAACTGACGTACTTGAAGAATAAACAGGCTCAAACTGTCTAAACTGAGTAAAAAGTTGGCGGTTCAGTACCTGCTCATGTCAGTGCCGTTGTGTCCATGAGCAAGACACTTGACTTCACCGGCTTTGAACCAGCAGCAGAGCGAAAGTGAAATTATGGTTTGAATCGTGGCCGTGTTTTTCAACCACGCTGGCTTCATTTTTGAGATTTAAGACGCAGTTTGTGACATAATAATCCAGTGTGATGTTTGTAAATTCTGTTTGGGGATTTTCTTTTTCTCAAATTAACGACATGAGACATTTCCACATGAGTCACAACCAGCCACGAAATCCACTACTGTCAAAGAACACGCTCTGCACGCCTGTCACAGACGACTCTGACAGAGGGAGGGAGGGAGGGAGGGAGGGAGGAGAGGGAGGAAGGGAGGAGAGGAGAAGGAGGAGAGAGAGGAGAGGAGAGAGAGAGAGGAGACAGGGAGATAGGGAGGGAAAGAGGGAGAGAGAGGAGAGAGAGGGAGGGGAGGAAGGAGAGAGGGAGAGGAGAGAAGAGAGGAGACAGGGAGAGAGGGAGGGAGGGAAAGAGGGAGAGAGGGAGGGGAGGAAGGAGAGAGGGAGAGGAGAGAAGAGAGGAGACAGGGAGAGAGGGAGGGAGGGAAAGAGAGGTAGAGAGGGAGGGGAGAGAAGAGAGGGGGAGGTGAGGAAGAAGACAGGCAGGGGAGAGAAGAGAGGAGAGAGAGAGAGAGGGAGGGGGAGAGGGGAAAAAGGAGGAAAGGGAGGGAAAGAGGGGAGAGGGGGAGGGAGAGGAAGGAGAGGAGGGAGGGGAGAGAGGGAGAGAGGAGAGAGAGAGAGAGAGGGAGAGGGAGGAGGGGGAAAGGGGGGGAGGGGGGAGGAAGGAGGAGAGGGGGAGGAGGGAGAGCGAAGGAGAGAGGGAGGGAGAGAGGGAGGGAGAGAGGGGAGAGAGGGGGGGAGAGAAGAGAGAGGGGAGGGGGAGGAGGAAGAAGACAGGCAGGGGAGAGAGAGAGAGAGGAGAGAGAGAGAGAGGAGGGGGGGAGAAGGGAGGGAGAGGGAGGAAAGAGGGAGAGGAGGGGGGGGAGGAGGAGGAAGGAGAGAGGGAGAGGAGGAGAGAGAGAGGGGAGGTGAGGAAGAAGACAGGCAGGGGAGAGAAGAGAGGAGACAGAGGGAGAGGGAGGGGGGGAAAGAGGGAGAGGGGAGGGGGGAGAAGGAGAGAAGGAGGAGGAGAGAGAGGGGGAGAGGAGGAAGAAGAGTGAGGAAAGAGAGAGAGAGGAGAAAAAGAGGGAGAGGAGAGAAGAGAGGAGGAGAGAGAGAGAGGGGAGAAAGAAGAGAGAGGACACAGCGAGAGAGAGGGAGAGGAAAGGACAGAAGAGCAGGGAGGGGGGGGAGGAAAAAGAGAGGGAGGAGAGAAGAGAGGAGACAGAGAGAGGGGGGAAGGAGAGGGAGAGAGAGGAGGGGAGAAGAGAAGAGAGAGAGGAGGGGAGAGGAGAGAGAAGAGAGAGGAGAGGAGAAAGGACAGAGGAGAGAGAGATAGGGAGAGGGGAGAGGACAGAGGAGAGAGAGAGGGAGGACAGAGGAGAGGAGAGAGGGAGATGACAGAGGAGAGAGAGGGAGGGGGGGGGGGGGGGGGGGAGTTGGTATCATTAAAATAGTGAATACATTTACCGTCACACATGTCAGGAAGAGTTTTGATAAACCCACAGAGCTCTCAGCAGAGACAGAGAGACAAAGACACAGAGACAGAGAGACAGAGACAGAGACACAGAGACAGAGAGACAGAGACAGAGACACAGAGACAGAGACACAGAGACAAAGACACAGAGAGACAGACAGACAGAGACAGAGAGACAGAGACAGACACAGACACAGAGACATAGAGACAAAGAGACACAGAGACACAGAGACACAGAGACACAGACACAGAGACAGAGAGACAGAGACACAAAGACACAGACACAGAGACAGAGACACAGACACAGAGACAGAGAGACAGAGACACAGAGACAGAGACACAGAGACAAAGACACAGAGACAGAGAGACAAAGACAGAGACAAAGACACAGAGACAAAGACACAGAGACAGAGACACAGAGACAGAGACACAGAGACAGAGAGACACAGAGCTCCATCTTTTCACTTTAATGCTGTTTCATGTTTCAGTTTGTTTCGATGTTGTTTTATTCCTGTTTTAATCTTTTTTTAATCCTGTTTTAGTCCTGTCCCAGTTCAAACTTTGTGAAAGAGACACTATGAAACTTTTTTGCTTAACTTCCGTAACATGGTTTAGTTTATTGCTATGTGATTTAGTCCTGGTTTAGTCCTGGTTTAGTCCTGTTTTAGTCCTGTTTTAGTCCTGGTTTAGTCCTGGTTTAGTCCTGGTTTAGTCCTGTTTTAGTCCTGGTTTAGTCCTGGTTTAGTCTTGGTTTAGTTCTGTTTTAGTCCTGTTTTAGTCCTGGTTTAGTCCTGTTTTAGTCCTGGTTTAGTCCTGGTTCAGTCCTGTTTTAGTCCTGGTTCAGTCCTGGTTTAGTCCAGATTCAGTCCTGGTTTAGTCCAGGTTTAGTCCTGGTTTTAGTTCTGGTTCAGTCCTGTTTCCTGGTTTAGTCCTGGTTTAGTCCTGTTCAGTCCTTTTAGTCCCTGGTCATGATTTAGTCTGGTTTGTTGTTTAGTCCTGTTGTTAGTCCTGTGCAGGCTGGTTAGTCCTGGTTTTAGTCCAGATTTAGTCCTGGTTAGTCCTGTTTTAGTTTGCTAGTCCTGTTTTAGTCCTGGTTTTTAGTTCTTGTTTCAGTCCTGTTTTAGTCTGGTTTAGTCCTTGTTTAGTCCTGTTTTAGTCCTTGTTAGTCCTGTTTTAGTCCAGATTCAGTCCTGGTTTAGTTCTTGTTTAGTCCTGTTTTAGTCCTGATTTAGTTCTTGTTTAGTCCTGTTTTAGTCCTGGTTTAGTTCTTGTTTAGTCCTGTTTTAGTCCTGGTTTAGTTCTTGTTTAGTCCTGTTTTAGTCCCTTGTTTAGTCCTGTTTTAGTCCTGGTTTAGTTCTTGTTTAGTCCTGTTTTAGTCCTGTTTTAGTTCTGGTTTAGTTCTTGTTTAGTCCTGTTTTAGTCCTTGTTTAGTTCTGGTTTAGTTCTTGTTTAGTCCTGTTTTAGTCCTGGTTTAGATCTTGTTTAGTCCTGTTTTAGTCCTGGTTTAGTCCTGTTTAGTTTTAGTTAGTCCTGGTTTAGTCCTGTTTTAGTCCTGTTTTAGTTCTTGTTTAGTCCTGTTTTAGTCTCGTTCAGGCTGATGACAGCTGCAGTTGTTTGATGGGACTGAAATAACAATAGACCCGTCCTGGATCGTCTTAATCTAATGTTTGTCAGAGCGTGGGCCGATTTCACGCTGCCTCGGGGCTAATCTGCGCGCCAGCAACGTACACGCTAACGCACATGCTAACAGACACATGCACGCTAACACACACACATGCTAACACACATGTTAACACACACACTATAGATATACACATTGAGCTAACACAGAGCTAACGTGCTAAAGTGAAGTCACAGCGTGAGTCTGGGCTAATGAAGCCACAGGAGAGACGAGAGTGACACAAATATGGAGGAATGACTTTGACTCTGCTCATGATGTAGACCTGGTTCAGTCCTGGTTCAGTCCTGGTTCAGTCCTGGTTTAGTCCTGGTTTAGTCCTGGTTTAGACCTGGTTCAGTCCTGGTTCAGTCCTGGTTTAGTCCTGGTTCAGTCCTGGTTTAGTCCTGGTTTAGTCCTGGTTTAGTCCTGGTTTAGTCTTGGTTCAGTCCTGTTTTAGACCTGGTTCAGTCCTGTTTAGTCCGAGATGCAGAAAAGAAGGAGCCACTGTGTGAATTCTCATGTTTGCTCAAACACATCTCCACCCCAGCGAAACGAGTCACTAAAACAATATTGAAATCACAGTTACGGAGCTAAATGTCCCTGTGTGTCAGATGCCCTCCCCGTGTCGCTCTAAACATTTTCAGGAAAGGCTCATTTTCGTCCTGTGAATGAGACTTTTTCAGTATCGATACCAGCTCAAATGAGTATCTAGTGTCAGACCTAGTTTAAGTATCGTTTAGTCTGATCATCCAGACTTTTGACGAGCCTAATCACGTGTTATCTTTACTTTCCCGTCTTCCTCATCATTTCATCCTCTCCTGCTCCTCTTCCTCCCTCTGCTCCGTCTGCTCCTTGTTAACAACAGTATTTCTTTCACAAACATGTTGAGCTCAGAGATGCATGAGTCTCTTTCACTCATTGTGCATTCAGCAGTAGTACCACACACACACACACACACACACACACACACACACACGGAGGCAGCGGGAGCCGGTGTTGCCATGGTAACAGGGCGGCTGCGGTTGCTAACGAGGCCGAGTCAACCTGGACGGGTAGTAAAGGCTGCGAGAGTGATCGTAATGAAAATTTGAATGGACGTGATGGGAAAATTGTGAAAACTGGGATTGTTTAAGTGTAAATGACGTTGTGTGCAAAGAGCGAAATGTCCCTGTGTGTCAGATGCCCTCCCCGTGCCTCCATGGAGTCTTATCCTGTGTAAAAGATGCTAACTCTGTAGTCTTGACCTCTCTACGTTCCGAAATGCTCTCCCGTAAATCGCTTGGTTTCAGTTGACATTCGATCACATTTAAATCTTCAATATGACACAAAATGGACGATTGTGACGTTAAATCATCCGAACGACTTCAACAAAGGCGTATGAAGATTTAAAAACACAGCGGAGCACTTCCTGTATCGCCACACGATGACATCACAAGGTGGAACAGAGTGTTTTATGTCAGTTTGAGAGAAGAACTCAGACCTGGAGTTGTGTTTTTTTGTTTCATTCACACAAACCCTGCAGATTTATGCTGTTTGTGACGAGGAAACTACATTATAACATGAAAAATCTGAATTAAATCAGTGTAATATGGACAATTTAAATCTAATATTGTTGCTTCTACATTGCCTCAGATCACAAATAACTCTATGGTTGATGATTTTACTAATTGCAGTGAGACATTGCCCAAATCGCTCCGCCTTAATGAGACCATGCGAGAGCGTTTGTGCGTGCGCTGTTTCTGCTCGAGGAGATTTGGGAAGTTCTCCTCCACATAAACGAGGAAAACCCACAGAGTACGTCAGCTGCAGACTCCTGGGGGGATGTGTTTGCTCAGTGTAACAGCGTTTTCTGCCTCCGGAGCAGACAGACTCCTCACTGTGTGTCTGGAGTCCGCCTTAAAGCTCCTATGTCACACAAAATGGATTATTGTGAGCTTTAAGTCTCGTTGTAACGCTGTTCCCGAGACAAAAACACACCTGGAGTTGTGTTTTGTTCCATTCACACGTGTTTGAGTCATCCTGGTTTATTAGTCTGCGCATCTCCAAAGCTCAAAACGCTCTGTTCCACCTTGTGATGTCATGAATGAAACAAAAAAACACAACTCCAACTCATGAAACAACATTAGAAAATACAACAGATCAGAAAACTGTGTAAAATGGGCTGTTTTACTCTGTTTTACTCTAAGTTTCTGAACACAAACAGGGTCAGATCTGTGTTATTCTGTGTTATTCTGAAGATTAAATAGACCAGTAGCTTAGGGGAACTCAAGATAAATATAGCTGGGAACCACTGGTCTAGACTCCACACACGCAGAGAGAGCTCGCGCCAGGTTATATCGAGGCTGACACATGTGCTCTGCAAAAAACGAATGATCTTGGGTTTTGTTTTTCATAGAACTTTAGAGATTTAGCCTTTCAGATTTCAGTCGTATCCATAGACTGTATATGTAAATGGACATCGCTAACCTGCTAGCTGCCACGTTCTAAATAGGAAGTTATCAGGTGCCATCGACTCTGGCTCCAATTCACTCTCTATTGAAAAACCATCGCCTCTCTCTCTGTACCTGCTGCTGTCAGACTCGTCATTTTGGTCTTAAAATGTTCGAGTTAACCCGCTCTAACACGCTGTTGGTGTTTTTATTTCGCTATTCCATCCATCCATTTTCTTTCGCTTATCCGGGGCCGGGTCACGGGGGCAGCAGTCTAAGCAGGGACTCCCAGACTTCCCTCACCCCAGACACGTCCTCCAGCTCCTCCAGTGGGACCCCAAGGCGTTCCCAGCCCAGAGATATAGTCCCTCCAGCTAGCGTTAGCAACAGGTTTGATTGACAGTGTTGCTAAGCGTCCGCTCCCTGCTAAACCAGCGGTGTGGGCGAAAAGGGGCATTACCTACAACAGCCCAGCTCCTGATTGGCTCATTGGTTGCTATGATACTCCTGGTGAGATTTCGCCGCTATAACCGCTCTAGCCTTGATTTTCACTTTTTACTTGACTTTTTTACGTGACTTTAGCCGAACGCTGTGGGTGACATCACACTCACACTCACTTTTTTATACAGTCTGTGGTCATATCTCATGTTTTTGCTCGTAGACGGATTTAAAACCTGCTCTGTGAACTGACTCTGGGTTTGAAAACATAAATAACCTCCTTAACTGCAAAACACAATTCGATATTTCCCCCATAACGTCCGCGGGAGTGATGATGCCAGCAGATTCCCCTCTCTGCATTAGCCCCTCCCCCTCTGTCTGCGGAGGACACTTTATCCATTCAAACTGGGGACACTGCCTCGTCTGCACAAACTCCGTGTTAACTCCCTGTCCTCCGTGTCCCTCCTTGTGTCTCCGTCTCTCATGGAGCTGTGTTAAACTGTCTCCTTGAGCTGTCATTGCGCTCAAAGCTGCAGTTCTAACGCCAAAGCCAAAGCACATTATGAAAAACAGTTTAACGAGACTCAAAAAGAGCTTTTATTTTAATATTTATTTGTGTTTTACCACCAAAATAGGACCAATGTCATGTATTTAAGGCTAATTCACAGCCCTGGTACACGAAGAAAAAAAACAGAAAATATGAGAAAGTGTATATAAATGGACATAGCTAACCTGCTAGCTAGGAAGTGATCATGGGTGCTCTTCCGGCTTCATCGACTCTGGCTCCAATTCACTTTCTATTGAAAAACTGTGGCCCCTCTCTCTGTACCTGCTGCTGTCAGACTCGTCATTCTGGTCTTAAATGTTGTATTAACCCTCTACATGATCCTGGGGTTTTTATTTCACTATTTTGTTCCTAAATCAAGATATGAACATTAATAACAGACTAATGGGGTGTCTTCTTTCCCTGAGGTTGCTAGCGTTAGCAACAAGGCAGGAAGGGGCGTTACCTTCTTATACAATCTATCTGTACTAGGACAAGTCACATTTTGTGCAAATACAGTGGTCCCTTGTTTATCTCGGGGGTCACGTTCTAAAAATAACCCGCAATAGGAGAAATTTGCGAAGTATCAGCTTTATTTTTTACATTATTCTATATGTTTTAAGGCTGTAAAACCCCTCACCACACACTTTATACACTTTTCTCACACAGGCATTAACATTTTCTCACATTTCTCTCTTGTTTAAACACAAAGTTCAAAACCTCGGTCGTCGGTGCCTTTGTCGGTGCAGAACGTTTCATCGACATTGTGGGTTTTGTCGGGGAGAAAACTTGCAAACATACAGCACTTCAGAGTCACACTGCGATCCAACATTTATGTAAATTTGTCTGACACATTCTGTACTGTACAGGAGACACGGAGGAGACTGATGGACAATGGTCTACAGTCCCTCAGCCAATCAGGACGCAGAACACAATGGTCTACAGTCCCTCAGCCAATCACAATGCAGAACACAATGGTCTACAGTCCCTCAGCCAATCACAATGCAGAACACAATGGTCTACAGTCCCTCAGCCAATCACAATGCAGAACACAATGCACGTTCTTACACTGCAAAAAAAAAACAGGTAAAATTGTGCTAAAAAAATAAGCAAAACAGCGAGACCGCGAAAGGTGAAACCGTTATATAGCGAGGGACAACTGTATATGTAAAAATGTGGTACAGGTCGTTTAAAAACCTGGATCAGAGATGACTGAGTTTCCATGGTCCACGGTTTGATTGACAGCTCTGAGTCCACTCCACAGATACTGATCCTGTATTTTCTTCACCGGGGGTAAAGTGGATAATGAGCAGAGAGCAGGGGCTTGGCGGGTTTAAAGGTTACACTCATTACAGCGACCTGAGGGGCACAGCCAACACCTGTGATCTAACCCACTCACACCTAGAAGAGGATCTCTGCACGACGGCTGCATCACAACACTGAAAACACGCCTCCTAAAAGCCTGAACTCGACCCACAGAGGAAACATGATCTCACTATTTTGCGATAAGAAGTGGAGGAATCGAGGAGGCTTTGAGGCAAATTAGGATGCTGCTGTGCCCATACGACCCTGTTAACTGCACATGAACCACATCCAAATACTAAAAAGATGTGTCTCAAAGCCTTTTAGCACCAGCTCTCTTCTGGTAGCACTGGGTTAAGAAACGAAGGAATCAAGGAGGCTTTGAGGAGACATACTAGGATGCAGCCGTGCCCCCTGTTCACTGCACATCGGCCGCATCCTTCTCAAAGCCTTGTCAATTCCTCGGGTTTAAACTCCACCCACACAGGACAGAGGTCAATAGGAAACACTATCTCTCTTTCTCTCTTGTCTGGGAGCGCTGGGATAAGAAGTGAAGGAATCAAGGAGGCTTTGAGGAGACATACTAGGACATACTATGCAGCTGTGCCCATACTGCCCCGTTCACTGCACATCGGCCGCATCCAAATCTTAAAAACCTATTCAATTCCTCTGGTTTAAACCTAGAGAGGACAGAGGTCAAAAGGAAACACCACCTCTCTTCTGGTAGCACTGGGTTAAGAAGTAGAGGATTCGAGGAGGTTCTGAGGAGACATTAGGATGCAGCCGTGTCCATACTGTTCACTGCACATCGGCTGCAACCAAATACTAAAGACTTCTTCTTCTCAAAGCCTTTTCAATTCATCAGGTTTAAATTCCACCCATCGAATCGAGGAGGCTTGGAGGAGACATATATTAGGGTGCGGCCATGTCCATAGATCCGGTCGGTTTATGAGGGAACGCAGTGGAAGGTTGGAACACCTCCATAATGGAAACAAAACATTGATTTTTACGGAGAGGAGCTGCTCTATCCCCCGCTGTTCAACAACTACAAGAGCAGAGGAGTTATACTGTACCAAATCCAGACCAGAAGACATGGAAAACAGTCGTCCAACAGCTCAGATTTATATCGAAACATCCAACAGTGCTAACGGTAGCTGCAGGCTATGCTAATGTGATGCTAGTGCTGTATTATGACATCACTAAAACAAACTAAAACACACAGAATTCTCCAGGAAACCACTTAAAGGTCCTATATTGCGCAAAACTGACTCCTGTGAGCTTTACGCCATGTTCTAATGCTGTTACCTCCTCAAAAACAGTCCTTTATTATCAGTCTTTCTACATCTCCAAAGCTCAAAATGCTCTGTTCCACCTTGTGATGTTATGAAGTGTTTGTTTTCAAGTCCTTTAACCTTTCGTTCAGTAGAGGTGGGCACAAAGAGGATCTCGGGGAAAACAGGTGGGAGGTGTGGGGTTTAAAAAGAGGAAAAATGTCACTTGTATAACTGCAAATGATAAACACCTGAATAAAACATTTGATCACAAAAAAGTAAAGGTGGGCACATGACATCACAAGGTGGATGTTGTAACGTCTGGGGAGGATCAAAGATACAGACTGGGGTAAAAGTTTGATAGAGTTTATTGCAAACAAGGAAATGTGAATGTTGGATAGTAGAGAGCTGGGTCGTGGATTGATATCTTCGAACCGGTCATGGAGAGCTTGGTCAAAGACGGAGGTGTTCGTACTGGTCGTGGCGAGCTCGGTCAGAGGCGGAGGTGTTTGTACCAGTCGTAGAGAGCTGGGTCGGAGACTGAGGCGTTCATACCGGTCGTGGAGAGCTTTGTTGGAGGTGGAGGCGTTCATATTGGTCGTGGAAAGCTTGGTCGATGGCAGAGGCGTTTTGTACCGGTCGTGGAGAGCTTGGTCAGAGGCTCAGGTGTTCGTACCGGTCGTAGAGAGCTTTGTTGGAGGTGGAGGTGCAGGGTAGCTCCAAGAAGAAGTGGCAAAAAAAAGAGAAAAACCAGCTGTGACCATAATCACAAAAACTAGACTGAGCCAAGCGGAACTGTACCATGAAGGATACACAAATGATCTGGCAGAGTGTGTAGGATCCTCAGCCTCTTTGTTCTCCCGAGGTGGAGGCTCGATCGCTCATGGGCTGCAGGTGTGTAGTGGACAGAGAAGGGAGGAGGAAAGACAGCACAGAAACACAGGGACAAACTGGGATCGTGACAGTGGGACATGGTGTTTTTTCTCTTTGATAGAAGAACTCAGCCTGAATATGTTCTGTTTTACTCTTTGTTCCTTCTTAATAATGAACTCTGTGTGTTTGTGTCCACAGTGAACATCGCCAACAGTCAGGAGTGGACCCTGAGCCGAGTCGTCCCCGAGATACGACTGGTGAGATGCACACGGCAGACACATGGATTATGTAAAAATTAAAAAATCAAATCAAAATCAAAAACTATTTACTGTTCATCTGTTCATGAATAGTAATAGTTGCAGTTGCAGACAGAACACAACACAACACAACACTGCCATCTATGAAATACAGGGTGGCCCAAAAGTCACTGACAGTTGAAAAAAAATCATAACTCTTTTGTTTCTAAAGATTTTTATTTTATTTTTTCAGAGCCTTTAGAACGACCCTTCCGACATTAATCTGAGCAAATACAGCACCGAGGAACGAACCCTCATTGTACAGAGGTACTTTGAGTCACATGGGTCAAATTCAGAAATCCTGTGGGTCTATCTTAAGAGAAAGGTGTTTGTGAATAAACCTCAGACAATAAATTACTTAAAACGTAATATCGAGGATCAAATAAGAGCCATAAGCCCAGAAATGCTTTCAAATGTCATGTAAAGTGTGTTGGATCAGGCTGTTCAGAGCCAAACCCAAAATGGTGGACACTTAAAAACATTATTTTTACAAATTAGGTCATTTTTACTTCCCCTAGTTTAAGTAGTGATAAGTTCAAGTGTAAGTGAACAATTATAACTGTATATATTGACAAAAATCTGGAAAGGTTCAGTTTATCTACGGCTAAAATTTGGTGAGTATAACTTAAGAATTATAGGAGCTACTGAAGATTTAAAAGTGTCAGTGACTTTTGGGCCGCCCTGTACAATGAGCACATTCATCAGCACATAACATCTCCATGGAGACGAGCAGGTGGCGGACATCAGAAAACGTATCTGCAGTTTGTGAGTTAAACGTGTGAATGAAACAAAACACAGCTCCAGGTCTGTTTGTGATGAGGAAAACAGCGTAATAAAGGCTCTTTAATCTTTAACTGAAACAGATTAGATTCATTAATTTGAAAGGAGACGCTGCAGTTCCATAAAACTCAGGATTAAACAGGTAAAAAAAAACACAGAATTAGCCGAGGGACTATTATTCATCTGACGTCTCCTGACCCTGATGGAGAACGAGCAATAAAAATTTATCTTTTAGTGAAATTGGGTCCCATAGCTCAATAAAAAACTCAAATAAACCGTATTTGATGGCTGCGTTGTGATTTTGGGGGGTCCCTGCCTGAAAAATTGCAGATGCAGGTAGCTTTAAAGAAGGGCTATTACGCAAAATCTATTTTTTTTTAGCTTTCTACCCTGTTATAACACTGTTCCCTCATCAAAAACATGTCTGACGAGGTTTTAGACGTCGTCCATGCATGTTTGAGTAATCTAGTGATCTCTCCTGGGCCCTGTAGCTGTAAGATTCTGTGCGAGGCCCATAGAAGTAAATACCTCCTCTTTAATACCCCACAGAAGTAAATACCTCCTCTTTAATACCCCATAGAAGTAAATACCTCCTCTTTAATACCCCATAGAAGTAAAATACCTCCTCTTTAATACCCCACAGAAGTAAATACCTCCTCTTTAATACCCAATAGAACTAAAATACCTCCTCTTTAATACTCCACAGAAGTAAATCCTTCCTCTTTAACACCCCATAAAGTTAATACCTCCTCTTTAATACCCCACAGAAGTGTAATACCCCCTCTTTAATTCCCCATAGAAGTAAATACCTCCTCTTAAATACTCCATAGAAGTAAATACTCCTCTTAAATACTCAACAGAAGTAAATACCTCCTCTTTAATACCCCAGAGAAGTAAATACCTCCTCTTTAATATCCCAGAGAAGTAAATACCTCTTCTTTAATACCTCATACAAGTAAATACCTCCTCTTTAATACCCCAGAGAAGTAAATACCTCCTCTTTAATACCCCACAGAAGTAAATACCTCCTCTTTAATACCCCACAGAAGTAAATACCTCCTCTTTAACACTCCATATTCATATTTCCTGTGAAACTTGGTGTGATATTTGTTTGTTGGTCTGATGTGTGACTCTGTTGTGTTCAAGGGCGTTCTGGGCAGTCTGAAAAGTGGGAAGTCTGCGCTGGTGAACAAGTACATCACGGGCAGTTACCAGGCTGTGTGGAGAGGCCCGACGGTGCGTTCAAGACTAAAATAATCATGGGATTTTGTAACACTGACTGTGGACATGTTTAAACCAGGATGTGAGGTTTAGGTCCAGTCCAATGAAGCTCATCGAGGCGGATTTATACCTCAAAATTCCACTTTACAGTACAGTACTTTACTACTTGTACTTCATTACTTTACACTACTGCATCCAACACAACCAGTATCGTAAATTTGAGCCTACAAGACTTTTTAATTGCTTTAAAAACCCAAAAAGCAGATTTGCAGTGCTCCAAAGCAAGCTCACTTACTTTATGCATTCAGAACATCCTAAATATTCACCATGATGAGTTTATAAGCACTTTCCACAGTTTTCAGACACGAGAGAGAGTTTTGCTGTGCAGGTAAAATGAATAACAACTAGCATGCTAATCACTAACATCAGAACAGGGAGCCGATTCTACGGCTCTTGCGTCTTTGTCTTTGCTTCATTCACACAAACAAACCTGCAGATTTAGGCTGAGTTCTTCTCTCAAAACTGAAAACACTCTGTTCCACCTTGTGATGTCATCATGTGGTAATACAGGAAGTGCTCCACTGTGTTTTTAAACTCCACACACCTTCATTTCTAGAATCATTTGGATTTGGATTTCAGCCCTGGAGTTGCTCATCTTTACCTGAACTAAAGGTCAAAAAGGAGCTTTTAACGTGAAAACTACCACTTCATGACATCACAAGGTGGAACAGAGCGTTTTGAGCTTTGGAGATGTTACAGACTAATAATAAAGTGTTACTCAGACATGAGTGAATGAAACAAAACACAACTGCAGGTCTGTTTTTGAGGAGGAAACAGTGTCAGAACATGATTTAAAGCTACAAGAGTCAGTTTTGTGTAACATAGAAGCTTTAAACATTTTTCTGTCTGATCTGTGTGGACGTCCTGAGCTTTTCTCTGTGTTGTCTCTGAGTTTATTTCTCTGAGTTTATTTCTCTGACTTTATTTCTCTGACTTTATTTCTCTGAGTTTGTTTCTCTGACTTTATGTCTCTGTTCTGTCTGTTTCAGGAGGCAGGTTTAAGAAGGAAGTGATGGTGGATGGACTGAGTTATCTGCTACTGATCCGAGAGGAGCCCGGACCTCCTGATGCACAGGTGAAAAGAGAGAGAAGGAGAGAGGGAGAGAGACGAGGAGGGGGAGAAGGGGATAGAAAGAGGAGAGGAGAGGGAGGGATGGAGGGAGGGAGGGGGAGAGTGAGAGGAGAAGGGGGGAGTGGGGGGATTGAGAGGGAGAGAGAGAAAGAGATGAGAAAGAGAGAGGATTGGAGATGGGGTATGGGGGGGCGGGAGAAGAGGGGAGAGAAAAGAAAAAGAGAGAGGGGAAGGAGGGAGAGGTAAAGAGAGAGAGAAATAGGAGAGCGGGGGCGAAAAGAAGAGAGACCTGGTTTCAGTCCGGGTTCAGTCCAGGTTTAGTCCTGGTTTAGTCCTGGTTTAGTCCGGGTTTAGTACTGGTTCAGTCCTGGTTTAGTCCTGGTTCAGTCCTGGTTTAGTCCTGGTTTAGACCTGGTTTAGACCTGGTTTAGTCCTGGTTTAGACCTGGTTTAGTCCTGGTTCAGTCCGGGTTTAGTCCTGTTTTAGTTCAGTTCTAGATTTGCTTACCACAGCTGAGTGTGATTAAGAATTGAATTATTAATGAACGACTTTGAAACTCTGTGTGATGTTTGTGAAGAGCTTTATAAATCATTCTATTCTCAACCTCCTCCTCCTCTCTCTGTGCCCCTCTCTCTTTCTCTGTCCCCGTGTCTCTCTGTCCCTCTCTCTCTCTTCTTCTCCCTCCGTCCCCCTGTACCTCCCCATGTCTCTTTGTCTCCCTCTTTCTCCGTCCCCGTGTCTCTCTGTCTCTTTCTCCGTCCCTGCGTCCCTCTGTCTCTCTCTCCGTCCCTGTGTCCCTCTGTCTGTCCCTCTGTCTCTTTCTCCCTCCCCGTGTCTCTCTGTCTCTTTTCTCCGTCCCCGTGTCCCTCTGTCTCTTTCTCCCTCCCCGTGTCTCTCTGTCTCTTTCTCCGTCCCTGTGTCCCCCTGTCCATTCCTCTGTCCGTCCCCGTGTCTCTCTGTCTCTTTCTCCGTCCCCGTGTCCCTCTGTCTCTTTCTCCATCCCCGTGTCCCTCTGTCTGTCCCTCTGTCCGTCCCTCTGTCCATCCCTCTGTCCGTCCCTCTGTCCGTCCCTCTGTCTCTTTCTCCGTCCCCGTGTCCCTCTATCCGTCCCTCTATCCGTCCCTCCGTCCGTCCCTCTGTCCGTCCCTCTGTCCGTCCCTCTCTCCGTCCCTCTGTCCGTCCCTCTGTCCGTCCCTCTGTCTGTCCCTCTGTCCGTCCCTCTGTCCGTCCCTCTGTCTCTTTCTCCGTCCCCGTGTCCCTCTATCCGTCCCTCTATCCGTCCCTCCGTCCGTCCCTCTGTCCGTCCCTCTGTCCGTCCCTCTCTCCGTCCCTCTGTCCGTCCCTCTGTCCGTCCTCTGTCCGTCCGTCCCTCTGTCCGTCCCTCCGTCCGTCCCTCTGTCCGTCCCTCTGTCCGTCCCTCTCTCCGTCCCTCTGTCCGTCCCTCTGTCCGTCCCTCTGTCTGTCCCTCAGTTCTGCGGGTGGGTGGACGCTGTGATCCTGGTCTTCAGTTTGGAGAATGAGTCGAGTTTTCAGGAGCTGTACTCCGTGTACGCTCAGCTGAGCTCGCTGCGCTCGGACCTGCCCGTCATCGTGGTCGGGACTCAGGGTAAGACGCCACACTTCAGAAAAAAAAAAAAAAACACACAGAGAGAAATCAGAGAGAGGGTCCATTTCTGTGAGAATCCATCTTGTTCGTCTCCAGCTGAAGCATTTGCATGTGACACGTCTGACCGACCAATCACAGAGCAGCGTTGAAAAACAAAAATGGCCGACGCTGGCAAATGTACTTCTGCCTCTTTGAGCACAAACACAGGGTTTAGTCTGTGACATCAGAGGAAGAAGAAGCGTTTTGTGCTTTTGTGGAGGGAAATATGTCTGTGATTTTCTCCAAACTCGATTTAAGTTTGATTTTTTTTTCAAATAAAATATAAAATAATGACACTTAGAGGAGTAGTATTGTCTTTGGGCCCTTTAAAACTTGGATCTGTGGAATCATCTCTCCTCATGTATAAACTGCATTGTTCAAGCACAAAGGAGTTTAAATGAATAATAATTTAAAAAAAACAAAAAACCCCAATCCCGAGCTCATGGTGATGTCCTCCCTCCTCCCTGGGCTCCACAAGATCAAACATTACATATTTGTGTTTGAGTGTATGCGTACATATACTTATACTGATACTTATATATACTTATACTAAATACACACTCACATGCATATATGCGGACATACATATACACACACCTATACCATAAAACACATATACACTTGCACACCGTGTATGTATTCATATACCCCTATACCTTACTATACATGTACATATACACACAGTCTTTTTTTTTATTTTTTTATTTTTTAATTATCCAGTTCTATTAAGGTTTTACTCCACAAAGAGATAGTTTTAGTTTTGGCTCTGTGCATTTTAGCTCCTGATATTTCTATGTTAATGATATAACGAAAGGTATTGATCCACTGAGCCAGTTTCGCTGCTTTTTTTTTTTTGTTTTTTTTTTTTTTTGGGGAAGGGGGATTTTTTGTTTTTGTTTTGTTTTTTTGTTCGTTTTTTTTTTTTTTTTTTTTTTTTTTTTTTTTTTTTTCCCTGTTTTTGTGTTATTATACAAACAACAAATAAATAAATAATAATAAATATAAATAAATAATAATAAATATGTTTCAGTTTGTGGGCAGAATTCTTGAACCTTACATGTGATTTTTATGGTGCTGCATCTGAAATGACAGATTTTGTGGTGCTGCTGAACCTCTGTCTGGCCCAGAGCCGCCGCCATCTTTATTTATTTATTTATTTAGTGTCATTTGTGACCTGAAGCTCCTTTTAATTAGATCTGGATGAAACATTTCCCACCTAAACTTCCACTTAAACATGTATTTCCTCCTCGCTGCTGTGAACCCGGCTCCTCGCTCTCGGGACGGACGGGGGTGCGGAGGGCTGTCGTCTGTTGCTAGGCAGATTTTGGCAGCCTCTTTTGGAGACCGGCCAGTTCGACACTAAATAGAGCTGTGCATTGTTCAGAGCCGGAGGAAACATGGCCGCCGGTTTATGGGCTGTAAAACGACTGCGAATGACATCACAGAAGAAGGATTATAATTGAAACGCTCCTCGTATTGATTTTTTAACATCGTTTTAGTTTGATTAAATGTAAAGCGTATTCATCTGTGTAATTATGATTGAAAACTATACCACGTCTGAGGCTAAGTCGGGCTGTGCTTAGTGCTGTTGTGTCCTTGAGCAAGACACTTCAGTTTGGCTTTATGTTAACGGACCCAGACAAATGCGTTTTTTTCCTGTTTAAGTTTAAAATATCAGGTTAAAACCATATTTCAGGACATCTTTATAGCTAAAGAAGCAGCATTTCCATGGACTGTTTGTATCAGAAACACCTGGCAGTATTCAGGGCAGTCATGTGTGATGTCACGTAGTACTTGAAACTGCAGTGGCCACTAGAGGCAGCACATCATTTACAGAGTTTGTACTAAAATGACCAAAAAAAGCTCTAGGGACAGTAGGAGTTGCTTTTCAAACATCACACACACAGTTTAGTTGTAAACATTTTGTGTTTAGTTTCACTTTTATTTTTGTGTTTCTCGAGTCTCTTGTTTTAGACGTTTATTTTATTTTATTTACTTATTCCTCTGAAAATCTGGCAATGCTGATCACGCAAAACATTTCATTTAGCTTCAGTCGTAAAAAAGAATGTGTACTCTTGTGTAATCTTGTGTATTTTTGTGTTCTCTTGTGTATTTTCTTCTAATCAAGTGTACTTTTGTGTATTTTTATCTAATCTTGTGAATTTTTGTGTACTCTTGTGTATTTTTGTGTACTCTTGTGTATTTTCTTCTGATTTGGTGTACTCTTGTGTGTTTTTGTGTACTCTTGTGTGTTTTTGTGTACTCTTGTGTGTTTTTGTGTACTCTTGTGTATTTTCTTCTGATTTGGTGTACTCTTGTGTATTTTTGTGTACTCTTGTGTGTTTTTGTGTACTCTTGTGTATTTTCTTCTGATTTGGTGTACTCTTGTGTATTTTTGTGTACTCTTGTGTGTTTTTGTGTACTCTTGTGTATTTTCTTCTGATTTGGTGTACTCTTGTGTGTTTTTTGTGTACTCTTGTGTGTTTTTGTGTACTCTTGTGTATTTTCTTCTGATTTTGTGTACTCTTGTGTATTTTCTTCTAATCTGGTGTACTCTTGTGTATTTTCTTCTGATTTGGTGTACTCTTGTGTATTTTCTTCTAATCTGGTGTACTCTTGTGCCTCAGATAAGATCAGCAGCTCAAACCCTCGTGTGATCGAGGACCAGAGAGCGAGGCAGCTCTGCATCGACGTGCGACACTCACTGTTCTACGAGACCTGCGCCACCTACGGGTTCAACGTGGAACGAGTCTTTTCTGAAGGTACTACTACAGACACACTAAGTACTACTACAGACACACTGAGTACTACTACAGACACACTGAGTACTACTACAGACACACTGAAAGTACTTCTACAGACACACTGAGTACTTCTACAGACACACTGAAAGTGCTTCTACAGACACACTGAAAGTACTTCTACAGACACACTGAAAGTACTTCTACAGACACACTGAGTACTTCTACAGACACACTGAGTAAAGTGAATACTGCTCCCCTCGTCATAAACTGTTTCTGTTTCGATTCCTCCTTGTCTGACTCACCCTGGACAGTTCTGAGTGTGACGACTGAGTACACAAAGTACTTCTGGTTTTACTTACCCCCTAATCAGTCATGGAATGTAATGAAGTAAAAGTAGTAAAGTACTGTACCTTATTTTAAAATGTTTAAACAGGCACTTAAATACTTTTCTTAAGTCGATTTTTTTCATGGAATACTTTTAATTTTTTCTCCAGTATCTGTACTTTTACTTAAGTAACAGGGCAGAGTACTTCTTCTCTCACCCCTGTCCCCGCCCACCGCTCTGTATATTCTCACTGTTATTCAAATATTTGTACAAATGAAGTTCAAGAATACCACACGATACTGCAGTGAAATGTCATCATGAAGAGGCAGGATTTTCACTTCTGCAGATTTGAACTAGGAATAAACTGTCCCACTTTTATTATTAAAACATTTTAGACAAATAATGAAGGAAAAATACAAAATGAGAGGAGGTATTTTACTTCTATGGGGTATTAAAGAGGAGTATTTACTTCTATGGGGTATTAAAGAGGAGGTATTTACTTCTGTGGGGTATTAAAGAGGAGGTATTTACTTCTGTGGAGTATTAAAGAGGAGGTATTTACTTCTGTGGAGTATTAAAGAGGAGGTATTTACTTCTGTGGAGTATTAAAGAGGAGGTATTTACTTCTGTGGAGTATTAAAGAGGAGGTATTTACTTCTATGGGGTATTAAAGGGGAGTATTTACTTCTATTAAGTATTAAAGAGGAGGTATTTACTTCTATGGAGTATTAAAGAGGAGGTATTTACTTCTATGGGGTATTAAAGAGGAGGTATTTACTTCTGTGGGGTATTAAAACCTCTTCAGACATTTTTTTAATGAGGGAAAAACATTATAACATGGCAAAAAGCTTTAAAAAAAATAATAATTTACGAAATATTTTAGTGCTTTACATGTTTTATTTAATTCTCCAGTGTCTCTGTGGCGTCTCATGACAAACGCCGCTCACCCTGAGACACTGTAACGACTTTTTTTTTGTTCAGACACGAAATCATAAAAAAAGACTTTGATAATCAGCTGTGACAATGTGACGAGGAGCTTTGTTCTAATGGTCCATTTTTATCTGGCGTCTAAATGTGGCACAAACACTGTCTCTGTTCTGCATCTTCTCAAAATCTCGTCTATTGTTCATAAAAAAACAACTGCTGCAAAAATAACTCATTAAAAACCCTTTGGGAGCTTAAAAAACGTCAATCGATGGAGATATTTCAAGACTTTCATGGGCAAGTTCAAGTTTGTCTGATCCTGAAACATCAACCAGAACATTTATATAATACGAACAATAAAAATAAGCTTGATTCTGAAAATAAATGTTATACCACAATAAAAAAGAGTCATAAAAACTCATTTTTTATAACACATTTTAGCTTCTTCACTTCATATTTCTTCAGATAAAAGGCCAGTGGCTCAGTTGGTCCAGGATTCGTCACTGATCTGAAGGTTTGCGATGTGATTCTGGGTCCTGCAGATGAATACTGCTGTTGTGTCCTTGGGCAAGACACTTTTAAATCTTCAGTGGCTCCTTTAATTCTTAAGTTATACTCACCAAATTTTAGCCGTAGATAAACTGAACCTTCCCAGATTTTTGGCAATATAAACGGTTATAATTGTTCACTTACACTTGAACTTATCACGACTTAAACTAGGGGAAGTATGTCTCTTATTTGATTCTGGATATAAAAGTCGTTTATTGTCTGAGGTTTATTCACAAACACCTTTTCTTTAAGATAGTCCCACAGGAAGAAATCAGGACTAGTCAGGTCTGTGGAGATCACATACTGCCCCCTGTCTGTGAAAAACACTTATTATTCCTTTAATGGCATTTACACTCGGGGCATCTCTGGTATTAAAATGTCGACGGTAACACTGCTGGGTTTATGAATTTGACCCATGTGGCTCAAAGTACCACTGTACAATGAGGGTTCGTTCCTCGGTGCTGTATTTGCTCAGATTAATGTCAGAAGGGTCATTCTAAATTCTCTAAAAAAAATACAATAAAAATATTTAGAAACAAAAGAGTTATGGGTTTTTTTCAACTGTCACTGACTTTTGGGCCACCCTGTATATATAATAATGGACTTACAGTGGCTAACCCGCTAGCTGCCGCGTTCTAAACAGGAAGTGATCATAGGCGCACTTCCAGCTCCATCAACTCTGGCTCCAATTCACTTTCTATTGATAAACCATGTCCTCTCTCTCTGTAACTGCTGCTGTCAGACTCATCATTTTGATCTTAAATGTTCGTATTGACCCGCTCTACATGATCCTGGTGTTTTTATTTCGCAATTTTGTCCATAAATCAAGATATAAACATTAACAGCAGGGATTTGTGTTTCCTGCTCTGGTCGTTTATGGTTTGATTGAAATAAATCAGTATGGTAGTAACAGTGCTCCCTCTGTTCTGGTCCTCAGCGGCTCAGAAGGTGGTGGCTCAGAGGAAGCAGGCTGCTCTTCAGGCCTGTAAGTCTCTGCCCAACTCCCCCAGTCACTCCGGAGGGTCCACGCCCGGCTCCGCCTCCTTCCCCAGCCAGGTAAATACACAGGTGACCCACGACTGTACTACAACCAGGTAAGTGTACAGACTACGTCGTCCTGCTGGTGGGTTTCTGATGACATCACCACTTCCTAAAGGCCAGTGGCTCTCAAACCCTTCTCAAGAACCACCGAAAGAACGATTTGGCTTTTCGAGTACCACCAGATCTAACCCAGGTCTATAACAGGACTATTCTGGGTCTAATTTAGATCTAAAAGTGGATCATGTATCCAAAAGAGCTCATCCAGTCATAGTCCTCATTACGTCGTGCTGTAGTCCTGAATTAGTCCTGGTTCAGTCCTGGTTTAGTCCTGGTTTAGTCCTGGTTTAGTCCTGGTTTAGTCCTGGTTTAGTCCTGGTTTAGTCCTGGTTCAGTCCTGGTTTAGTCCTGGTCTAGTCCTGGTCTAGTCCTGGTTTAGTCCTGGTTTAGTCCTGGTCTAGTCCTGGTCTAGTCCTGGTCTAGTCCTGGTTTAGTCCTGGTCTAGTCCTGGTTTAGTCCTGGTTCAGTCCTGGTTCAGTCCTGGTCTAGTCCTGGTTTAGTCCTGGTTTAGACCTGGTTTAGTCCTGGTTTAGTCCTGGTTTAGTCCTGGTCTAGCTCTGGTTTAGACCTGGTTTAGTCCTGGTTCAGTCCTGGTCTAGTCCTGGTTCAGTCCTGGTTCAGTCCTGGTTTAGTCCTGGTTTAGTCCTGGTCTAGCTCTGGTTTAGACCTGGTTTAGTCCTGGTTCAGTCCTGGTCTAGTCCTGGTTCAGTCCTGGTTTAGTCCTGGTTTAGTCCTGGTTCAGTCCTGGTCTAGTCCTGGTTCAGTCCTGGTTTAGTCCTGGTTTAGACCTGGTTCAGTCCTGGTTCAGTCCTGGTTCAGTCCTGTTTTAGTCCTGGTTTAGTCCTGGTTTAGTCCTGGTCTAGTCCTGGTCTAGTCCTGGTCTAGTCCTGGTTTAGTCCTGGTTTAGACCTGGTTTAGTCCTGGTTCAGTCCTGGTCTAGTCCTGGTTTAGTCCTGGTCTAGTCCTGGTTCAGTCCTGGTCTAGTCCTGGTTCAGTCCTGGTTTAGTCATGGTCTAGTCCTGGTCTAGTCCTGGTTTAGTCCTGGTCTAGTCCTGGTCTAGTCCTGGTCTAGTCCTGGTCTAGTCCTGGTTTAGTCCTGGTTCAGTCCTGGTCGAGTCCTGGTTCCTGCAGCACATCCCTTTGGTCCGTCTCTGTCATAAATCTTCTGAATAAACATCTTCCTCTGAGTCTAGACGCAGATCATCAGTTTGTGTAAAAATAGCATCGATATGAAATTCAAACGATCTATTTTTGGGGCAGAATTTAAATGAGCGTTTTCGTTTCATGTATTTTTCCCAAGTCCCTGAAGTCGTAACGTTAAACACGACTGAGGCAGTTCACTCCTGAGCCTCGGGTTCTGAACGAGACACGACTGTAGACACAGCGGCGGAAAGTCACAAAGTACAAGTAGTAAAGTACTGCACTGAAGTAGAATTTTGAGGTAGCTGTACTTTACTTAAGTACATTTTACAGTGGATACTTTTACTTTTACTTGAGTACATTTGAGAGCAGTATCTGTACTTTCTACTCCACTACATTTTTGAACAGGGCTGAAAAGTAAAAGTACTTTTCATATGATTTGAGGAGTTTTTTTTACCATGTTTGAGCAACAAAAATAAAAACTGTGTCACTTTTCATCAGTATCATGACATTTACACTTTAATAAATGAGCAACACTTTTACTTTTTACTCTTAAAGTACATTTCTAAACAGGTACTTAAATACTTTTACTTGAGTAGCTTCTTACCTCTGTATCAGTACTTTTACTTAAGTAACATCCCCCTGGTTAGTTGCAGGTGTAGTAACTGTCAGCTCTGTCTTTTTTTTTTCGCGCTCACAAACCCTTCGGCACGTCCTAGTATTCACATGCATGAGTTTTCAGACACGTGCACAGCTTTAGAACAGCTTTTTCAAACAGAGAAGTGAAGCAGGGTGGACTCAAAACAGCGTCCTGTCCACGATCAGCCCGAGATCTGGAGCTGGGACTGTGGGCGCAGACTGAGTACCATAGCAACCAAAGACCCAATCAGGAGCAAGGCTGTTGAAGGTAACGCCCCCTTCTTGCCCATATTGCAGGTTTCGCAGGGACTGAGCGCTTAGCAACGCTGTCAATCAAACCTGTTGCTAACGCTAGAGGGAGCGACCTCAGGGATTTATCTGCTATTAATGTCCATATTTTTATTTATGGACACAAAACTGAAATAAAAACCCCAGGATCATGTAGAGAGGGTTAATACGAACATTTTAAGACCAAAATGACGAGTCTGGCAGCAGCAGTTGCCGTTCCCTCTGGTTCCTCCTCCATGTTTCATTTGCAGTTACAGAGTTGGGGGCGCTGTCTCTTTAAATCCTGGTCTGTCAATCATCTCCACCCGTGTCATCAGCTCATTCTCACCCTGTACATTTCTCCTCCTCCCCTCACCTCCTCCATCCCCCCCCTCCCCCTCCTCCTCACCCCCTTCCCCCCACCCTCAGGTCAGTAACGGCCCGAGCCCCGGCTACGCTTACTCCCTCCCCTCCACCCCTGTGGTCAGTCACAGAGAGCTGAGGGTGGCTCCAGGTGAGGGGGCGGGGTCTGTGTCCCGCTCACATAAAAACATCCCCCGAAGACCCTCCCTCTTCAAGGTCAGTGTCACCCACAACTCACCCATAACTCACCCACAACTCAGCCACAACTCACCCATAACTCACCCAAAGACTCAGCCACAACTCACCCACAACTCACCCATAACTCACCCACAAACTCACCCACAACTCATCCACAACTCACCCACAAACTCACCCACAACTGACCCATAACTCACTCACAACTCACTCACAACTCACCCACAACTGACCCAAAGACTCAGCCACAACTCAGCCACAACTCACCCATAACTCACCCATAATTCACCCATAACTCACCCACAACTCACCCATAACTCACCCCAAAACTCAGCCACAACTCACCCATAACTCACCCACAACTCAGCCATAACTCACCCACGACTCACCCACAACTCACCCATAACTCAGCCATAACTCACCCACGACTCACCCACAACTCACCCATAAATCATCCACAACTCACCCATAACTCACCCATAACTCACCCACAAACTCACCGAAAAATCACCATAAACTCACAAACACTCCTCACCCACAACTGACCGAGAACATCACCCACATCACCCTCAGAACTTTGTCCACACAGATGCTGTTTTTACAGCAGCAACAGTAAAAAAAACTAAAATCCACCACGATTCATCTCAGAGCCACATGAGGAGTAACAGTTTAAAACTCTTTTAAATCTTAATTCTTTGGATCATGATGATTCACAAAATCTCACAGTAAATGTCAAACTGTGAAATTTGGACATCGACACAACAAAGTTTCAACTGTGAAAAATAATTTTCATTTTAGAGTCTTAAAAAGCAGATACTCCCACAGGGTTTTGTCTGTTTAAAATAATCCACAGTGTGGCATTAACCCGACTCTGGAGAAAAGCAGCAGTTTGACTCTTTGAGCAGCTCAACACTAGTGATGGAACATGTGAGATTTAATGTCAGACTGTGGAACACTGTGGGCCATATGTATATATATATATATATATATATAACTTTGACATTTAAGACTGTGATTCAGTTTAAACTTGATGAATTCTGACATCTCTCTTCACACGTTTCAGTTCACGTTGACTCTCATCATCACTTCATCCTCTATCCCTCCTCTCTCACTCTCTCTCTTTCCCTTCCTCCTCTCTCTCTCATCTCTCTTTTTTGCTTCTCCTCTCTGCCTTTTTCTTCCTCCATCCCTCTCTCTCCTCTGCCGATGGGTAACGTCGTTTCTCTCTCCCCTCTCCTCTCCTCTTGTATCTCCTTGCCTCTCTCTTTCTGCAGATGTGTAACATCATGTCTCTCCTCTCCTCTTTCTCTCTCTCTCTTCCAGATGTATAACGTTGTGTCTCTCCTCCTCTCCTCTTTCTCTCTTTCTCTCTCTCTTTCAGATGTGTAACGTCATGTCTCTCTTCTCCTCTTCTCCTCTCCTCTCTCTTTCCTTCTCTCTTTCACATATAACTCCGTGTCTCTGTTTCAGAACCGTGACCAGGAGAAGAAGTCGGGTGAGTCTAAAGGCGACGTGAGCACAAACAGAGGAGTCCCCATTAAACAGGTCAGTGACAGTTATGTTTTAGCCTCATTTACACTGACCTCACTCACGTCTGTGCCCCTCACTCACTCAGGACACCAGTCTGACGTACAGCTACTCCTCAAAGACGCTCAGTTCACATCTGAGCCAGAGAAAAGAAAGAGTTAAAGACGATACTTTTCATTTTTCATCCTCAGACCCAAAGCGAACAAAGGACACAAAGAAAACAACAGAGCTAGCTTACATACAGAAGTAGTTAGCGCCTCCTTCAGACAGATTTGAGGCAGTGTCCAGCAGTAATCTGAACAGAACTGCACTTTAGTCTCATTTAAACTAAAATTCTACATACATTTGTTAAAGTCACACTGTGTAACTTTCACTCTGTAACCTGCTTGTTTCCACGGCGATGCTATTGCTTTGTTTGGACTGTTCCAGAACATACATAATTCATTTGCTAGCTTGCAGTTGTTAGCTTTTTTTTTTTTGTGTGTGAAGTTGAATTGTTAGTGAGAGCAGGGTCGCCTCTGCGCAGATCTGACTCGTCTCTACAGATATACACAGATAAATTTAATGCTCTAATGCGGAACAATCCTCTATGAACCTCGTCTGTTCACTCTCCTCAAAATGAACCTGTGCGTCCTCGTTCACACTTCGCTCGCGGCGGGAACAAAACCGAAAAAGTCTAAATTTAAACCGAAATAAAGTGACGTGTGTCTTGACCCCGACAGACGCAGAGCCGCCGCTTCTCTAAAAATAAACGGCGCCGCTGTCAGACGCCGTTTTTAGATCGTTCGAACGTTTCATCCAGGCGTCGTCTACTCAGATTATCAGCATCGGCTCGCCTCTCCACGGATCTGAGCTGTAAACTTGGTCTGGAGGAGATTGACAAGTTAACTAGCTTTAAATCTGTGGCTGACTAATAATAATCGGTTTATTTTTCGGTTTGTTTTATTCAAAATTGGGATCAGCAGAGCAATAAAAAACGGCGCTTTCTGTCCACTGCAATGCATTGTGGGCCATGTTGACCGCAGACACGCCCACTACTTTTCAAGGTGCATTGTGGGAAATCTTGAGCGCACACTACTTTTTTTTCACTCAGAAACGCAGCTAAAAACTCAGACAAAGCTCGTCCCTGAGTCGATCTGTGTGAGCGATGAGTTTGTGGCCGTACTGTGGGACATTCCGGGTAAAGCTGTAACCACGGAGACGAGCAGGTCCACCAGGAAAGTTCCAGAGTGTATCTTTAAGTGATGGTTTGCATTGTGAGTTTGTGATTGTCTCCGCAGAGCATTTTGTACAAGAGAAGCGGGAGCTCGCTGAACAAAGAGTGGAAGAAGAAATATGTGACGCTGTCCAACACTGGAACACTGTCCTATCACTCCAGCTCCAATGTAAGAGGTTTACTACAGTCAGTGAACGCACCATCATCAAACTATAACACTCTAATGTGAGAGAGATTTACTACAGTCAGTGAACGCACCATCATCAAACTATATCACTCTAATGTGAGAGAGATTTACTACAGTCAGTGAACGCACCATCATCAAACTATAACACTTTAATGTAAGAGAGATTTACTACAGTCAGTGAACGCACCATCATCAAACTATAAACACTCTAATGTAAGAGATTTACTACAGTCAGTGAACACACCATCTTCAAACTATAACACTCTAATGTAAGAGATTTACTACAGTCAGTGAACGCACCATCATCAAAATATATCACTCCAGCTCCAATGTAAGAGATTTACTACAGTCAGTGAACGCACCATCATCAAACTAAAACACTTTAATGTAAGAGATTTACTACAGTCAGTGAACGCACCATCATCAAACTATAACACTCTAATGTAAGAGATTTACTACAGTCAGTGAACACACCATCATCAAACTATAACACTCTAATGTAAGAGATTTACTACAGTCAGTGAACGCACCATCATCAAATATATCACTCCAGCTCCATGTAAGAGATTTACTACAGTCAGTGAACGCACCATCATCAAACTAAAACACTTTAATGTAAGAGATTTACTACAGTCAGTGAACGCACCATCATCAAACTATAACACTCTAATGTGAGAGAGATTTACTACAGTCAGTGAACACACCATCATCAAACTATAACACTCTAATGTAAGAGATTTACTACAGTCAGTGAACGCACCATCATCAAAATATATCACTCCAGCTCCAATGTAAGAGATTTACTACAGTCAGTGAACGCACCATCATCAAACTAAAACACTTTAATGTAAGAGATTTATTACAGTCAGTGAACGCACCATCATCAAACTATAACACTCTAATGTGAGAGAGATTTACTACAGTCAGTGAACGCACCATCATCAAACTATAACACTCTAATGTGAGAGATTTACTACAGTCAGTGAACTCACCATCATCAAACTATATCACTCCAGCTCCAATGTAAGAGATTTACTACAGTCAGTGAACGCACCATCATCAAACTATATCACTCTAATGTAAGAGAGATTTACCACAGTCAGTGAACGCACCATCATGTAACAGTATGAGAATAACAGAAACAGTGAACGCACCATTATCACCCTGTATTGCTCCAGCTTCAATATAAGAGAAGGTGGATTTACACACATTCAGTGAATGCACCAGCTTCACCCTATATCACCAGCTCCAGTGTAAGAGAAGTCAAATTTACACACAGTCAGTGAACACATCATCATATATAAGTATGAGAGAAACAGGCCGTGAACGCACCATCTTCACTTTATCATAATTCAGATCCAGTGTAAGAGAATCCAGATTTACACAGAGTCATTGAACGCACCATCGTGTAACAGTATGAGGGAAGCAGAGACAGTGAATGCACCATTATCACCCTGTAGTATCTTTCCAACTCCAGAGTAATATGAGACAGATCTATAGAGCTATAAAAATCACATCAATATTCAGATTTCCACACTGTCAGCAAATGCACCATCTTCTCCTGAGCTCTGCCTGTGACATCAAGTCCCCTCCCCTCCTACTTTCATTAAACAAAATCATCTTTTTAGACTTACAAATATTTAAAGAGTCGGTATTTTACTGTTATGAGGTATTAACGGCTAACACAAAACATATTTATATCACCACGTTTCCTTTTATTGTTTTGAAAATGCTAAAATTTCCAAAAGTTCAATACATTGTTGATAACACAATCAGCTGCATCTCACTAATGAAACTACTGCACATCACGTCAGGTTTGTGAAGTCGTAGTGTACAATTTTGTCTCATGTTTTTGTATATTTATGGAGAATTGTCGCGTGGGAGCATGTGTGATGTAGGCTTGTGGGCGGAGCCTCGTACAGAATCTTAAGACCCCCTCTTTAAGTGTCTCAGGAACAAAACACTTGCAAATCGGTCTGATATTTCCTTGTTGTTTTCAGGATTATTCTCAGAACTCTCACGGGAAGGAGATCGACCTTTTGCGCGTTACTGTAAAAGTCCCCGGGAAACGACCTCCGCGAGCTGTGGCCCCGACTGGACCCTCCCCAGCGCCCCCTACTGCCCCGGGGGTGAACGGCATCAGCAAAGAGACCAGCGCAGAGTCGACTAGTACAGGTGAGAGAGGAGGGGCTAAACCGGACTGAGTCAGGACTAAAACTGGACTAAAGCAGGACTAGACCAGGACTAAACCAGGACTAGACCAGAACTAAACCAGGACTGAACCAGGACTGAACCAGGACTAAAACTGGACTAAAACTGGACTAGACCAGGACTAAACCAGGACTAGACCAGAACTAAACCAGGACTGAACCAGGACTGAACCAGGACTAAAACTGGACTAAAACTGGACTAGACCAGGACTAAACCAGGACTAGACAAGAACTAAACCAGGACTAAACCAGGACTAAACCGGGACTAAACCGGGACTAAACCGGGACTAAACCAGGACTAAACCAGGACTAAACAGGGGCTAAACCGGACTGAACCAGGGTGAAAACTGGACTAAAACTGGACTAAACCAGGACTAAACCAGGACTAAACCAGGACTAAACCAGGACTAAAGCAGGACTGAACCAGAACTAAACCAGGACTGAACCAGAACTAGACCAGGACTAAACCAGGACTAGACCAGGACTAAACCAGACCAGGACTGAACCAGAACTAAACCAGGACTAAACCAGGACTAAACCAGGACTAAACCGGGACTAAACCGGGACTAAACTGGGACTAAACCAGGACTAAACCAGGACTAAACCAGGACTAAACCAGGACTAGACCAGGACTAAACCAGGACTAGACCAGGACTGAACCAGGACTAAACCGGGGCTAAAACAGGACTGAACCAGAACTAAACCAGGACTAAGTCAGGACTAAACCAGGACTAAACCAGGATTAAGTCAGGACTAAACCAGGACTAAACCAGGAGTAAACCAGGACTAAACCAGGACTAAACCAGGACTTAACCAGGACTAAACCAGGACTTAACCAGGACTAAACCAGGACTAAACCAGGACTAAACCAGGTCTTAAACATTCTCTGATGTGTGAGTTTTTCTCTTAAGTCCCTGTTCTCTGTGCCAGTCCCTCAGCTCTGTCCAAACACTCTGTCTGTGGTTGAAGATCGCACCGGCGGGCTGTCTCCTGTAGGGGGCGATAGAGCGCTGCTGCACTGCCCTTTGTCCCTGTCCACCAAAGCACAAAGCGTCGGTTTGTACCATATACATATTTAAATTGTACATTTTGTTGTTTTTGTGAAATGTTACTGTATATTAAAGTGGAACTAAACCCTGATTAAAAACACTAAATCAAAGTGTGCCCAAGTACTATGTGACATCACACAGCACTGCCCTGATTACAGCCAGGTGCTTGTGCTGACAGAGTTTGAACTGTGGTACCTGTTAGACCAGTCACAGTGTGGAGTGGATAATGAATGCACTTTAGAGCATTTTGGGCGTCTTTAAATCCACTACGTTATTATTTTATGAAGTTTAAATCATTTTTCCAGATGCTCTTGAAGGCACCACGGCCCCGTTCACAGGGAAAGACTCGAGTCAGTCGTCTCCAATGAGCGACCGCAAGAAGCACCGAAGGAAGAAGAGTATGACCCAGAAAGGAGACGCGGCAGTGGGGCAGGCTGAAGGTACTGAACCAGGACTAGACCGGGACTGAACCAGGACTAAACCAGGACTGAACCGGGACTGAACCAGGACTAAACCAGGACTAAACCAGGTCTAAACCAGGACTGAACCAGGACTAAACCAGGACTGAACCGGGACTGAACCAGGACTAGACCGGGACTAAACCAGGACTAAACCAGGAGTAAACCTGGACTAAACCAGGACTAAACCAGGACTAGACCAGGACTAGACCGGGACTAAACCGGGACTGAACCGCGACTAAACCAGGACTAAACCGGGACTGAACCAGGACTAAACCAGGACTAAACCAGGACTAGACCAGGACTAGACCGGGACTAAACCGGGACTGAACCGGGACTAAACCGGGACTAAACCAGGACTAAACCGGGACTGAACCAGGACTAAGCCAGGACTAAACCAGGACTAGACCAGGACTAGACCGGGACTAGACCGGGACTAAACCGGGACTGAACCAGGACTAGACCAGGACCAAACCGGGACTAAACCGGGACTAAACCAGGACAGAACCAGGACTAGACCAGGACTGAACCAGGACTAAACCGGGACTAAACTCTGCCTAAATGACTCAGTTCTTTGTCACAAACATGTTGTTTCTTTTCTCTACATTAAAAATACTTTAAAACACTTTTTTCTTGTTTCTTTCACAGCTGCTGATCTAACCTTTGTTCCTTTTTTTCCTCTTTCTCTTTTTTTTCCTGTTTTCTCTTTCTCTTTTTCCTCTTTCTCTTTTTCCTCTTTCTCTTTTTTTTCCTCTCCTCTTTTTCTTCTCTCGCTCTGCAGCTAAACGCAAAATGTGGAAGCTCAAAAGTTTTGGTAGTCTGAGAAACATAAATAAAACAGGTAACAGGAGGAGCTCGTCTCACTGCTTCACGCTTTCACAAACTCACACTTTTTTTTTTCTTTCATTCATTTTTTGTCTTTGTTTCTTATTGATAAATCCACAAAAAAAGTTTAAATTTAAGTTGTTCAGTTTTCGAATCGATCACCCAAAAGTCGCGGGACGGCCCTGCTGTGGCGCCTTCAGCTAAAACACGGACTCGTTGTATTTTTTGGACGTCCGGAGTGTTGTTTTTTTACTGGATAATCATGATTTTTAAAGGCGTGATTTTTCCTGGCCTGTGATTGGCTGCTTCATGTTTCCGTCTAAACAAATACATCCTGTGAGTTTTGTTTTTTATTCACTGAAATCACTTCTCAAAGCCACATCTCTAAGAAACAACCACAGACTGTTTATATAAATGGACATAGCTAAACTGCTAGCTAAAAGTGAGCATGTCGACTCTGGCTCCAGTTCACTTTCTATTGAAAAACTGTGTCCTCTCTTTCTGTATGTGATACTTTTCCTTTTACTTTACTTTTTACCTCTGTATCTTTACTTTTACTCAAGTAACAAAACTGAGTACTTCTAGGCAGTTACAAGTCACATCTGTGGAGCAGAGGTGCACCTGTAAATCAGATTCTCCACCTTCAGTTTTTAGTTTTTTGTGTTTTTGTGTTTTTGTTGTCACCACATCTCATCATTTCGACATTAAACTCATGAAGTGATAATAATTCCTTTGTTTTTTGGTGTTTTTCTGTTTGTTTCACCATGTTTTTCTGTGTTTTCTGTCTGTTTCACCGTGTTTTTCTGTGTTTTCTGTTTGTTTCTCAGTGTTTTTCTGTGTTTTCTGTCTGTTTCACCATGTTTTTCTGTGTTTTCTATTTGTTTCACGGTGTTTTTCTGTGTTTTCTGTTTGGTTTCACCGTGTTTTTCTGTGTTTTCTGTTTAGTTTCACCGTGTTTTTCTGTGTTTTCTGTCTGTTTCACTGTGTTTTTCTGTGTTTTCTGTCTGTTTCACTGTGTTTTTCTGTGTTTTCTGTTTGGTTTCTCAGTGTTTTTCTGTGTTTTCTGTTTAGTTTCACCGTGTTTTTCTGTGTTTTCTGTTTGTTTCTCAGTGTTTTTCTGTGTTTTCTGTTTGTTTCTCAGTGTTTTTCTGTGTTTTCTGTTTAGTTTCACCGTGTTTTTTTGTGTTTTCTGTTCTTCCAGACGAGGAGAACTCAGACTTCATCATCGTCTCCTTCACGGGTCAGACGTGGCACTTTGAGGCTCAGAGTCAGGAGGAGAGAGACTCGTGGGTCTCTGCCATCGAGAGTCAGATTCTGGCCAGTCTTCAGTCGTGTGAGAGCGGCAGGAACAAGGTGTGTGTCAGATGCCCTCCCGCCCTGCTCTGTCTCAGTGTTGTCTCTGTTCTGTTGTATTTAAACTCGTCTCTCTCTCGGTCCTTGTGTCCAGGCTCGTCGCAGCAGTCAGAGTGAGGCTGTGGCGCTTCAGGCCATTAGAAACGCTAAAGGGAACGGGCTCTGTGTGGACTGTGAGGCGCCCAGTGAGTAACACACGAGCACATGCAGACACAACACAGACAAAACACCACAAAACACCACAAAACACAATAAAATGTAGACAAAACAAGGCAAAACACAGACAAAACACAGACAAAACACCACAAAACACCACAAAACACAATAAAACATAGACAAAACACAGACAAAACACCACAAAACACAATAAAACATAGACAAAACACAGACAAAACACCACAAAACACAATAAAACATAGACAAAACACAGACAAAACACCACAAAACACAATAAAACATAGACAAAACACAGACAAAACACCACAAAACATAGACAAAACACCACAAAACACCACAAAACACCACAAAACATAGATAAAATACAGCAAAACACAGACAAAACACAGACAAAACACCACAAAACACCACAAAACACAATAAAACACAGACAAAACACAGACAAAACACCACAAAACATAGATAAAATACAGCAAAACACAGACAAAACACAGACAAAACACCACAAAACACCACAAAACACAACAAAACACAGACAAAACACAGACAAACACAGACAAAACACCACAAAACACAATAAAACATAGACAAAACACAGACAAAACACCACAAAACACAATAAAACATAGACAAAACACAGACAAAACACCACAAAACACAATAAAACATACACAAAACACAGACAAAACACCACAAAACACCACAAAACATAGACAAAACACCACAAAACATAGATAAAATACAGCAAAACACAGACAAAACACAGACAAAACACCACAAAACACAATAAAACACAGACAAAAAACAGACAAAACACCACAAAACATAGATAAAATACAGCAAAAACACAGACAAAACACAGACAAAAACACCACAAAACACCACAAAACACAACAAAACACAGACAAAACACAGACAAACACAGACAAAACACCACAAAACACAATAAAACATAGACAAAACACGGCAAAACACAGACAAAACACCACAAAACACCACAAAACATAGACAAAACACAACAAAACACAGACAAAACACAGACAAAACACCACAAAACACCACAAAACACCACAAAACATAGACAAAACACCACAAAACACCACAAAACACCACAAAACATAGATAAAATACAGCAAAACACAGACAAAACACAGACAAAACACCACAAAACACCACAAAACACAATAAAACATAGACAAAACAGAGACAAAACACAGACAAAACACCTCAAAACACCACAAAACACAATAAAACATAGACAAAATACGGCAAAACAGAGACAAAACACAGACAAAACCCCACAAAACACCACAAAACACAATAAAACACAATAAAACATAGACAAAACACGGCAAAATACAGATAAAACACCTACAAAACCCCACAAAACACAGACAAAACACAACAAAACACCACAAAACACAATAAAACATAGACAAAACACGGCAAAACAGAGACAAAACACAGACAAAACACCACAAAACTCAAAGCACAGACAGAACGCAACAAAACACAAACAAAACGCAACAAAGCCCAGACAAAACACAGACAAATCTGATCTAACCCAGTGTGATCAGAAGATTTAAACAGGTCAGAGTCTGTGATAGTGCCTCATCAGGGGGCACTTTGTACTAGAGTCTGACCCATTTTCTACTGAATATTGTCGATTCAGAGAAACATTCAGAGTCTCTAATGTGAACAAAGCTGTTTAAACTTAACCCAGACACTACTGCTGCTTCTGGACTGACTTGTTGTGCAGAGGCGTAAACTACAGGGTCAGCAGCTTTTACACAGACTAAGACGGAGACCCAGGGAGGGCATCTGACACATCTGACCCTGAGCTCTTCTGTCCCGTCTCCCTCAGATCCGACCTGGGCCAGTCTGAACCTCGGGGCTCTGATCTGTATCGAATGTTCTGGGATCCACCGTAACCTGGGCACTCACCTGTCCCGGGTCCGCTCTCTGGACCTGGACGACTGGCCTGGGCAGCTCACCCAGGTCCTGGCCGCGATCGGGAACCACACGGCCAACAGCATCTGGGAGAGCTGCACCCAGGGGCGGAGCAAGCCCACGCCCAACGCTACACGGTCTGTGCTTTTTGTGCTTTATTCTTTTATTTAATGCGAGACAAACATAGTGAGCAGACGTGAGCAGAACAGACAAGAGGTGATAAGACAAAATAAAGAATAACAGGGTTTGTAGAAATGATTTACAAATGTGACAAGTGTGCGTAAAATATAGAAAATATAGAGAAATATCGAGAAAATATAGAGAATGTAAATGGGGGGAAAAAATCAATAAAAGAAAGAAAAAAAGATAATAATAATGATGATAATAATAATCATAATAAAAAATAAAATAATAAATAAATAATAATAAATAAATATAATAAAAATAAAATAATCATAATAAAAATAAAATAATAAAAAATAATAAATAAATATAATAAAAATAAAATAATCATAATAAAAAATAAAATAATAAAAAAAAAATATATATATAAAAAAAAAAATAAAATAAAATAATCATATAAAAAAAAATAAAAAATAAAAAAAATATAAATAAAATATATAATAAAAATAATAATAATAAAATAAAAATAATCATAATAATAGTAATGATATTAAAATTTTTGTGATCGGTGAAGCCCAGTTGTTTTGTTCTTTTTTTACTTTTTTTCCCTTTGTTTTAAATTGCTAATTGCTATGACAACGGTTCACATTTTTCATCATTCTGAAACCCGCAGACAGGCTGCATCAAACACTGTAGAATGGCAAAATTCAGTATCTAGGAACGTGCTTCGAAACATGAATAACAGTCATAAATATAAACTGTGATCAAATACAAGGGCGTTATAAACTTACTTAAACGTACTTTATAAAATATCTACAATATATAAAAGTCACAATTTAATGCTGGATCTTTCACTTTCTGAATTCCTAGGTTTTAGATTGATAAAAAATAAAATAAAATTGTACCACTGCCTTAGCCATTAATTTAGAACAAAATATTATATCCTATGAAAGGTGAGAAGTCCTCAAAATGGCGCCTATAAACAGGAAACTGAAGCAGGTCTCTTATAAATTCACTTGTTTTTCTGAAGTATTTAAGACTTTCAGCTTCCTGTCTATAGGCGCCATTTTGAGGCATTTTCACTGGTCGAAAGATATAAAATTTCACTCTGTATTGTTAATCGCTATGGCAACATTATGCTGTAAAATAGACTAGATGCTAAGTGTCCAAACGTATAAAAATACAGAAAAATGCACAATATTGGACTTTTAAATATATGTTGAATAAAAAAACAGTAATAAATGAATAAGACAGAATAGTTTCAACGTTTTTTCTTCTTTCTGCGTCTGTTTCCAGGGAGGAGCGAGAGTCGTGGATCCGGGCGAAGTACGAGCAGCGAGCGTTTGTGGCTCCCCTCGCGCCCGTCCTGACGCGGCACCTGCCAGACGAGGCCCTGCCCCAGTGGCTCCTGTCGGCCGTGAGCGACCGCGACCTGCCCAGGCTCCTGCTGCTCCTGGCCCACAGCAACAAAGAGCAGATCAACCCTCCGCCGCCCGCTGTAGCGCCCCCGTGTGGCACCGCCCTGCACGCCGCCTGTGCGCTCGGGGACGTGGTCATGACTCAGCTGCTGGTCTGGGTGGGTGTCGCTCTGTCTGATCGACTTTCTCTGAGGGTGTGACGCTAACTGGAGGCACTGCTACATCTAAACAGGACCATGAACGCTCGCATGGAGGGTCCTGAAATTGTGTCGTTTAAATCCATTTTGTGTTTTTTCTTGAGTTTTCAGACTAATCTTTAAATGCTTTTTTGGCAGTGTTTGCTGTCACCATGTCAACTGCTGCACATTACACCATAGACATACATGCAGAGCACCCGCAGCAAAGTATCAATCAGCTAACACATTTATATTTTAGAATTACACGATGTTATATTCTCAGATGGACAGCAGGGGCCTGACTAACACATGTTTGAGTCACACTTTATTATGAGTCTGTATCATCTCCAAAGCTCAAAATGCTCTGTTCCACCTTGTGATGTCATGAAGTGGTAGTTTTCAAGTTCCTTTTACCTTTAGTTCAGTAGAAGATTGGCAATTCCAGGGGTGAAATCAACCAAATGATTCTAGTGAAGATATGTGGAGTTTAAAAACACAGTGGAGCACTTCCTGTATTACCACATGATGACATCACAAGGTGGAACAGAGTAATAGAGCATAAAACTCAAAAACTATAATGTTTTGTCATCACAAACAGACCTGGAGTTGTGTTTTGTTTCATTCACACATGTTTAACAAACCTGTATATTTAGGCTGAGCTCTTCTCTCAAACTCCGTCCCACCTTGTGATGTCATCATGTGGTAACACAGGAAGTGCTCCGCTGTGTTTTTAAACTCCACACACCTTCACTAGAATCATTTGGATCATTTCAGCTCCTGGAATTGTCTTGAAATCTCTGCAGAACTAAAGATAAAAGGAGCTGTTAACTTGAAAACTACCACTTGATGACATCACAAGGTGGAACGGAGCGTTTTGAGCTTTGGAGATGTGACAGACAAATAATAAAGAGATACTCAAACAGACAAAACACAGCTCCAGGTCTGTTTTTGATGAGGTAACAACATTATAACATGTCTTAAACCTCACAGGACTTTATTTTGTGGACTATAGGACTTTTAAGTTTCTAAATCTGAAGCGTCACATGAAACGGCTCCTTTAATCTGCTGAACTCGTCTCTCGTTGGCGTGTTGTTAATCACGTCTTATATTTAGCCGTGTTTCCAGTGTAACGTTACATCGTGCGGCTCCTGATCGATCTCTCTCTCTTTAGTACGGCGTGGACGTGAGGCTGAAGGACGACCAGGGACAGACGCCGCTCATGCTCGCCAGAAAAACAGGAAGTAAAACCTGCATGGACATCCTGTTACAACATGGCTGCTCCAACGACACGCCCCCGACCACTGCCACGCCCACACTGTCACGCAGGTAAAGACTGAGTGTGGGACATTTATCAGTGACAAGAGACTGCCAGGGTTTAAAGCCAGGATTAAACTAAACTAGATCTAAACGAGAAGTAAGTCTAACTCTAACTGAACCAGGTCTGAAACAGGTCTAAAAGAGGACTAAACCGGGTCTAAACCAGGTCTAAACCAGGTCTAAAAGAGGACTAAACCAGGACTAAACCAGGACTAAACCAGGTCTAAACCAGGACTATACCAGGTCTAAACCAGGTCTAAACCAGGACTAAACCAGGTCTAAACCAGGTCGAAACCAGGTCTAAACAGGACTAAACCAGGTCTAAACCAGGTCTAAACCAGGTCTAAACCAGGTCTAAACCAGGACTAAACCAGGACTAAACCAGGTCTAAACCAGGACTAAACCAGGACTAAACCAGGTCTAAACCAGGTCTAAACCAGGACTAAACCAGGACTAAACCAGGACTAAACCAGGACTAAACCAGGTCTAAACCAGGACTAAACCAGGTCTAAACCAGGACTAAACCAGGACTAAACCAGGTCTAAACCAGGTCTAAACCAGGACTAAACCAGGACTAAACCAGGTCTAAACCAGGACTAAACCAGGACTAAACCAGGTCTAAACCAGGTCGAAACCAGGTCTAAACCAGGACTAAACCAGGTCTAAACCAGGTCTAAACCAGGTCTAAACCAGGTCTAAACCAGGACTAAACCAGGACTAAACCAGGTCTAAACCAGGACTAAACCAGGACTAAACCAGGTCTAAACCAGGTCTAAACCAGGTCTAAACCAGGACTAAACCAGGACTAAACCAGGACTAAACCAGGTCTAAACCAGGACTAAACCAGGACTAAACCAGGACTAAACCAGGTCTAAACCAGGACTAAACCAGGTCTGAAACAGGACTAAACCAGGACTAAACCAGGTCTAAACCAGGTCTAAACCAGGACTAAACCAGGTCTAAACCAGGACTAAACCAGGACTAAACCAGGACTAAACCAGGTCTAAACCAGGTCTAAACCAGATCTAAACCAGGTCTAAACCAGGACTAAACCAGGTCTAAACCAGGTCTGAAACAGGTCTAAAAGAGGACTAAACCAGGTCTAAACCAGGTCTAAACCAGGTCTAAACCAGGTCTAAACCAGGACTAAACCAGGTCTAAACCAGGACTAAACCAGGTCTAAACCAGGTCTAAATGAGGTCTAAACCAGGTCTAAAACAAGACTAAACCAGGTCTAAACCAGGTCTAAACCAGATCTAAACCATGTCTAAACCAGGTCTAAACCAGGTCTAAACCAGGTCTAAACCAGGTCTAAACCAGGACTAAACCAGGACTAAACCAGGACTAAACCAGGACTAAACCAGGTCTAAACCAGGTCTGAAACAGGTCTAAAACAAGACTAAACCAGGACTAAACCAGGTCTAAACCAGGTCTAAACCAGGTCTAAACCAGGTCTGAAACAGGTCTAAAACAAGACTAAACCAGGTCTAAACCGGGTCTAAACCAGGTCTAAACCAGGACTAAACCAGGTCTAAACCAGGTCTAAACCAGGTCTAAACCAGGTCTGAAACAGGTCTAAAACAAGACTAAACCAGGTCTAAACCAGGTCTAAACCAGGTCTAAACCAGGTCTAAACCAGGTCTAAACCAGGTCTAAACCAGGTCTTAACCAGATCTAAACCAGGTTTGAACCAGATTTAAACCAGGACTAAACCAGATCTAAACCAGATCTAAACTAGGTCTAAACCAGGTCTAAACCAAGTCTAAACCAGGTCTAAACTAGGTCTAAACCAGGTCTAAACCAGGTCTAAACCAGGACTAAACCAGGTCTAAACCAGGTCTAAAAACCAGGTCTGGAGCAGGACTAAATGAGGTCTATATTCTGGACTAAACTGCAGTAGTCCGGGAGTTGGACAGAAGAGCCGTGACTCTGGAGTTCTAACACAGAAGTTTATTTACATCAGTACAAGTCCAGTCCAGTCCGACTACACTTCTGCTGTAGGGAGTATTATACCTCTGATAACTTCCTGTTCTTACTATAACTTTGTCTGTCCCGCAGGTCGAGCACTGCGAGCCTGGGCCGAACTCCCTCCAGAAAGAGGCCTTCATAGAGTGGACCTCACCTCCACTGGACCAGAGTTTAACCAGAAGAACCAGAAGAACCACGAGAACCATGAGGAACCTTCACCACGAGAAGAACTCTGAAACATATCAAACAATGAAAGCAATATCCGCTCACTGTCCACCTATTGCTTCAACCGAGTCGCTGACGATGACCTCATCCATCTCGACATGAACTTATACAAATGAACTGTGTAGCTGCGTTGTAAAAATATGATCTACAAAAGCTTAAACTTACTTGTATTCTGACGTAATGTTTGAATCCACTGCACATCGACGTCTACATCAGCTGAAACCTTCGCTTCTCTCGACTGCGCAGCCTTTTGTCTTTTAGTGCGTTGTAATTTCCTCCCCTTTTCACAATAAGGCCTTTGCAGTAGCTGGTTTTATTTTGAAAGGGCCACAGGAAGTGTTTAGAAGGTGTCGGAGGAGAACAGGCGTTGTGTTTTCTGAGGATTTGGACTGAACTTACTGTGAATAAAAACACGACTTGACGGTGCTATGCTGCAGACAATAAGAGCACTAACAGCTAAAACGAGGTCAGAGGTTAGAGGTCAGAGGTCAGCGTGTGCGGCCGCAGCAGAGGTCAGAGGTCAGAGGTCAGTGTGGAGGTCTCCCGTGTCTCTCCAGCCAAAATGCATCAAAGCAAGACGTCACGTTCCTATTGTTAACCAGGGTGGCCCAAAAGTCACTGACAGTTGAAAAAACTCCATAACTCTTTTGTTTCTAAATATTTTTCTTTTATTTTTTCAGAGCATTTAGAACGACTCTTCTGACATTAATCTGAGCAAATACAGCACCGAGGAACGAACCCTCATTGTACAGTGGTACTTTGAGTCACATGGGTCAAATTCACAAACCCATCAGTGTTACCGTCGACATTTTAATACCAGAGATGCCCCGAGAGTAAATGCCATTAAAGGGAATAAAGTGTTTTTCACAGACAGGGGGCAGTATGTGATCTCCACAGACCTGACTCGTCCTGATTTCTTCCTGTGGGTCTATCTTAAAGAAAAGGTGTTTGTGTGAATAAACCTCAGACAATAAACGACTTAAAAAAAACGTAACATCGAGGATCAAAAAAGAGCCAATTAGGTCATTTTTTACTTCTAATTTAAGTCGTGATAAGTTCAAGTGTAAGTGAACAATTATAACCGCATATATTGCCAAAATCTGGGAAGGTTCAGTTTATCTACTGCTAAAATTTGGTGAGTATAACTTCAGAATTATAGGAGCTACTGAAGATTTAAAAGTGTCAGTGACTTTTGGGCCATCCTGTAGATATATATAGAAATATATGAAACCCGTCAAATCTACTTCAAATCAGTGTTAATATTCAGAATACAAGTAAATTTCAGTTCTGTAGGTGTTGATTTTTTACACTTTGGTGTGTGTTTTTTAAAAGTCCGTTTCACTTCCTACTGAAAGAAGTGCAATAATAACTCCCGAAACGCCACGAGCAGAGCCACACCTGAGCTGCACTAAAACAACCACGTCCATGTGAACATTATGACGACGCTTTTGTTCAAATAGGTTGCCTTCACTTTCAGATTCTGTCGTTTCAGATGGAGAACAGGGGCCGGTGTTACTCTGTGGTGGAAAAGAAACAACGAAACACAAAATGCACGATTTGGGTCCACAGATCTGACAGATTAAAAACTCTGAATCAGATTTTTATCGTCTTAAAAATGTGAAAAACTTAACTTCATTTTAAACAGTTTACTCACCTTACCTTATGCATTCAGAGCAGTAATTACTCACCACGATGAGTTTATAAGCACTTTTCACAACTTTCAGAGACCAGAGTGGAGTAAAGCTAACAACTAGCATGCTACTGACGCAGCTCCTGATGATCAGACATTAAAAAACGGCACACAGCAGACTTATTTTGACGTTAAGAGCTGCTTAAACTTTTATATCTGTACTGGGACAAGCTTTTTCATTTCCAATATCGATACTTTTACTTTACCCATGCCCGATATCAACCGATACCAGTGTAAGGGCAAAGAGTGGAGCTTATTTCCTTAAAACACAGTTAAATTATTACACAAGAGATCCTCCTGCGTTAATTTATACTTAAAATAACCACAGAACAGTTTTGTAGGAAGAAAAGTTCAAACATTATGAGACGTTTGAGGCTAAAATCGGCCGTAAATAGTCGTAAATAGTCCAATTAAACGCCCAACCAGATATCGATACCTTTTCTAGGTTATTTTTCAGTATCGGTGCAAGGAGGCAGGACCTCGGACCTATTTGCGTCGTTAAATCAAGGTGGCGACTGTTTGTTTTAGCACAAACGCTGCAGCTGAAGCAAAAGACCAGCAGTGATCTGACCAAAACTGAAGAAGCAGCGAAACATCTTCAGTCCTGCAACGATTTGTCCAGTTGATAGATTTAAACTTCGTGTTTTGCTGTAGATCTGACCTGGACGACTGAGGGTTTACACCAGACGTGTCCAAACTGCGGCCCTCAGACCAACTTTTCTTGGCCCTTAAGCTTCCACATATCACCTTAAACAGAACTTTTCACTGTACATTTCTGAAAATCTATTTTAACAAACCCATATCAAATCTTTAATGTGTCCCACTGCAGAGACAGGACTCGAGGAAACAGAACAGAGTTTATTTGTAGATATAGGAAGTTGAATGAAGGTCAGAACAGACGGTTGGGGGCAGTCGTCCTGGAGCGAGTCGTGGGTCGCAGGGTCAAACTCTGGGGGGTTCGTACCAGACGTGGAGAGCTGGATCTGAGGTGCAGGGTCGCATAAGTCCACCAGAGCATGACATGAAGATGATAAGACATTAATCTGGCCCCGAGTGTCAGGTCCTGGCTCCTTTTATCCTCCTCCAAGTCCAGCTGATGCAGATTAGGTCCAGGTGAGCATGGGAGGAGCACAAATCTCCACCCAGCTCCAGGCTCAGACACAGAAGGAAGGAGGAAAATAGAGCAAAACACACAAAAAAAACCCCAAATCCTGACAGAATAAAGGTCTAGTGGTTCAGTCTAACTTGTAATAATCGCACAGATTTGTTGAAGTATTCACTCTCAGCTTTGTGGCCCTCGATGAGAAAAGTCTGGACATTTTTGGATTCCACACCTGCAGCTGAAGGTTTAGACGCAAAACAGTGAAGAAACGACTCGTACTGTTCGTCTGAAACTGACTCCAACCTTAACTTTTGCTCGTTGCATGAAAGTATCGATAGAATGAAGGAAACTGCAGTTTTATTCCACACAATGTTTCAGTGGCTCTGACCTTCCTCAGGTTTAAGCACAGCCCCTTCCGCTCCCCTTATATAAATGAAAGGAGCGCCCCCTTCAGTTTAATCGACCAATAATAGTGAAGACACATATATTCACAATCAGACCCCAAAACACCCGCAAAATCGTGCATAATTCACTTTACAAACGTTTTTTGTGAGTTAAAATGCATGGATAATCACTAGAAAAATATAATGATTCTTATCGATCAGAAAAATTGCAGATATATACTATAATTTTTCAGTGTCAGTTATGTTATGCACAATTTTGCGGGTGTTTTGGGGTCTGATCGTGAATATATGTGTCTCACTATTATTGGTCGATTAAACTGAAGGGGGCGGTCCTTTCATTTATATAAGGGGAGCGGTGAGGAAGGTCAGAGCGATCGAAACGTTGTGTGGAATAAAAACTGCACAAAGAGTGAGACAGTGTGAGAGAGTTTCCTTTATTCTTCAGACAAAGTGCTTCACCTCATGCACCTGTCGCCCCGTCAGGTGAGCAGAGTTTACACGAGAACAGATACTCCGAGTCTGTCCTGACGTGTCGATACTAAACCAGCTCGATCCCACCACAGAACCACAGAACTCTGACCCGTCTCCAGCTTCACTTTGCCCCTCGACGCTTCTCTTTACATGAACGCAACCTATTTGTTCACAATGGACCAAAACTGTTATTTTGGCTTTACGAATAAAACAAAAGGATACATGATACTGTATAAAATGTGCCTGTTTCGGCCTTAACGCTCTTAAGTTCGCTGAGAAACCATTTTGTGCTGACTCGACTCGATATAAACGCGTTCTTTCTAGATTAGCAAAAATATGGGTTTGAAACTGTCGGTGTAATATGGCGTTTAAATATATTGTAAATGTATCTATGGTATTCTCCACGCTGTACTTAACGTCACACACGAGCCTCAAGTTTTGTAAATGACGAGTAGCTTTTTTCCAATTAGTTTTTCATTGTCGATTTGATATTCTTTTCTTATTCTTTCTGAAGTGTCATAAATGAGTAAGCACATGTTTTTTTACATTATGATATTGTAACGATGTTTTACTTGGGGATTAAAAACTGCTCATTTCAAGGCATTTACAGAAGGACCCTGAACCTCTCATGAAACAACCGACAACTATGAAATAAAAGTTTTTTTGTATAAATCTGCAGTTTTTTCTGACTCCGCTGCCAAAGTTTTTGAACATTTTGTGGATGAACGACTGTGTTTTGATATTTTGTCGAGTTAAATATGTAACTTTAGTTTATTTACGCTCACAGAGACGCTGAACTTTGAGTCAGTTCTAACTTTACAAACACCTCGGTTACTTTAAAATATAACTCATATTTATTTAGATTTTTTCAGCTGAGTAGGTAAAGTCTAAAGTCTCGATCTGTTTCTTTACCTGGATTAGTAAAATGAATCATGAAATCACAATTTTATATATGATTTATTCATTACACGGCCATTATTCTGACATTTTTAATCAAAGTAATAATAATTAAAAATAGTTATTACATGTACACGACACACACTCTCAACAGGGTGTTGTTATTTTTACTACTGTCTGTATCACATGTGTCAAACTCAAGGCCCGCGGGCCAAATGTGGCCCTCCACATTATTTTATGTGGCCCTCGACAGGGTAAATTAAAAAGTATGAAGGTCTTAAAATGTCATTTCATCAGGAGATACACAGTTACACAGCCATATTTTTACATCTAGGCAAATGTATATATAATATTTGTAACTTGAATACATAATAAATACAGAAACAGTAACTACAAGTTTAAAAAGTTACATTTATTTTACATCTGGCCCTTTGACGGCAGCCATTTTACTGATGTGGCCCTCAGTGAAAATGTGTTTGACATCCCTGGTTTACATTGTATTCACACACAGAAGACCTCAGAAATATGAAGTAAGATATATGGAATTATGTAGTAAAGAAAAATGTCAAATAACTCAACAATTTAAAAAAAAAAAAAAAAAAAAAAAGTACTATCCTACAAGTGTCCAGCCTTTGCTTTGTCTCTTTATCCTTTTCTCACATGTTAAACCCTTTTCTGGTATATTTAAACACTTTTATGATGTTTAAACTCTTTTCTCACATGTTAAACCCTTTTCTCACATGTTAAACTCTTTTCTCACATGTTAAACTCTTTTCTCACATGTTAAACCCTTTTCTCACATGTTAAACCCTTTTCTGATATATTTAAACCCTTTTCTCATGTTAAATCCTTGCCCCCGTGTGGCTGCAGTGACGCGCTCTGGCCACACGGGCGCGCTCTTCTCTCTTTGTTGACATACGTCATTAAAACGCGACGGTCGCTCCGCTCTCGCCTTTTTCTTCTCTCGCTTCATCTTTTTCCAAACAAACCTCAGAAATGCGGCGAAACAGCCTCGTTTTTCACGTTTAAACGGTGAGTGGATGTAGTTTTAACCCAAAATCCTCCAGATAAACTCGTTTTTCTGTCGATTTGAGGCACATTTAATCAAAACAGACTCATTTTGGTGGGATTTGAAAAAAATAACTTCCTTTCTGCAGTGATTTTGTGCAGATAAAACACGTTATTTCTATAAAGTCGTTTTGGAAAAGGTTTTATTTTGACTTTATTTTGAAAACTACAAACTGGAGGCTCAACGTTTAAGCAGAAAAAGCAGAAATAATTGTGTTTTTTTGCGTTGTCTGGAGGGTCTGGGGTTTAACTGAGGCTTAAAACTAACAGTGCAACAGAAAAACTGAAAACTTCACTGTTTATGAGCAGATTTGTTCCTCCTACAAGAAGCAAAACTGTTTAGTCTCAAACATTAGGCTGTAGTTTAATCTCTGTGTCTTCCACGTGGGACCTGTATATTCTAATGCAGTTTATATTGTCATGAATAAATATCTTTGAGGGACATTTGACAGTTGCACAGGGTTATACGAGGATGGAAGGGCATCTGACACACATCTGACTGCTGTCTCTCTGTAGAAGTATTTAAGAAGTGTGTGTTCTGGAGCTCAGGCAAGTGTAAGTGCTATAGAACATATTTTTGCATTTTGTTCATTGTCCATCCGTCCATTTTCTTCCTCTTTCTTCCTCCTTTGTTCACTGTAAACAGCAATATTAATAATAAACAGCTTAATAATAGAAATGGGATCATAAAGTTCTTATTTAAAACTGCAGGAGTGACATTTCACCACAGCAAGCAGCAGATCATTTATCATGTATTTTCATTTATTTTTTCAACAGAGAAAAATCCGACACACGCTGTTTCATTCATAATTGTTCCTTTTTTTTTTTTTTTTTTTGCTGAAACATTACTGATGTCTATTTATAAGTTAGACGGTGTGTGTGATTTTTCCTGCGTTTTTATTCTTGGGCCGCTTCCTCTCCTCCAGCATTTTCAAGTTGATGTGTGAACTTCTCATTCATATGTTTTATTTCATTCGGAGTTAAAATGAATATAATATGAATGAATATGAGCAATATGATGAAATGACTCTTAATTTCTCCCTGTTTCTTGTCTCTTGCAGTTGTCTCGCTGTGTTTTCCGTGATGAGGATTCTTCTGCAGGGTCCCAGTTACGCCCCGAGCCTCCTCCTGGAGCTCAACCGCCTCGTCGTCTCTCTCGCCGCTTCTGTGACGTCCTCCTACAAGTCGGAAACCGCAAATACCCGGCTCATCGGGCCGTTCTCTCCTGTGCCGGGGCCTATTTTTTTACAACCTGTTTGCTACGACTCCAGACCCCCTATCTACTACTAATACTACTACTGCCTTCTCACTGGAGTTTATCTCTCCTTCAAATTTCGAAAAAGTGCTCACGTTTATTTACACAGGAGAGATTTTGATAGACTTAATCGATGTTGGGGTACTGTATGAACTCGCTGAAAGATTAGGGATTAGTGAATTGGTGAGAGCTTGTCATGCGACGTTCCCGGACTTACAGACTTCAAAAAATTGTAAAAATAGTCCAGCGGATCTGATCTCCTCTGGCGTCGCTTCCAATAACGATGCTAACCTCGCGAGTGAATTTGCCTGCTCCTCTGTGGCGTCTTGCTCCCTCTCTCCTCCTCAGCTCCGACTCCCGCTTCGTTTTCACCTCCTTCTCAACCAAGGCAAGCGCGGAGCAATTCTGAAACCACAAACTTGAACTTAAAATCGGAAAATATCCAAGCAATAGCAAACTACGGTCAAATTTTAGCAGAATCGGAGCATCAGGAGCTTCATAATGACAAAGCGGCGCTGTCGATTGGTGCGGCTCTTCAGCTCAAAACTGAACAGGATTTTTCCGGAGGAGAAGAGAGGAGCGACGAGCACAAAATCCAGACGGAAGCGGAGTCGTCTTTGGTCGGTGTGGGCGTAGGAGGACTGCAGGTGGTGTCGGTGCAGGGTGGAGACGTGGAGAGAGAGAGTCGGCTTTTCATTCAGTCTGTGGAGGGCGCCAGAGGAGGAGGAGGAGGAGACAGGAGTGAATCTGAAGAGAACAAGAACGGTGGAGTCATGGACGAACCGGAGGAAGACGAGCAGTGGAGGCAACTCGCAGGTAAAGTGTCGGGAATCTAGATATTCAGTTTGGATAAAAATCTGCAGCTGCCCAAAGAAACACGACATAAAAGTCAACAAAAAAACAAATATACAGAGCACAAAAAAAACCTTCTAGCTACTGTTAAATACGAGGGAGAAGAGCTGGATTTTCAGTCTAGTCTTAAACTGCGTTAAAGACTGAGAGGATTTGACAGGCAGAGGGCGCTGTTCCATAGTCCGGGCCTCCACAGAAAAGGCTCTGTCTCCTCTGAGGCACAGCTGACCTCTGACCTCTGACCTCAGGCTCTGGGTGAAGTCTTGAGCTGCAGTAACTCCCTCAGATAAAGACGACCCATAGAGAGCCACATTTAAACACAATCTGTAACATTTTGAATTGATAAAAAAGTCCTGGGACCATCTCACAACTAAAAATGAATTTGAACTAAAGATTCAGTTCAGTTATTTTTGTATTGCCCAAAATCACAGAAGCACAAAAAAAATTACATTAGAAAATCAAACAAGTGAAACCAACATTGGTCAGTAACAGACAAGTTAATTAATCAACTTAAACAGGAAACATGCCAAAGGAGACCTGTCCCTTAGACCCTCCTCAGCAAAGAAAAACTCAAAAAATAGTTCTATTAGTTGTAGTTATAAAGCACATTTACTTGAATATTTATGGGTTTATTTTAGGGCTGTTCAATTTATATATTTTTAAATTGTGATATTAGAGACGATACAATCTGTCAAAGACATTCATCCAGGTTTGAAGAGGCTGATGAGAAAATAATAATGGCATCTGTTCTTATATGGGCGTTTAAGTCAGTGCGTGTGATTAAGTAAGTAATAAAACGGAAAAAAGTAACTAAAGAAATAAATAAAAGGAAAGGGAGGAAAATTTAGAAAGAAGAGGGGAAAAAAATTTGTGATTTAATTGTTTTCATTTAATTTTTTAACATTTTTTTTATACAATTCATATAATTTTATACGAATCAGGCGACATTTCTTGAATCTTTTAAATGGAGAAGTCTTCAGCCACTCCTCTGTCAGTTTAAGTAAAAGGTTTAAAGAGTTCAGATTTTGGAGGAAGAATTGAGACTATTAACTATGAGTTGGGTTAAAAAGCACCGTCACGTCTGTGTTTCATAAGCTACTTTCAAGAATCTGTCGTTTGTTTTTTAAGATTTCTGATGCTGCTTTGTACCATCATTATTATAGATTAAATAATGAACGTTCTTCCCAACAGGAGACATCATTGAACTGAGCGATGATGAAAACTATTTGGAGGAGAAAGACGAAGAGGAAGAGGACGACCTGGTCTGCATCGAGAACGGAGCCAATCCCAGCGCACAGGTAAAGGTCAAAGTTCAACTGATGATGTGACAGAACACACTCACGAGGCGATAGTCCCTGAAACCACGAGTATCATAGCAACCAAAGAGCCAATCGGGAACGAGGCTGTGGAAGGAAACGCCCCTTCTCACCCACCCCGCTGATTTAGAAATGTACTTGCATCAAATTATAGCGTGTGAATGTGGAGCAGTCAGTCCCGTCTGTGTCCGACCATAGATCCTGACAAACTCCCGCCTGAACTTGTGACGGTCCAACCACAGCTGCTCGTTTTTAGCTCGTGTCTCTCAAATGCAGAACACATCTCCTCCAAAACTCTCAGAACAAAATAAATAACTTCATTTACCTGAGATAAGTAAGAGTTTGGTGCTTCGATTGTTGATTCTGCAAAAATCTGCGCTGTTTCTGTCCTCCATGTTGTTTTTTCCACTTTCTGACTCGCAAGCCGCCATGAACGGAGTCTGCATTTCTCTGATTGGTTAATCTGCCTGTCAGTCACGCCCTCTGAAATTGTCCAGATCCGCTTGTCTGTGTAAAGCTTTGTCAACGAGCTGGTTCTAGCTGCACAGGAGGTTAGATACTGTAACGTCCTGCTCACTGGCCTCTCCAAACGAGCCTTAAGACAGAACAGTACATCCAGATAAAACACTGCTGCTCGGGTCTGACGAGAACCAGGAAGTACTTCTCACATGTGTCCTCTGCTCAGGTCTAGAACCAGGAAGTACTTCTCACATGTGTCCTCTGCTCAGGTCTAGAACCAGGAAGTACTTCTCACATGTGTCCTGTGCTCAGGTCTGTGGCTCAGAGACTTTAAAGCAGCTCTGCTCCATGGACCAGCACCAAAGAACATCTCCCACATGTGAGAGCCACAGGAACCAGCTCACACTGAGGACTAAACCAGGACTAAACCAGGACTAAACCAGGGACTAAACCAGGGACTAAACCAGGGACTAAACCAGGACTAAACCAGGGACTAAACCAGGGACTAAACCTGGGACTAAATCAAGGACTAAATCAAGACTAAACCAGGGACTAAACCAGGGACTAAACCAGGGACTAAACCCGGACTAAACCCGGACTAAACCCGAACTAAACCGGGGACAGAACCGGGGACAGAACCGGGGACAGAACCGGGGACAGAACCGGGGACAGAACCGGGGACTAAATCGGGACTAAACCAGGGACTAAACCAGGGACTAAACCAGGGACTAAACCAGGACTAAACCAGGACTAAACCAGGACTAAACCAGGACTAAACCAGGACTAAACCAGGACTAAACATGTTGAATCAGTGTTTCACTTTTCTGCAGATTAAAACCTTGAACATTCTTCCTGAAGATGTGACACAGGCCTCGATTTTGACAATGTTTAAATCCAGGCTCAAACGGTTCTGTTCAGCAGTGAATACGACTGAAAGGGTTTTATTCTGCACTTTTCTCTTCTCATGTTAATTTTATGATGATTAATTGTGATTATTCATGGTTTAATTTGTTGTATTGTGATTTTAATGTATTTCTTATTCTGTAAAGCACTTTGAATTACCTTGTCTGCTGTACAAATAAACTTTCCTTCCCAAACTGTTCGATTCTCTTTGACGCAGGAGTCTGAGCAGCTCCCCTGTCGAGTCTGTGGCCTAAACCTCCCCTTGGACCCGGCTCTGGTCCGGTCTCACGCCGAGTCCCACCTCACGGAGGGGGGGCAGTGCGTCGTGTGCGGAGCCGTGTTCCTCGACCCGGAGAGCGGACTGAACCACGTCGTCTCCCACGTGGGGGTGCAGCTACACGCCTGCGCCATGTGTCAGACGCACTTCAGCAGCAGAGCCAAAGTCCTGCGCCACCTCAACGTCTCCTCCTCCTCGTACTCCATCCCCCCGTCCGCTCTGAGCAGCAGCGCCCCCCAGAGCCCAGAGCTGCACTGCGCCCAATGCAACAAGCAGGTCGGCAGGGACTTCAAGGTGAGCACGTTTATTTTAGTGTTTGTAAGTTTATTTTAATACTTTGTTGCAGGTCTTGTGTCTTGTCTGTAGCAAATGGAAAGATCGAAATAAGAAAATGATACGAAACGGCAAAATACATATTCAAATTCAAATTAAAAGGCAGTTTCGAAAGTATTAACTCGTCACTATTCCTTAAAAAGTTACATTTGGTTTAATCTAGTGATGGGCAAATGAGGCGGAGCTCCGGAGCACGTCTCGTTCTTTCTTGGAGCTTGTCTCACGTGACCAAAGTGTCGAGGTGTCGGTCCCTCCGCCTCCTGCTTCGCTCTGCGTGTCAGTCGCTTCAGTGAATTGAAGCATTTCATTGGCTCAGTGAATGTTCCGCTCTGTGATTGGTTCAGAGCTTCAGAGTGTTCAGCGCACTACAGTATAAAAGATGCACCGATATTTCTGAAAAATGTTGGGTAGTGAGTATTGTGTGATGTTAGTGGTGATTTTGGCGACTTTTGGCATTTGTTTCATTTTCGATGGCATCTACAAATGGAAAAAAGTGATCCATGGTTTGGTATATATACTATTTATGACTATAATAAAATAGAAAATAGAGTTTTAGGTTCCCAAATCATGGCTTGTGTGCTGGTTTGCAATGGTTAAATCTGTCCACTAGAGGTCAGTGTTTCCCCGAGGCCTCAGACTGAAGTGCGACTGAAGTGTCAATGCTTCACGAGGCTCCATTCGCCCATCACTAGTTTAATCCAGTTATCCAATTAGAGTATAGAAAAACTAGTATCGAAACTAACTCGTAACTGTATAGGCGTCTCATTCTACCATCTGAAAACCAACATTGTGCTGCAGATTCACTTTGACCTCATTTAAAGTTCTATTCTGTAACTTTCTCCTCCTCCACAGAGCGTGAGGGAGCACGCTCTGGCCCACGTCTCCGTTCAGTCTCTGTCCTGTTCACTCTGCCCTCTGTCCCTGCCCTCCCTCTGCCCCCTGCTGTGGCACGCCCTGTCCCACCTGTCCTTACCCGTCTTCACCTGTCCGCACTGCGGCCTGTGCTTCGTGGAGCGCCCCCTCCTGGACAGACACATGAGCGCACACGCAGAGGAGGCCGCGGCCAAAGAGAGGGAGCGATCGCTGCTCAGGGCCTTCACTTTCAGGTAGGTTAAGGTTTAGAGACGGATTTAAACTTTTTTAAGAGCTGAACATGAAGGAAAGAACGTGAAATCGTATGTAAAATGTATTTTTTTGAGCTTTTAATCATGTTATAACAGTGTCCCGCATCATTTGCTCACTCAAAGTTGATATTTTTACTGATTTATGCATGTTTGAGTAAGATTATTGAGGCTTGCGTGCTCGGATCATTTCTGTTTTCACCTCCCCCCTTTCCCGCTCCCTTCTCTGTAAATAATTATTTGACCTCTCTGGGTCACACACACGGTTCAAAACTTTTTAAACAGTTAAACCGAATACATTTTAAATCTGATACTTGCTACAGTCAAATTTCACTACATTTTCAGTGCTGCAGTTTTGAACAGAAACTCGGTGTCAGTGTCAATTTGGATCAAAAGTGCAATGAACAAAATGTAAAATAATGATCTGTGTTGTATGTTTTATTCATACTGTGTTAAATGTGGACTATGTATGACACCCAGACCTGTCACAATACACATTTTGAAGCACGATATTTTGCAGATAAATATCGCGATAAATATGTAATAATAATAATATTGAAACTCCCTGTAGATCATTTTTACACAGACTGTATCAGATAAAATAGCAAAACGATAAAATTATTAGCTATAGAAATAAATTTATTCAACCCTCTGCAGCTCAAATCTTATTGTTTTACAGCGAAAATTGACTGTGACAATTTCAAGTACTACGTGACATCACACAGGACTGTCCTGGTTATATTCAGGTGTTTCTGATACAAACACCTGGGTGAAGGGGCGGAGTTTGAACTCCTCCTTCACTCTCCCCTTTAGTCCTCCAGACCCCGCCCCTTCTCCTCCCTCACTCTTCCTTTTACTCCTCCAGACCCCGCCCCTTCTCCTCCCTCGCTCTCTCCTTTAGTCTTCCTGACCCCACCCACTCTCCTCCTTCGCTCTCCCCTTTACTCCTCCAGACCCCACCTCTTCTCCCTCACTCTCCCCTTTACTCCTCCAGACCCCGCCCCTCCTTCGCCCTCGCTCTTCCCTTTAGTCCTCCAAACTCCGCCTCCTCCTACCTCCTCGCTCTCCCCTTTACTCCTCCAGACCCCGCCTCTTCTCCTCCCTCGCTCTCCCCTTTACTCCTCCAGACCCCGCCCCTTCTCCTCCCTCGCTCTCCCCTTTACTCCTCCAGACCCCGCCCCTTCTCCTCCCTCGCTCTCCCCTTTACTCCTCCAGACCCGCCCCTTCTCCTCCCTCCCTCGCTCCCCTTTACTCCTCCAGACCCTTCTCCTCCCTCACTCTCCCCTTTACTCCTCCAGACCCCGCCTCTTCTCCTCCCTCGCTCTCCCCTTTACTCCTCCAGACCCCGCCTCCTCCTCCCTCCTCGCTCTCCCCTTTAGTCCTCCAGACCCCGCCCCTTCTCCTCCCTCGCTCTCCCCTTTACTCCTCCAGACCCTTCTCCTCCCTCGCTCTCCCCTTTACTCCTCCAGACCCCGCCCCTTCTTCTCCTTCACTCTCCCCTTTACTCCTCCAGACCCTTCTCCTCCCTCACTCTCCCTTTTACTCCTCCGGGCTCTGTCCAGTTTAGCAGCTCTATTTTAAATCTGCTTGTGGGCGGAGTTTAGGAGTTTAGTCCCGCTTTAATTCAGTCTTGTTTCTTTCCAGGTCCAACGGGATTTTGTCAGGAGGATCCGAGGAGCTTCGATGTCCATTTTGTCCCCAAACCTTCCGCTCCTCTTCCTCTTTCCACTCCCACCTCAGCACGCACTCCGCAGACCCCCTGTCTTCCAACGCAGGTACCGCAGGCTTACTCGGCAAACGCAAGTCCGACTCTACTCTCAACGGCCCCGCGCCCTCGCTCTCGTCCCTTCGCGACATCGGGGAGTTGTTTAAAATGAGCAACGCCGGCTTCAGTTACAGCTCGCCCAGTAAAACGTTACCCGGACTCTCGCATGGTCCCGGATCTGGCGTGACGTCGTCTTTTGGGTCGACGTCGGGACAGGAGGCGGCGGACTTCGGCGCGGCTAAAGCTAAGTGGTACCGCTGCCGATACTGCGGTAAGTCTTTCGCTCATTCCGGAGAGTTCACGTACCATTTGCGGATTCACACGGGGGAGAAGCCGTACCAGTGTAAAGTCTGTTTGCGTTTCTTCCGAGGGCGATCGACGATGATTTGCCATTTGAAAACTCACGCCGGCGCCCTCATGTACCGCTGTACTATCTGCGGCCTCTTCTTTTCAACGCTAAAAATGGTGTCGTCGCACATGGAGTTACACAAGGACCACCTCCCTCCGGATTTCAACATCGAGCAGACTTTTATGTACAACGACCACTCCAAGGAACCGCTGCCCCCTGCTGACACATGAAGAGCAGCGCAGGATATTTACGACGACGTACTGTTCGGCTCAAAGGGCCAGTACTACGCTGTTTTCTGATCTACTTTATAATGTTGTTTCCTCATCACAAACAGACCTGGAGTTGCGTTTTGTTTCATTCACAGAAAACACGCTGTTCCACCTTGTGATGTCATCGTGTGGTATTACAGCTATTATATCATTATACAAGTAAAAAGTAGCTGTTAACTTGAAAACTTCCACTTTATAACATCACAAGGAGGAACAGAGCGTTTTGAGCTGTGGAGATGTCGACAGACGAACAATAAAGAGTCACTTAAACATGTGAATGAAACGAAACACAACTCCAGGTCTGTTTTTGATGAGGTACCAACATTATATAATATAAAGCCTTTAAAGTCCTTTAAAGGCGCTGTACCTCATTCTTTCTGTCTTCAACACGTGAAAAACAGAAGTAGTTCATTTTAAACGGTTTACAGTGGTTCAGAGTTATTCCTCACTTTCCTAACACATTCCGAGCATCGTAATCATTCACAGTGATGAGTTTATAAAGCAATTTTGCTGGTTGCTGGTTCGTGAATGGTTTATAATTGGATGCAGGTCGTACACAGCAGCCTCATTTTGACCTCACGACCTTCTTCTACGATACATCTGTAGTGGGACAAGTCAAATGTGATGAAATTAAATTAAAAAAATCTGGTACAGTCCCTTTAATGTCATGGGCGGGGCAGTTTCCATCTTTACTTTACCCATTTTGACCAGTCTGACTAATTATTTATCGGACCCACATAATTCTTAATATGTTTCTGTGCTTACAAGCTAACAGGCTAACATGCTAACTAAAGTGGTACTATGACAGGGTTCTATGCTAATTTTATGCTAACTAAAGCTAGAAACGGTCCTGCCCTGCCAAATTTTGATGGTTATCTTGATATTCTTGAAATAATAAGTACAAGATAAGACTATTGACATAATGAACGAAGTATTTTAATTTACTTTATGTTGTATTTAAGGGAAGTTTTTTTTTTTTTTCTAATAGGACGGTAAAAGGGATAAACTGATATATTGGCCGATATTTGCCCTTTTTAGCGTATCCACTATCAGCCTTAAATCTCCAGCACAGGCCGATATTTAGTTTTGGCTGATCTGCTGCCTAAAAAGTACTTACATAAACTTTATTTAAACACTTAATGTCAAGAGATAACTGCACAAAACGTGATTACGCAGCTGTTTTCTGATCTGTTCTAATGTCGTTTCCTCGTCACAAACAGACCTGGAGTTGTGTTTTTTTTGTTTCATTATCACACGTTTAACACACAAAACCTGCAGATTTAGGCTGAGTTCTTCTCTCTAACTGAAAACACTGTTCCACCTTGTGATGTCATCATGTGGTAATGCAGGAAGTGCTCCACTGTGTTTTTAAACTCCACACACCTGCACTGGAGTCATTTGGATCAATTCAGCCTCAATCTCTTCTGAATTAAAGGTAAAAGGAGCTGTTAACCTTTAAGGACTGAGCACATTATAGACTGTTATAGCTCACCTAGACTTTTTTTCCTCTTTTTAGCTATAAAAATCATGTTAAAGGAAGTTTCAGCATGTACTTTTACCTTTTTTTTTCCACACAACTACCTCTATTTTACACATCCATCCTTATTTTTCCTCTGACTGGGAGAATCCCGGCGGCTCCTGCGCTCTGATTGGTCGTCTTCGAGGGCGTCGTAAGCACATTACCGTAATGACAGTGACATATTTAAAGAGCCTCATGTCTCTGCTTTGAGACGCAGTTTGAATTTACATGAAGCACAATCGGTTGTGGAGTTACGGTGATGGAAAATCTGCAACCGCAAGTCTATCGGGGGCACTATGGGGTTAAAGAAGCAATTTTTGTTAGGAAAAACAGTCCTTCCTTGAACAGAAATGAGGGCCTTAGAACTTAACTTTGGCTTTTACTACTGAACTAATGGTAAAAAGGAGCTGTAAACTTGAAAACTACCCCTTCATGACATCACAAAGTGGAACAGAGCATTTTGAGCTTTGGAGATGTTACAGCCTAATAATAAAGTGTTACTAAAACATGTGTGAATGAAAAAAACACAACTCCAAGTCTGTTTTTGAGGAAGAAACAACATTATAACATGATTTAACTCTCACAAGAGTCACTTTTGGGTAATGTAGGACCTTTAAGTTACAGAATTTGGGGAAAATAATGAAAATCAAACCTATATATCGACTCCAATCAGCAGCTGTCGATCTCTGGATGCGAAACAATCTGTATCGGCCGACAGTATTTATAACATGTGAATTCAAAACTTGAGAAAACGTTTTTGTTCAAGTGCTCCTCGTGGACCGTAAACTGTTTAATACATTTAGACCGATAGAATGTAGTGAGTCCTGTATAATCTGTAGAATACTGTTTAGTCGAGCTCTCTATCGTTGTGTCTCAGTGTGGCCACTCGAGGGCGCTGTTTTCTGTAATATTTAATAATAATATGAGCAGTGGGTTGATTGTCGACTGAAATCTGTTACCTCTATATAGTTATTATCACATTGAAACTGAAGTAGCACCATTGTAGCATAGAACTTTTATATTTAATTTTTAACAATAGTGTTTTGTAATGCATTTTTAACATGACAAACTTTTATTTATTTTATTTACAAAGACTGTAAGCTTTAAACGGTATCTGAATTCTGAGCGGCTGAGAATCGAAATACGAGAAGGACATTTTCAACTCGTCCTGGAAGCGAAACTTTTATAAACCAAAACGCTAAAGGGGCTCCGCGTAACTTTTCCAACGCTCTGCAACATGCCCGTCTCCATGGAGATGTCATTGCTTTGCTTGGAATGTTCCACAGTACGGTATTAAACTTACCTACTGTTCGTTTTATTCTTTTTTTACTGCTCAAAAATAAAACTTCCCGGTGTCGCCCTGCACATACTTTGTTACTGTCAGCGGGGTCGCCTCTCCGCAGATCTGACCTCTGACTTGACCGGAGGGCGGCGTCTGCTGGTCTCCGTGGAGTTTGATAAGAAGTTTAATGCCGTACTGTACTGCGCCCCTTTAATATATCAGTTAAAGCGAGTGATTCCAGCCCTTTATGTGATTTGTATTTTGTATTTCCACAGTTTAATTAATACTTAAAATATCAGCCAATGATTAAAGTGTTGTGCCTTTACAAACCGCTTCCTTCTTGTTATTTTCTTACAAATATCATTATATAAACCTAACACTTCTCTTAAAATCTATACAGTTGCTGGTCTCCATATTTACAGATAAGTTTAAAGCCCCAGGATGTAACTTTTTACCAAAATCTTGACTAAAATACAAGTTGTTTTTTGTTTTTTTTTGTCATTGTGGTGGTGTTTCTTGCTCTGAAAACTTGCATCTCCACAAACCTGACTCTCCTCCTGTTTGTTTCCATGGAAATGCTGTTCCTTTAGCCATAATATTCCACAGTATGGCCTAAAACGTATGTATCTGCATGGAGAATGTTCCACAGTATGGCTTTAACTTTGTATTTCAGTGGAATCATGTATTGTACTGAAAAACATGTGTCCTTACTGTGAGCGGGCTTGCATCTCCACAAACCTGACTCTCTCCCTGCTTGTTTCCATGGAAATGTTGTTCCTTTGGCTATAATATTCCACAGTATGGCCTGAAGTGTATCCGTCTCCATGCAGAATGTTCCGAAGTGTGGCTTTAACTTTATGTCAGTGGAATCATGCCGTTGTCTTTCCACCTCCAGAGCGTCGCGCACTGTCACTTTAATGCCAAACTGCGAGACATCCTAGGAAAAGCAACTACATCTCCATGGAGACGAGCAGGCTGCGGACCCTCCACCTGAAAGTTGCGTAGTGTATCTTTAAGATCAGCAGTATTTAAAGGGCACATGTTGCACTGTTTTCTGATCTGTTCTAATGTCGTTTCCTCGTCACAAACACACCTGGAGTAGTCCGAGTTCTTCTCTCAAACTGAAAACCCTCTGCTCCACCTTGTGATGTCATCGAGTGGTAATACAGGAAGTGCTCCACTGTGTTTTTAAACTCCACACACCTTCATTTCTCGAATCATTTGGAGGATTTCAGCTCTGGAAATGCCCAATCTTCTACTGACCAAATGTAAAAGGTGGATACTAACTTAAAAAAAAAACAACTACCACTTCATGACATCACAAGGTGGAACGGAGCATTTTGAGCTTTGGAGATGTACAAACGAATAATAAAGTGTTACTCAAACGTGTGTGAATGAAACGGAACACAACTCCAGGTCTGTTTTTGAGGAGGGAACAGCATCAGAACATGGCTTGAGTTCATTATCGCTCATGGAAGTATTTATTTTTACAGTCTGCCTTATCCAAAAGTCCGTGTCTCATCAGAATCCAGTGATGATCGAGCAGATTTTGGTAAAGTACCGAAGCGTGTTTCCGTGGGCTACGACCTCTGACCTCCACTTGGCCCCAGCCTCTTCCTGGTATTGTTTAGTTGGGGTTGTCTTTCCTCTCTCCGCTTTGGCCTGTCCTGACGCTGCACTGGTACAAATGTAATAAAGATAAGACCTGCTCATCACCAGCTACACGCTCTGCAAAAGTACTTCAGCTAGAAACTAGATACTCATTTGAGCAGGTACAATACTACAAAAGTCACAATCACAGGACAGAAATGCACCTTTCCTGAATATCTGATGTTGAGCTGTATTTTTCCCAAGACAAATAGAGTAGTATACACCAATATGGGACCTTTAACTTGGCTCTAGAAAAGTACTTTTAACAGTGTTGGGAAGTTAAAATGATTAATTTTGCTTGAATTAGTTTTAACTCGTTCAAATTGATTCCAGAGTTGGATTACTTCAAGTGCAATTTTCAAAAACAAGCGTAAAAACCGTAAACTGAAACCACGCAGATAATCTAAAAACTGAAAACCAAGACTCATACTTCACTTTTCTAATAATCAACTGCCACAATGTTGCAAAACTCTGAAACATTTTTATTTGTGATTATGAACAGAATTGAAACAGATAAGTTTGAATACACAGCTCTTATCAGTTACATGTCTTTGTTTATTCCTGGTGCCAGGCCTCTTCCTCCGGACCGGTCCTGAGGGAGGCCACCATCCAGGAAACAAAACTGTGAAATATTTCCAGCTTCAACTTCCAACAGGATCCAAGAAAACAGGAAGACTTAGAATTATGAGATGAGATGCAAACGTCAAGTTAAAGGTGAGATATGTAACCTTTCTGATTGAAGGTCTCCATGGCGACGCTGTAGTGCTCGGTTTGAAAATCATTAGTGCGAAGTGTCCATAAAGATGCATTAATCAAAACAATGAATACTCCTGAATGAACAATGATTTCAGCATTTTGCATCTTAAAATTTCAATTGGTTTAACATTAGGACAAATGAAAATTCTCTGATTTGTTACATCACAATTAAAAGCCCTGTGGCTTTGCCAGGAATGTTCCCAGAATCCTCCTGGAATCTAAGATTTCTACCACCCAAATGTCTCTGTGGAGATAAAAAGTTAAACCATAGACTGTGTAAAGAAGTGACTGAGTGAATGTGGCGTCACCCACTGCGTTCAGCTCCAGTCAAATGAAGCTCATCGACGGCCCTTCTCTCCCGCACCACTGGTTTAGCATTGAGTGTCTACTTTGCAAATCTGTTGCTAACGCTAGCAGGAGTGACCTCGGGGAAAGAAAGCGCCTGTTTTGTCTGTTATTAATGTTCATATCTTGAGTTACGGACACAAAAACAAAATAAAAACCTCAGGATCATGTAGAGGGTTAATACATTTAAGGCCAAAATGAGTCTGACAGCAGAGAGAGGGGCGAAGAATTCAATGTAATGTGAATTGGAGCCAGAGTAGATGGAGCCAGAAGCGCGCCCATGATCACTTCCTATTTGGAACACAGCGGTTAGCATGTTAGCTGTCCATTTATATACAGACTATTAATTAAACCCAAACTTTTGAACCTTTAAAGAAAAACATAAAAACAACATAATTTGCCCAAGTTCACAAATTGTAAAATATAAATGCCCATTGTGGTGATATAGTTAAAAGTAAAAAAAAACAACAAAAAAATTAAAAGTAATTCATAAAATACAATTGTATTTTATGAATGAGTTTTTTAAAACGTTTTTTTGGTGCACTATGTAACCTTTCTAGTGGAGGATCTGCCACCTGCTTGTGTCCATGGAGATGTTATTGATTTACCCAAAAATGTTCCACAGTAAGTCATTAAACATATCTATACATATAAAGGGAAGTGGCTCCAAAATCTGAGCATTGAACGCCACATTTGCTGATTATATATCCCACCAGAAAAGTTACATAGTGCAGCTTTAAAATGCTAAAAGTTGCCCCTGATTCATGATCTTCATATTTTTGCAGTGTTGTGACGCATTTTGACAAAACAAAGCTCAGATTAAAGTTGAACTTGAGTAACTTCAGACAGAGCAGTGCTTTCAGTTAGCATCGCCTCCCAGAGAATATTTAACATCAGCTGCAAAGTTTCAACTCATTTACGAGTCCACGTCGGACTGGCTGGTGCTGGCGTCGCTGGTCTTGCGGCTTTCCTTCCTCCTCCCTCTGTGCCTCCCGCTCCGTTGGGCTGCGTCGGCGCCGCTCCCACCTGCGCTTCGATATTCCAGTCTTTCGGGATGTAACTCACCACTCTAGTGATGAGATTACTGCGGAAACTCTTGCTCAGGAAGTTGTAGAGGATCGGATTGGCCACGCAGTGGAACAGAGAAAAGCACTGGACGATGCTGTACATGAAGTACATGACCTCTACGGCGTTACAGCTGAAAATAAATGGGTTTATGTCGTCGATCAACAGTAAAAATCAGGATCAGATGAAACGGGAACCAACACAGGACAAAAACCAAAGAGTACACATGCACCAGCCACACGTCTCTCTTTTCCTGGACTTCGGGAGCATTGCGTACGGCCTTGGCGAGAAGGTAGTTACATGCGATGATGATCGCTCCAGGAATGGAAAACTGAAAAATTAAAGCAATTATGGTTGTACTAACAAACCACTCTACAAAGCTGTGTTCTGGAAGCATGTAGCATCCCGGCTCGTCCCATTCCAGGAGGTCCACGTGCACGTTCTCCAAGAGCGCAAGGAACAAGGAAAACAACCAGACACCGGCACAAAGCCACCAACGACGTCGTCCGGTAACCGGGAACAGCGCAGGGAACGTTGGCTTGGATAGTGATAAGTAGCGTTCTAGCGTCATTAGCGCTAGGAAACATGTGCTACTGTATACATTGACTGCATAGATGAGACTGGTGAATTTACAGAGGAATCGTCCCCAGAGCCAGACTTGGTTGATGGTAACTTCCAACATGTAGAAAGGTAGAATGGCGATAACCATCATGTCAGACATGCTAATGTTTAGCAGGCAAAATAGTACACCGTTAGCAGAGTGACGTCTGCGCCAGTTGACCCACAGCACGAGCAGGTTCTCCAAGAGGCCGGCGATGAAAATGAAGAGATAGAGGAGGAAGAGGGCGATTCGGCGGTAGTCCGTGTCCAGTTCGATGGTGCACTCATAAACGAACCAGGGCGTGCCATTGTAGAAGTCCAGAGAGTGGTTATGTTCATGAGACTCCATGGTGCTGAGAAAAGAAATATTAAAAACTGCATTAGTGTCAACAAAATCAAAATGCAGAAACTAAATGATACATGTGACCATTTCATGTGATGTCGGCCTGTAAACAGGGGCGGTGCTGGAGGGGGGGCTTGAGGGGGCTCTAGTCTCCGTAGATTGTATAAAGAAGTGGACTAAGTGAGTATGACATGACCCATACTGTTCGACTCCAGTCAAATGAAGCTCATCGAGGTTACGAGGGGAATTTGGAGCCGAGTTCCATATTTGGTTGCAATGATACTTGCAGCAGGAATTGCAAAGAGCCAATCTGGAGTGAAGCTGTTTAAGGTAACAGCAACGCTGTCAATCAAACCTGTTGCTAACACTAGCGGGAGCCACGTCAGGGAAGAAGAAGGCAGCCGATGTCTCTTGTTAATGTTCATACCTTGAGTTACAGAAACAATAGCAAAATAAAAAACACCAGGACCAGCGGGTTAATAAAAAACATTTTAAGATCAAATTGACAAGCCTGACAGCAGCAGTTACAGAGAGAGGGGCCACAGTTTCCCAATGTAAAGTGAAGACCGGTACAGCGACCACATCACTGCAAACACTGCACCGATCCGCCTGTCAATCTCACGCTCCATCCTTCCTTCACTTGTGAACTTGTGAAGACCCCCGAGATACTTGAACTCTACCTGAGGCAAAGACTCTCCACCCACAAGCCACCTTTTTCCGGGTCGAGAGCCATGGCCTTGAATTTGGAGGATCACACTTGGCTGAAAACCTCGGAAGAAGATGTGACGGTGAGACTGAGAAGATCCTCAAAGTATTTCTTCCATTGTCCGTCAACTTCCCCCTCCTGGGGTGTCGGACGGTTTGCCAGAATCTCTTTGAAGCCGACCGATAATCCTTCTCCATGGCCTCCCCAAACTCCTTCCAACCCTGAGTTTTTGCCTCTGCGACCGCACGAGTCGCGGCACGCTTGGCCCGCCAGTACTTGTCAAATGCCTCAGGAGCCAAAGCCCCAAAAGGCTTGATAGGATCGGGGGGGGTCTGGGGGTTGCCGCCACGACAAGCACTGCAGACCTTGCAACCACAGCTATGTGTGGCCGCATCAACAATAGAGGTGGAGAACATGGCCCCACCTGACAGAGGGCTCCACCAGACCTTCCCAACAGACCCTCACAGTACGCTTGGACCTGCCCGGTCTGTTTGGCTTCCTCCTCTGCCAGCGGATCCAACTCACCACCAGGTGGTGATTGGTTGACAGCTCTATTCCTCTCTTCAAATGAGTGTCCAAGACACACGGCCGGATGTGAACACGGTCAGATGACGCGACAACAACGTCAATCAACGACATCTGACCTTGGGTGTCCTGCTGCCACATGCACTGATGAACACCCATGTGCTTGAACACGGTGTTTTGTTATAAACAAACTGCGACTAGCACAGAAACCAATAATAGAACACCACTCGGGTTCAGATCAGGGAGGCCGTTCTTCCTGATCACCTCTCTCCAGGTGTCTAATACTGATGAAGCCAAAGCTCCAGGTTCATTATGAGATTTACAGAGAAAGGATGTACAGGTAAAACCACAGCTTATGTAGAACAAGAGAGAGATATTTTTCTGACATTATTGGAAGTTGCAGTAAACAGGTTAACAAACCCCCCCCCCCAGCTCCACTGCCATTAGAGCTAATTTCCACATCTAAATGCAATGATTTTGCAGTATTCTTTAATGAAGGTTCAGGCCATAAAAATTCCATCAATTTCACAACAAAAATAACATCCCTGCACCACTTAGACACTTAGAGCTGACTCACTCTGCACCTGTAACTGACAAAACTGTCCCAGAGATCGTCACCTCTGAGTTCATCTACATGCTGCCTCCATGTGTTACCACTAAATTTCTAAAGTCTGAGCTCCACAGTTTGTTGTCACTCGTTTGCTTAGTTAATATGACACTTCAATCTGGAACATTCCCAAGAGCTTTGAAAACTGCAGTTATCAAGCCTCTCTTAAAGAAGAGCAGTCTTGATGCCACGATATTGAACAATTACCGACCAATCTCAAATCTCCCGTTTTTAGGCAAAGTCCTCGAAAAAGTTGTTTACCACCAATTTATTAACTTTCTCCAAATGACCAGCTCCTTCGATGTTTTCCAGTCGGGTTTTAGACCCACCACAGACTGAGATGCTCTTATCAAGGTGACACATCCGCCTGACACTGATGCAAAGTCTCAGTCTTGATCCTGTTAGATCTGAGTCTCCTTTGACTCTGTGGATCATGATCCTCTTACAGAGACTAGAGGACTGGGAGGGCATCTGTGGTACGGCGCTAAACTGGTTCAAGTCCTATCTAGAAAACAGGGAGTTCTTTGTTGAAATTGGAAAATGTGTCTCAGATAAAGTGTCCCTGAGCTGTGGGGTGCCCCAGGGGTCAATCCTGGGACCCCTGTTGTTCAATGTCTACAGGCCAGTTAATACACAGCAGTAATGTGTCTTACCACAACTCTGTAGATGACACTCAGATCTATGTTTCACTGCAGCAGGTGAATATGGGACCAGTGGATTCACTCTGACACTGCATCAGATCAGTGTGTGGATGAAAACAACTTTCTTCAGCTAAACTCAGACAAGACTCAAGTCATAGTCTTTGGTCCACAGAAACATAGAGAAAGTGTCAGCAGTCACCTCATCTCTTTCTCTAAAACCTTCAAATCAGGCTAGAAATTTAGGGGTAATATAATGGACTCAGACTTGAACTTTAACAGTCACATCAAATCAATAATATCTGCAGCTTTTTACATCTAAAAAACATTGCAAAAATTTTATTGTCAAAACCAGACTTAGAGAGACTTATCCTGAATTTGTCTCCAGGAGGTTAGACGACTGTAAACGTCCTGCTCACTGGCCTCTCCAAACACGAGCCTTAAGACAGAACAGAACATCCAGAACACTGCTGCTCGGGTCTGACCAGAACCAGGAAGTACTTCACACATGTGTCCTGTGCTCAGGTGAAGTACTTCACACATGTGTCCTGTGCTCAGGTGAAGTACTTCACACATGTGTCCTGTGCTCAGGTGAAGTACTTCACACATGTGTCCTGTGCTCAGGTCTCTGGTTCCTGTAGCTCAGAGAATAGACTTTAAAGCAGCTCTGTGTGAACAAGTCTGTCCATGGCCGACCATCTCCAACATGTTAGAGCCATTTGAACCATCTCACACTCTGAGGACTTCAGGGACCGGCCTCCTGCTGGAGCCCAGAGTCAGGACTAAACCTGGACTAAAACCAGGACTAAACATGGGGAATCAGTGTTTCAGTTTTCTGCAGCTAAAACCTGGAACATTCTTCCTGAAGATGTGAGACAGGCCTCAACTTTAACAATGTTTAAATCCAGACTCCAAACGGTTCTGTTTATCTGTGAATATGACTGAGAGGTTTTTATTCTGCACTTTTCTCCTTTAATGTTAATTTTATGATTATTATTTGTGATTATTTATATTTTGATTTATTTGTATTTTGATTTTAATGTCTTTCTTATTCTGTAAAGCACTTTGAATGTGTGCTGTACAAATAAACTCGCCTTGCCTCCAGGTGTCACTGTCTTTGGTATTTGTACTTCATTGATTTTAAAGTGGATACTTTTAACTTTTACTTCACTATATTTGAAGCTTTATTAGATCTTAAAATCTGTGTGTACTTTTACTTTTTACTCTTTAAGTACATTTTTAAAGAAGTCTGGAAGCAGCACAATGAGTTTACAACAACAAATAAGATGGGTTGAAAGACATTTTACTGAACATTAAGTTTGGGGATAATCGTGTCTGTCCAAAAGTCGCAAACAGATACTGAGTGTGTTCTCAAAGGTCAGAGGTCAGAGGTCACGCAGGTCGAGTGAACAAGCAGCGACCTCAAAGAAATCTCCCATCCAAACCGCCCGACATGCACATGAAAGCAGCACAAAACGACTGGAACGAGATACTAGAGAATGAACTGCTTCAAAACATACACTTTAATGAGAAATATTAAATAAAAAGAAATACGTTTTTTGTTTTTAGATTTAAATTCCTCAAAGTAGCCACCATAAAACGTACCAAAATTACAAACAAAAATTACAGAGCAGGTATTGATACTAAAGACGTCACACGACAAGAAAGGTGAGGCAGAGTATAAAAGTCACTTTAAGAAAATAAATTAGCGCGGCGTGTAAGGTTTTTTCTAGCAGAGCAGCACTACTCCAAACTGGTTTCTTGATTTACTAATGCTAGAGTAAATAACTCGTGCCCAACAGTGGCTATGGAGTGCAGGGGGGATCACCAGGACACTATGGAGACCAGCTGGGGACTATAAGGACTGTGGACAAGAAGATAACACCTATGATCTGGCCTTGTGATTAAAGCCACTTCATATCTGTCGTCCCTATTCACCAAGGACTGTGTGACCTCCACCTGAGAGGGTCATAAAACGAGCCGTGTGCCTGAAACGTCCACAGATAAACTTCACATTTGGAGACAGAAACAGGACAGCACCGTGACAGTAGAGATTAGGTTAGATTATAATCTGTGCGTTATGTCCAGTACATGGCTCCACAAACCCCATAACGAGGGGCTGAAGTTTTCCCCAAGGAGCAGATCTGTGAACGGTGAATGTTTAGAACAGTGGAGGAGCTGATGTGAGCGGAGTATGGGGTAAAGATCGCACTGTGACTCCTCCACCTGTTTGTGGCTCGGAGCACAGCCTGTGTCCTGCCCGATGAGCCCCAGGGGGCGCCACATTCTGCAGACTTTTTCCAAGCAGGAGTCCGGTCACTCCACCGGGAGACAGTTTGTGATGTGTATGAGCGGAGAGGTGGACGCTAATAACGTAATAACTTACACCTCCTTTATGAGCATTTATGAAAGATTTAACTCGCCCAAGCACCAGTCTTTTACAGTCTGTGTCTCTGATTCATCATGCATCGAGCCCCAAATCATTTAATGTCAATTTTATTTTTCGTACATTTTTTTCCTTTTTCAGGCTACGTCTTTATTCTCATTAAATTATTACTTTAATGTTGAAATGTTATGAACAATTATCAGATATTCCCTAGTACAGATATATTGTAAAGGTATTTCCCTGCTGTCTGAAACTGCTTATAAAAGTCATCATGGTGAATAATTAGGATGGTGCAAGCCACTTAAAATAAACAAGTTCTGTTTTTCATGTGTTAAACAATAGTAGCTTTTAAATTAGGCACAGCGCATTTATGTGATCTAACTAGTGTCTGGTTCAGTCCTGGTTTAGTCCTGGTTTAGTCCTGGCATAGTCCGGGTTTAGTCCTTAGTTTGGACCCTGTTTTAGTTCTGGTTTAGTCCATGTACATTGGAGAACTGCAGTAGTTGTTTCTTGGGTTGAAAAAAACGATATCACAAAGTTACCCTCATCCCCCCCATACTGCACCTGCACCTGTCGACTGCACCTGTTGCACCTGGGGCCGACTCACCTTGTGTCTGAGGCGCTGGTGAAGCCGAGGTTCAAGCTCCGACAGAAGCAGCAGACGATCAGAGAGGAGCCTTTTCCACCGAGGGTCTGAGTGAAAGAGTCCTCCCAAAGAGAAACGACACAGAGTAATGACAGGACATCCTCAGAGAGAGAGGGAGGAAGAGGAAGAGAGGGATAGAGATAGAGAAAGAGAGGGACAGAGATAGAGAAAGACAGGGACAGAGAAAGAAACGAGAGAAAGAAGAGAGACACACTCTGACTTTTAACAATACATTTATTATAAGGCAACTAAACTCATGCAAAGTTCAATCACCCAGTTAGTCCTGCAGAATAACATGGGATTACTGGGACCAGAGCAAACTGTTGTTGTGCCATTGAGCAAGACACCTCACTCACTCTTCGCTTCAGTTCTGGTCAATTACCGCTGGACACTGCCTCGTATCTGTCTGAAGGAGGCGCTAACGACACTGAAGCTAACACACCTGTTTGTTTACAGTTTGTTGGCTCGGTCTAATGCACTAAGTGTGGTGAGGTTCATGAGGCTCTGATGTGTCACAATCAGATTTACAAACATATAAACCAGTGTCTCACATTTGGCCCCGGGTCAGTTTCTCTCCCAGTGACTTGGGGCCAGAATAAAAAAGAATTTCAAAATAAAAGTTCCAAAGTCCGTATGAAATAGCTCTAATAGTATGAAAGAAAAAGCTGGTTTTGTATTGTTTTTTTATCTTATCCTGGTTCCCCAATTTTCAGTGGATTGAAGTAATTAAATTTCTTACAATTCGTACGTCTCTGTTTGAAAAGAGCGAGTTTTTTGTCCTGTCGTCTGGAGCAAAACCATTTAGCTCCTTTAGCGTCGGTCTTCTTTTGAGTATAACTCCTGCTTCGACTGAAAGTCCAGTTTAGAAAACTGAGCTTTAATATGCATCTTCCTCCATTTAAAAAGTAGGGCCAGACAAGAAAGAAAAAGTGAGAACAGATTGATAAACGTGTTTTGCTAACTCTAAATTGTAGTTTGCGGCCCCTATTCTTCAGGAGTTACATGAATCCCTGGGCTCACATGCGCCCCCTAACATGAGGCAGGGTAACTGCGTGTCTCACCCCTGTTCACAGCCGCTTAAAGCAGCAGCGTCACTGCTGAGCTACAGCACAGTCTGTCCATGTGAGGCACAAACGGCTGGTGCCTCACCGCACGTCTCTCAAAATCAGCAACTTTGAATAAAAAATTGCAAAGTTAAATAGAAAATGGAGAGAGTGAGTGAGAGTGACTGAATGATGAGAGAGCGGTCGGTCGGTAGGTGGAGCGGGTGGGGTGGACCAGTCGGTTGGTTGAGCGCTCGGTTGGTGTTGGTCGGTTGGTGTTGGTCGGTGGGTGCAGCGGTCGGGTGGTGTTGGTCGGTTGGTGTTGGTCGGTTGGTGTTGGTCGGTGGGTGGAGCGGTCGGTTGGTGTTGGTCGGTTGGTGTTGGTCGGTGGGTGGAGCGGTCGGTTGGTGTGGTGGTCGGTGGGTGGAGCGGTCGGTTGGTGTTGGTCGGTGGGTGGAGCGGTCGGTTGGTGTTGGTCGGTGGGTGGAGCGGTCGGTTGGTGTTGGTCACTTTAATGAGCAGAAGTCACTGTGACACTGGTTTGTTTTGGCTCTAGTTTCTGATGAGAAATGCAACTTGTGTCACTGTAGAGTCAGCGTTTCACACCTCCTCCCTTCTCCCTCGTCTCCTCTCACCCTCACCTCGCCCAACTTCTACCCTCCTCTCTCATCTCCTCTCTCCTTCTCTCTCCTCATATACCCCCCTCCTCTCCTCTCCTCCTCTACTCTCCTCTCTCCTCCCTCGCACACCTCCTCTCTACCCCCTCCAAGAGAGAATGAACGTCTGCTCTCTGTTCTCTCCTCTACTCCCCCTCTTCTCCTGTACCCTCCTCTCCTCCCTCTCCTCCTCTGCTCCCCATCCATCCTCCTCCCCTCCTTTCTCTCCTCCTCTCCTCCCCGTCCTCTCCTCTCTTTTTGTGTGTGTGCAGGGGCCCTTAAAGTAGGAACCTGTCAGCAGATTTTTACACCGGTGAAACAGGAAGAGTACCATCAGCACAAAGCAACAGTTTCTAGGAAGAACAAAACCAAACCTGGAGTTGAGCCAGTGGATTCTTGCTGTAGCCACTCCTCCAGTTTGAGGGTCACTGCCCCGAGTCCGATGACCACGGGCACCACTGAGGCCTTCACCTTCCACCTTCTCCAGCTCTTCTTTGAGCCCCTGGTATTTCTCTCTATTTTCTCATGTTTCTTTTTCCTGATGTTCCATCACTTGGTTCTGCGATGTCCACCACAACGGCTTTAGTCTGTTGTTTATCCACCTCCACTATGTTGATCATCACCATCTGTCAGTCTCTATCTGGAAGTCCCACAGGATCTTGGCTCGATCATTCTCCATGACCTTTGGAGGTGTTTTCCCACCTTGACCTGGGGGTTTCCAGTCCGTCCTCTGCACAGATGTTTCTGTTCACTATGGCTCCACTTGGTTATGCTGCTCCATGTTTTCTTTCCCTGCAGCATCTCACACCTGCAGTTATGAGCTCGATTGTCTCAGGGCGTCTCTGCACAGCCTACACCTTGGGTCTTGTCTGATGTGGTAGATCTTTATTGCTCTAGTGCTCAAGGCCTGCTTTTGTGCTCCAGGATGAGCCTCTGTGCTTCAGTCCAATTCTCTCAACACATTGGTAGGATTTCTTCAGTTGTGTCAGTTCTGTTCTGGTGGTGATTCAGGGGCTTGTCCTCCCATGATGGTTCCTCCAGCACCTGTTCCTCTGCACTCCACTGTCTGAGACCTTCACTGAGCTGCTCATCTGTTGGGGCCTCGTTTTCATGTGACTCAAAAGAACTCGACCTGCTCCTTGTGTCTCCAACGACAGCCCTGAAGATCCCACACTGGCCCAAAGGACAAGCTTAGCTCGCCAAGCTGAGTGTGGCTGGAGAGTAAAGCCGTGTGGTCAAAGGGGGAGAACAAAGGGACAGAGGACAGGTGATGGGAAAGAATTAACTGAACAGCGCCACCATCATGTTAAAACAGCATTCATTTTGTGAATAAAAATCATATTGTATATGGGACAAACTGAACTCAACACATCGCTCCTTAAAAATGAACAGTTGAATTTGCCTCATCTCAGGCACAATAATGAAGCTTCATCTCTATGAACTGTACCACAAAAGTGAACATTTTTCTGCATGTTCATGTTCTGTTCATGACGATGAGAGTTTATGAAGTATGATTAATGAATAATCAAAAGGGGAGAAAGTGTGGTGGAAATTGAAGTATATTCATGTTTGTGAAGAAAATGTTCTCATCATATGTGTTTGAGTAAATGTAGAGACTCAGACCAGACATTAACCTGAGAGACTCTGTCCTCCTCGAAAACCTTTGTCTTATCTGTCCTCAGGTCAGGGCCCAGTCCATAAAACAAACTGAGCAGCTGCTTAGGGCCCTGCGGCCACCAGAGGGCCCCCAAGAGCCCATATATTTATATTGAAAATAATGATTGGAAAGGTTTTTGTCTTTTTCTGAAAACTAAATAGCTCTTGTGTGTTTGTACTACTCTACATGTCCCTCTGAAATAATTAGATGTTTTATTTTCAGTAGTAGATATGAGCTGCTACATGTTTTGAGTCAGGCAGCTCCGTGGTTACAGGTGTGAAGGACCCCTCCAGGTGCATTCTGGGAGCTCTGAGGGAGCAGAGGGACATTTGACTGGGTGTTTTACAAACTAAAAGTTAGTGAAGTTCAGTTTATCAGAACAGTGTATTTAAACCAAAGTCATTTTGGGGAAAGAGGACTTTTCAGAGGCTCGAAATATGTCCCACTTGACACCATGAGACCGACAGGATAAAAAAGAGGAAGTCGAACGTGGATAATTCTCCAGTCATGACCCAGAAGGACAGAGGACCACACCTCAGAGGGACAGAGGGACAGACAGGACACACCTCAGAGGGACAGAGGACACACCTCAGAGGGACAGAGGACAGACGGACACACCTCAGAGGGACAGAGGACAGAGGACACACCTCAGAGGGACAGAGGACAGACAGGACACACCTCAGAGGGACAGAGGACAGAGGACACACAACAGAGGACAGAGAAGACACACCTCAGAGGGACAGAGGACACACGGACACACAGGTGATTCTGTTTATTAAACCTCAGATGATATGATGTGAAGTTAAAGTGTCTCTGCTCGTGTCACATTAACAGTTGATCTGCTGTAAATACTCATAAAGGGAAGAACCGATACCACGTTTTACAAAACGAGTACGAGTACGATACTGAGTAAAGATACTGTTTCCAGACATATATTTCTACCGAGTTTGATTATAGTGAATCTCCTTCATTTCGTAGGGTTTATACTGTCACTTTTTCATCTTAGAAATGTCATCTCTGAAATCACTTGTAGTTACGTATAATTCAAATATTTATTTAGATAAGCAATCTGGATTTAATAGTTACTACTTCCTCTTTGCAGATTGTGCTACGAGCTAAACCGCTAACACGCTACCTGCTAACGAGCTAACTGCACTACGAGCTAACCGCTAACGCGCTACCTGCTAACGAGCTAACTGCTAACGCAGCCAGTTTATCATAACCGTGAGTGTTGTGCTTTTACCAGCAGCCACTTTTTCACACATATGTTCAGGGTGTTCGTATTTTAAAAGCTTTATTCATTCGCTGTTTGTCAATTATCATAAGAGTACATATGAGCGCAAATAAATAAATAATCACCAGGGCCATTTAGCAGACGTTAGCATGCTACTATTGTAAACACAGCACTGCTGGTGTCCTCTGAACTATAAACCCTTCAGTCATAAAATATTAGTTATATTTGAATGTGACAGTCACATGGTCCACAGCTGTGCTTCATGTGGAAGCTTTATACTCCGAGCTGCTCTGTGGAGAGGCGAGCTGTGAGCCTCAAACAAGAGGCACAACAGCTACAGTGGTACGGCTCTTGGTATCGGCAACTCATTGACGAGTACTGGCACCGATACCGTTATCGATATCTGTGTATCCTACTCATTAATATTTGCATTTATGTGAAATCAAAGCATCCAAAGCTGACAAACATAAAAAATGTGATCCTAAAATGCCGGCGTGGCCAAGACAGGCCTGGGGCCCTGTCCTGGCCATATCTGCTGTAAAAAAGAATACTACCTAAACTAGTGAAAACTATCAGGCCCTTTCAAACCAAGATTTTGACTCATACTTCACTTTTCTAATAATCAACTCCAGATGTTGCAAACTCTGGAAACATTTTTATTTGTGATTATGAACAGAATTGAAACAGTAAGATAAGTTTGCAATACACAGCTCTTATCAGTTACCATGTCTTTGTTTATTTCCTGGTGCCAGGCCTCTTCCTCCGGAACCGGTCCGAGGGGAGGGCCATCATCCAGGAAAACAAAACTGAAATATTTCCAGCTTCAACTTCCCAGGATCCAAGAAAACAGAAGATTTAGAATTATGAGAATGAGAGTCAAACGTCAAGTTTAAAGTTGGGTGAGCATGTACCCCTTTCTGATTGAAAGGTCTCCATGGCGAACTGCTTGTAGTGCTGCGTTTGAAAATCATTAGTGCGAAGTGTCCATAAAGATGCATTAATCAAACAATGAATACCTCTAATGACAGTGAATTTCAGACAGCAGCATTTACCGAGAAAAAGGTGCGAAGCGTTTCAATGTTAAGTGAATTGGAGCCCGAAGGTCGATGAGAGACAGGAAGTTCGCACATGATCACTTCCTATTTTGGAACTCGGTTGGCTAGCCATGTGGGCTCTGCCCATTTACCTAACAGTCTATTAGTTAACCCAAACCCTTTGAACACTCTCCATGGAGTTTTATGCCACAACACAATATATACATAACATTTAAAGCCACAATCTGAGAACATCTACAGGCAGAGCAATGGCACGGGTCATGGATACGAGGACCTTTAAAAAGAAAACTGAAATCGTGCTGTGTCCAAGTTGACAAGTTGACAAATGTGTAAAATATAATATGCCCATTGTGGTGTATAGTTCAAAGGAAAACAAAAATACATCTTAAATATGATCATTTTAAAGGTTGCATGCAGATGTAACCTTTGAGGGGATTTGCACATGCGTGATCCATGAGAGATGTTATGGATTTACCTAAAATGTGCAGAGCTGAATTAAATAAATGTAACGAGGGATATGTTAAAGGATATTCAGAACAGTCCCGGCAAAGAAATAGCTCTCCATGCGAGACAGAAGGTGGGGACGACATAGGGACAATAATAAACACGAGCATAAGACTGAACGATCCCTCACGTACAAATGACCAGTCCCATATTCAAAAAAACAAGTCCATATA